>CM033631.1:33408874-33743874 GCA_019453435.1 Rhinogobius similis
TGATGTATGAGCTTATTCCATATAGGCTAAAGCTAGTACTAGTGCTTTCATAGTGGTGATTGTTGTTTATGCACTTGTTTACACTGAACCTGGAGCTTTGGCACGTTTTCCAATGTAGTTTTTAAGTACCATCGGTAAATAAACTGAACCGAATTTTTTTCTTTTGTTATGATTTTTATTTCTTGTATAAAAGGGGAAAATCACTGCAATAATGCTTCAGTTTTTTTACTTAATCCACTTGTGCCATGCACTGACACTTAGCATCGGTGGCTTTGCTAGCAAAAATGTATTATTATTTTTTTTTTTTACGGTGTATTTTTTTTTTACAATTACCATAAGGTTAGGATTAGGTTTAGGTTTAGGTTTAGGAACAGAAAATGTGGCTAAATTTAAGTCTTTGGAACGGATAAGCTCGGCAGAACTGGGTTGTAGAAAAAAAGAATGCTGCAATGACATGCAATTCTATCTCGACTTTAAAAATAGTACATTTTCAAGTAATTTACTGTTGGCTAATTGTTCACAAAACTTACATCATACATTTTGTTGCTGAAACTAGAAAAACAAACCAAAAATAAATAAAAGACAAACAGACTTCACCGTGCTTCCTTTGCTCCGCCTCCTGTGGCTGAAAGTATCCGCGAGCTGCTGCCTTTCGCACTTCCAGGTTTACGAGGAGCACTTTGATCACTGCAGGGGGGCATATGTCGTGTCGGCTGTGTCAGTAGAGCAAGACGATGACCTTTGACCCCCAGCACACAATTTACGGCCCGGCACAAATCATGCAGTGACATAATGGTGCTGCGGGTGATCTCTGTGGACAACTGGGAGAGCGGAGTGAACACGGGCTACGGTTACAGCCACTTCAGAGTGTACGGCTCAACTTATTTACTAAATTATTATTATTTTGAAATATAAATTTTGAACAGTTTAGACTGTTCAGGTGAGGCAGATCCTAAAGAAGGGAACACTTTTTGAAAACGAAGGAAAAGACATTGTAATAGTTCATTTCTGTGGTGTTAAACTCTGGAATAATACGAAAGAGGAACTTTAACAATGTAAAAGCACATTTATATTTTGTTACGTTTTCTTTGTTGTCATTGATGTTTTTTCACCCTGTCATGAAAAAAAAACATCTTCTGTCATATGTGGCTGCCACCCGCGGAAAACTAAGTCTGGTCATGTACTGTCATATGGTTGGCACCCAAAGAGCAAGAAAGTCCAGGGCAGGGACATCGGACTGGGGGGGGTAAAGGGTGCTGGTTTCCCCGGGGCCCAGGGCAGGAAGGGCCCATAAATGTAAGTGATGTTTTTTTTTTTTTTTTCTCAGTTGCATCTTTCTACACTTTATTTTATTTTTGTTCTAATAAAATGTATTCTGGTTGAGAGAAGTCTTTTAGATGCTAATTATGCATGACTTCACTGCTTGCTCACATATTAGCCAAGTCATTAATAAATAAAACTGGTTATTGTAATTTGCAGTTAGTGTATTTTCTTATTGTAATAATAAGTTTGTAAAATTGGCCTGGTTCTTTATTGCAAAACCAAGCAGTACTGTATCATAATGTAAGCTGTTAGCTACACAAGATGGCTATAAATCAGCCATCAGTTATTGTTAGGTTTATGTAGAAACTATAGGGTTTAGATTCTTGAAAAAGTGAAAATATAAATAATTAACAATGATAACAAATTTTGCAGGGATAAACAACTATATAAACAAAATTATTTATTAGGGGCCACCAAGAAGGTTTGTACCTGGGGCCCAGAATTTGGTGCTACGTCCCTGGTCCAGGACACATACTAGACCAAAGTTGTGGTTGGTACAGCCCTCGTTATTGCCATGAGGATTCGTAAGAAAACGCTATGAAATACTGAAAGCTCTGATTTATTTCTACAAGTTGGTGACTTATGTAAGCTCCCAATGAGTGAGCGCATGTGTGTTCGGACATTTTTAAAGGTCCCATATTCTGCTATTTTCCCCATTACACAGTCTATTCTAAGGGCTTTGTTGATAAATGTTTGCGTTGTGCAATATCCATAACATAACAGTTTCCAAAAAACACCCATTTCTTGGACTGGCCCCCCTCCTTGCAAAAGCAAACGGCTCCCTCTGAGATCTGACCCCCCCGAACAGAGAGCAGGCTGCCTCCCCCGCCCAACCCGCGCGCCTCCCCTCCCAACCCGTGACAAAGCCTAGAGCGGAGATTGTGCGCATGCGCCGTGTGCTCCGGTAAACAGCGTCCTGACGGTGCGTCGTGCTGAGTCCTACGTCCTGGATCTGACCTGGAGTTTGACGTGCTCCAGTACCTCGACGACGGACGTGCCGTTTGGTAAATAACAAGCTAACTCTTCTATCTGTCGTATCCATCGTGTAATTACTGTGTAGCATTAGCATTAGCTGTTTTTATTCTGCGGCTGCGCGCTTCCCGGAGGCGTGGCTTAAATACCGCGTCATCCTAGTGAAGCCGCGTCATCCTTGTGAGGAGCCCCCGTCTGCTGCTCAGCCGAGGGGGACGGAAAAGACAGTTCTCTAGAGAAAGCATGCAGAAAACAAAACAATCACAAAACCACTTTGGGCACACATACGAGGCCCAAATAGCACTGCAGGAAGGTTAAAACCTCTGAAAAGGACCTTTAATCACTGCTGAAGCCGTAAAACAGCAATAGTCTGTAGACACAATCCACAGAAATGTCCTATTTATTGCACAAATGTATTCAATATTTTAAAGCCCTTCTTGCTACAATTTAGACTTGACATTATATTTCCTAATCAATCTGTGCTTCAGGTGAATGCGTTTCAGGTGTAGTGAGGTTCAGAGCCTTCATTGCCGCTTGCAGGTGTAACTGTATGGTGACAGATACAAGCTGATAGGATTTGTTTAGCGTCTTCCAGTGTTTTGTAATAGTTTGATGAAATATTGGGCACATTGTACTCGTTGCAGTGCTCTCACACAACCTTTATTTTCCTCATGGAGCGCATTGACTTCACCTCAACATCTCGACTGACTGAGCAGCAGTGCGAGCAGAAATATGGGCTGCACAACTGATATATGGTGTTTCTTTGCTTTTTTGTCCGTGGGTTTTGATCCTTAGCACACTGTAGGTGAGTCACTGGCACCACTTAAAAGCAGTGAGAACAACACATTAACCTTTGCGGACATTCACATCTGAGCTTCCTCGCCCACTCAGAGCATTTTAGAGCGTACGCTTTGTGTCTGATTCTTAAATATAGCACTTGGACAGTATGTAAATATGCTGTCCGCTTACGAACCCAACCACGCAATTAATATGTATTTAATTTGTAGCAACAAGTGTGTCAGGTCACTTTGGACACACTAATTGTCTTACTCAAATTAACTTTGCTAAAATGGAAACTGAAAGTAGCTTCTCTGTTGTTGTTTCAGCTGTGCAGAGCTGGCTTGTTTACTAACGGTCAGTGGAGATAAAGGATACTTCAAGTCAGCCCCAGCAGTTCAGTTTCTCAACTCACAGACGTATTCAAGGACAAAACGGTAAGGAGTTCAACTGTGTGTGATCTTAAGAAATGTGAGCGAAACTGCTGTGTTCCTGTTGTTTATCTGGTTTTCTACATCTGTTTACTTGATTTTCTTCGTTTCGATGTCAGATACACACTTAATATTTAGCGGACTTGTAGATGTTTTATATTTGTTATCAGACTGTAGCACACATTTTAGTTGTGTTTTGAGCTTTTACAGGACAAAATTCACTCACGTTGAAACCACTTACAACTAAATTTACAAATTATGTGCTAGTGTCAGATCAGTATTGCAACACTTTGTATATCATTACTTGTTATCAGACGTAAGATGCTTTGTTATTCTGAATCTCTTGTCTTCACCTGTTTACAAAGAGAGAAACCTACCACTATTGTTTTCCGTTACTGCGCGCACACCAGCTATTTCAATTCTCTATTTTTTTATTTTCCGACAATATAATATTCCTGTAAACAATAGTAGCCAACAGTTTCCAGCACAATAGCGTCAAACGTCTCCGACAACGCACAGCGGGTAGGAACATTACAGCCACTCGGTGCTCACAAAAGCCTCCGTTTCAGACAGCGTATCGCGGACAAATATTGCAAAGCCGTCTCTCATTGTTGTCCGCTCACATTGTCGGAGAGTGATGTTTAGTTTGCAAGTTTCAGAAGATGAATGTGCCGTAGAAAAAAGAAAGAAAAGTTAGCTCAAGGCTAGCTCAACTGAACCCCGACTGTGCGAACAAAAAGACAAACTGTTTCTTTGTGTGTTTCTTCAGCTACAGATTGATAAAGAAAGAAAAAGAAAAACCTGAAGGTCAGTAATCCGAACACAAAAGCTCACTGTGGCATGTTTTTGTTGCATCCTTGGGCGAGAGTCTTCACACTGCTTGCGTATCCTTGTGGGACTGAAAAAATCTGCCAAAAACAACATTTGCTGTTAAAATAAGTTATACATTTTTAGTGTTTATATAAACGATCAACTTCAAAAAGTTGTCAGATACGAAGTGGGACTAGATCTAAACCCAGAGCATGGACCAGTGGAGCGCTCTGGTTCTGGGGATTTTCGTATCAATGGCGTTGATGGCAGGAGAAAAGAGATTACTCAAACATACACTCTAAATACAACCATTATCGAATTAATATTGAAAAGTCAGTTTTGCAGAACATTTCAATATACACACTTTCTTATGGCTTTTCTTGTTTTCAAAGCAAACATATGACATGTTCATTGTTTACAGAGGCTTTACTTGGTGCTTACGGTCTGTTTTGACCCAGCACAGATATGACGTAAAAGAATCTATTGGGGGTGAAAATGAGACTACAGCGTTTTTTCTGCTTCTATTTATAGAGCGTTTTAGCCTACGAGAGAAATAGGAAGTGCGCCTCCCGTTAGCATGCTAATGTTTGTTAGTTTTACCAATGAAGTTCCGTGATGCTCTGGGCTAAGAAATGTGTGAAAAGTGCTTCTAAACTCAAGGCGGTGAATATTTAGGATGCTGGGACTGTATTAGGAAAGTGAGCGATACATGTGACTGAATACAGAAAATAAAGATAAAGAAAACAAATTAGTTCTGTTTTTCACGTTTCAAAACAGTAAAAACCAGGTACAGCCCCTTTAATCCATTGTCAATTTGTTAGAAAATGTCAGCTCTGTCAGCGTCTCAACCGTCTATCCATTATTTATATTTGTTTATACACGTTTCAACCTATCACCTCTCAATACGTTCATATAAATGCATTCACTCTCCCCTCCATTAACCTGCATGTTTCAGTCACTTCCATCCCATCTCTACTGCAGCAGCCACCATTTGCATTTGATTCACTTCTTTACATCTCATATTCTCCTTGTAAATATTAAGAAACTCAATTAAAAATATCATATCATATCATCATTTCCCTTCCCCACAGAATATTCTAGATTTTTTTTTTTAATCAGTTGACATAACTTGCCGCCCACGCCTTCGTGAACTCCATGGACAGCTTAACATTATAGAAATTCTCTCGCTTCCTTTTTCCCTTTTGTTTGCCTTTGGTGATGCCTTGGTTTCCGTGGTAACCATTCTCACGCAACCCATCGCCTCCTTTAGTCCTGTTTGAGCCTTTAAATCTCCTCGCCGTGCTAATCTGTGTGTCTATGTCGCTGAAATGCATGTTGTGTTTCGAATGATACACAAAGATTAAACGTAATGTAAAAGGAAAGATCGTCTATCTACATGGACACAAAGCCAGGTCAACTTACAAGTCAGATCTAGGGAGAAGCGAGCCCACTCTGAGTAAGATTGAAGCATGTTTTTTCCCCCAGGTATTTTTACAGTATTATAAACACGTGCACCAGAAAAGTTATATCCTGATCCTATCCTCTGCTTTGACGCTAACGGTGTTCGCACAAACAGCTAATGAGGGAAAAGTCTCTTGCCAAAACATTATATAAAGTAGATTGCTTTGCATAAAATGTTTAAAGTACACGTGCAACAAAAAGCTAGCAACGCACCGATTTCCTGGGCGACCTTTTTAGTCCGTCTAGAACTTATTTTGGGTTGAGCTCGTCTGCTCCATGTAAACTACAATGGAAAAACATGGCTGTGCATAGACTTTCACTAAATAACTAATTTAACTAAAATGCAGTAAACATGATTATATTTAAGATTTTACAACATTTTGCCAATTTATCCCCAGATTGACAGTTTTCATAATGTTCATAATGTTACTTCCTGAGCAGCAAATATGACAGATAGAGGTAACTCCATGTTACCTAGCGAACATTTGGAAAAAAGCGTCAAAATCCATATAACTTACACAATAGTTATGATCTGACAAATAAAAATAATTGATAATATTTATTTTGTTGAATGACCATCAAAATGTGTCCGTAAATTGTCACTTGTATGTCGCTTTTTGATGACATCACAGGGGAATTCCATTTTAGAACTCAGCTACTTCCTGTAATTTTAAACTTTTATTTTTGAAAATGTCTTCACAAACTGCAACTTCACAGACATAAAACTATGCTGAATATTTACCACAGGTGCCCTCCCAACAAACTAAATCAGAGTTAGGAAATCAAGAGAACCAGTCATATGGACTTATGATTATTGGCCTTTAAACATGTACTTGAATACTTTTAGTTTCACATTTTTGACATGTTTTAGAACTTAAAATAATGTATACATTGAAAACCACACATTACTTCAGGATCTATCTCTATCTACTGGCAACATAGAGAATTACCTCGGGGAAACAAACAAAAGGGGCGTCAACCTGAAGAGGTCAGAGGTTCAATTCCCACATCACCCACATTGCTTAGTATGAAAGTGTGTGAGCATGCGATTGGTGCTGGTCGGAGGGGACGATCGATTGGCAGCCTCACGTCTGTCAGTCTGCCCCAGGACAGTTGTGTCTACAATAGTTGCTTGCCACCACTAAGTATGGCTGACAGTGTAACGCTTTGAGAGGCTTCAGCACGCCTGTATTATTATTAAATGCTGTCTATTAGCGACCTCGCCCAACATGCTAACACAAACACACCGTTGTAATGCACGTAACATGAGGCAGAAATGCTCAAAATGAGTCCATCAATGATTTATAGACGCCATAGACTTGTTAGCGTTACTGCACTGGAGACCTTACAGTAAACAATCTGGGAAATTTGAAACAAGAGCTTTTGTGAGGATCTGAGAAGGAGCAGTAAGGACCTCGTAAACAGGAGTAATGGAGCTAAATACAGCTCCGAGTTTGTCTTTGATGAGGAAACAATGTTACAACATGAATTAAAATCTTAGAGAAAGTAAATTTGGACTTTTCTGATATTTATCATTATTAACTATCACATGCGTAGATCGTTATTTTACATTTTGTTCATTGCAAACTGCATTATTGATCTAAAATGAATTAATAATACTAATTCTTTGCTGCTGGTATTTTTTTCTGGACTAGTTTTAGTAAATCGCCAGTCTGTGCTGAGGTTTGAACCTGAAATCTACTGATCCACAGGCAGGTTCTCTACCACACAAGGCAGTGCTGCTTACTTACTTATATTTTTGTTCTAGTTGCTAATATTCTTGCATGACTATGAGATTGTTTTTTTGTTTTTAATAATCACAAACCTGTACTGTGGATCGGTAGGCCGTAGGGGGTAGGTGAAATCACATTTTTTTCCCGAGCACTCACGCCTCAAATGTAGAACAACACAGGATTACTCAAACAGCTTCCCATTGTGCTATTTGAAGGACTTCATTATATAACATTGACATTTGTTATGCAGGCGGTAAACAGGCCTCCTATCTCGAGTACATGTTATCTCCTGCTCCAGGTGTTGGTGCGCACCTGCCGTCTCTCCTCCTCTCTCAGACACACACGCACACGCACACACAGTACACACAACTCTCATTATGTAAGAACCAGGACTATTTTTAGCCCGCGCACTGAGAGAGAGGGACCACCGGCCCCACCTCGCCCGGCTCTGCGTGGCCCACTTGTGCACGGCCTATCATGGGCGCGCCGCATGGATCTGACGCGGTAGTGGCAGGTGCGCCGTGAAAACATACAGTTATTTTAAACGCAACAAGAAATAGGACTGCAGCAAGTTTATTACACGTACGAGCTAATGTGTCATAAACAAGTTGTAAAATAATCATAAGTTAAGTGGTGCTGTTAAAGTATATGACATGTGACTAAAATGTAGTGAACATAGATTTTACTAAACATTTTTTTGCCTATTTGTCCGCAGTTTGAAAGTTTTTGTAATGTTTATAATGTTACTTCCTGGTTGGCCTTGAGCAGTAAATATGACATAGGTAGAGGTAATTCCACATCTGTTTCCTAGCAACCAGGGCCAAAATCCTTAAAAATGACACAATAGTTATAATTTGACAAATGATAATACCTGATAACACCTTTATTTTGTTGAATTATTGTATAAACCGTCAAAAATTGGGCCAGTCGTCTGTGAATTATCTCTGTATTTTCAATGGGACGTCACTTTTTTTCAGCTTTAGAACAGTTTTAGTACTACTTCCTGTCATTTTAAATGTTTCTTTTGCTTTTTTTTAATTCTTCACAAACTTCACAAATAAGTAAGGACAACACTATATGCGGGAGGAAAGAAGCCCTTTGCTCAATCTGGTGTAAAGTAAATTATTTTTATGATGTATGTGTTTATAAAAGGTCCCCTGACAGAGAAATAATAAACTAAACTGACAAACTTCTATGGCTGGATACAGTCACTCAGTCATTAACTGACCTCTGTTGGAAAAGCAATCCATTCATTACAAACACAAACGCTGACTTCAGGATTTACAGACACAAAGACATGAAGAATAAAGTGGTCCAATGGCCAAAATGCCTATGAATATCCAAGAATGCTAACAGCAGCTTCTGGTTTATGATGCTATTACCGTCTGTTACGCCGTCTGGCGTTATCCCACAAAATAGGAACATTGTTCTGTAGATGTTCTCAGTTAAAACTTGATTGTGACTTGACTTGAATTGGTCATAATTTTTTATTACGTTTTATGTTGTTTTTACATACATATATCAAAGTAAATATATAACATAAATTAATATTAAGTAAATATACAACATGAAGAATAGAGAGGAAAAAAAAACAACATTCTTAAAGTAAATTTATGAAGGTGAAGGTGATATTTCCTGAATCTGACATTTTGCTGGACAATAATGCACCAAAAATATAGCGGACCACAACTATTTGACAATGTTTTTGTCTTAAAGCAACTAAATAGCCCCTTTCCTTTTTATTGAAATAAGGAAGTACAATCACATACAAAGCATTTCATTTAGCCAAATATTAAAAAAAAGGACCAAGGTTTCTCAGGAAAGTTGTCCTCGGGTCGGCGTCAGGAAACGTTGCAAGGCTGGTTTTCTGCCCAGAGACAGCTTCAAAAATACATTTACAACCACCACACAGACTTACAAAGAAGTTGAATAAGTTAAAAATTGTACTTAAGTCTGCTTTAATTCGTCAAGTGCCACAAATTATAACATATAATATGGCCAAAATGCCTATGAATATCCAAGGATGCTAACAGTAGCTTGTGGTTTATGATGCTATTACCGTCTGTTCACATGGAGTTATCCCAGAAAATAGGCCCATTGTTCTGTAAATGTTCTCAGTTAAAACTTGATCGTGACTTGACTTGAATTGGTCATAATTTTTTTTACGTTTTATGTTGTTTTTTGTTTTTACTATGATACATATATCAAAGTAAATATATAACATGAATTAATATTAAGTAAATATACAACATAAAGAAGAGAGTAAAAAAAACGACAATTTTAAAGTAAATTTAAGGAGGTGATATGGTGTTTGAATTTAGTTCAACAGATTGTCCATATTAAGTTCAGTGAACATGTTCAGATCTGTATTGCTTTTATATGATCTATATTCAATTCATAAAGTCGTGATGGCTTCTTGGTCCATTTACAGTTATGGATGTAAAATCAGCATTAACATTCAAAATAAAGTCTATAAAGGATACGTCTTAAAGCTGGGATACCTGACTTTTTTGGGTGTAATTTAGTCAATTTTGTGTTTTCCTTGTAAAAGCAGCACTTTGTGACAAAAATAAGACCTCTGCCTACTGTCTGCACCTAATAAAGTATTTTGTCTCAAAGTAAGAGCTAAAGGCAGCGCTCTGATTGGCTGCACTTGGGTGGTCCTCCCCAGTTTCACTTCCCCGTCTGAAAAAAGCGGTTGTAAAGCTGTTCACAGGACCAAAAATGAATGCGTGTGAATTTTAACAGTGTGCCACAGGGTTTGTGAGAGTGAGGGGTGTGTTAGATAGATGTAAAATGTAAACGTGAAAACCAAGTACTCCAGCTTTAAATGATGGGAAAGTATAGTGTTTTGTATTGAATCAGTCCCCAGGGCGTACTGGATATCCACTGCTAAAAAACAACTTTTAGTACTTTTGAAACACCACTCCAGTACGATCCTGAACGGCTAGTTATTTTTAAAGTACACTCGTCATTGTATGTTTTGGAAGCAGCCCAATGGTATTTCAATAGTGCAGGGGTCAGGAAGGGGTAAGCAGTCCTAGTCAACTGTGTTATGTAATCACTAGCATTGTGTTGCAACCCACATATTCTGTGTACAGGAAATGAAGGCTTAATAGGTCAATACAGTAAGGAGATTTTCTGAGCTGAAATAGAATCTCAAAGAGTTTTACTGGAGAAAATCCACTGGGAAAATACTCACAATAGAGAATAGAAGATGTAAAAACATACTGGAATCGTATAGACCCTTTGAGTGCTTGGAAACAGAACGCCTGCATTCTAAAGGCTGGTATCGTTCCATACATTAGCGCCAATGGATTTCCAATTGGAAAGTTAGCGTTAGCCTCCAAACATCACAAACAATCAAAAACCAGGGTTGTTTTGGCGATCGACAACCACTCGACCGCACATAATTAGCAAGTAGCACTGTTTTGCTTAGTTTATTGACATAGAGCTTAGCGCATATGTGCAATAGCCACTTAGCAAACATTTCCTGAATCTGACGTTTTGCTGGACAATAATGCACCAGAAATATTGACCCTTTGCATGTGACGTCACGGAATGCCCACTTTGCCATGACGGACGGCGGAAGCGCTGTTTGTGTGAGGTAAAATGATCGAAATTTGCCGTAAACCTAACTATTAGTGAGCTAACATTGATCAAGTTTACACGTAAAATGGTGTTATCCTGTTGTGCGGTTGGCTGCACTAACAGGCAAAGCCGTAAGCCCAATGTAGCCTTTTATCGTATACCTGTTGATGAAGACAGAAGACAGCGATGGGTAGCAACAATACATCGAAAGAACTGGAAGCCCTCCAAGTACTCACGGATTTGCAGTGAACACTTTTTACAAGTTAAGTCAATGCCAATGTTACAAGTGTATGACATTTTACACCAAAACATATCTGAATATGTGAAACAGTCAAAGTTATGCAGGGCACGGTGTTAGTTATCCAGCCAAGAAATTAACTTTGTATGTATGCATGTATGTATGTATGTATGTATGTATGTATGTATGTATGTATGTATGTATGTATGTATGTATGTATGTATGTATGTATGTATGTATGTATGCATGTATGTATGTATGTATGTATGTATGTATGTATGTATGTATGTATGTATGTATGTATGTATGTATGTGTGTATGTATGTATGTATGTATGTATGTATGTATGTATATAGACTCAAGCCTGCAAAATGGATAATACATATTACATCCACAGAATTATTATTTGTGAATAAAATATTATGATTATGATGATATTGATACAGAGAGACAGAGACATTGACAGACAACCATTCACTCTCACATTCATTCACTAGGGACAATTTAGAGTTGTCAATTAACCTACACAGTCATGTCTTTGGACGGTGGGAGCACCCGGAGAGAACCCACGGTTGGCCACTGTCCAGGGTGTACCCCGCCTAACGCCCAAAGTCACTGGGATAGGCTCCAGTCACCCGCGACCCCTAACGGAAATAAGCGGTAGACAATGAATGATATTGATGTTTTGATTAAATCGGTGAGCACGGCAGGAGGAAACAGGTAAGGGTCCGTTTCTAAGCTAGCGATCTTCACTTTCTCAAAATACCGCGCTTTGTGAGCGCGTAAAAGATGTCCTGCTTCCACTGACAACTGAACTGAACATGAGTTAGAAGTAGCCATCGCTTAAGTGACAAAAATAATTGCAATCACTGTGAGTTTGTTACTTTTGCGCTCCCCGTAATTCTGCGCTCGCGTACTCTTGCCGTCCATTATGGTGCACCCACGTGATCGTGTGACGTAGGTGCAAAGGGTCAATAGCGGACCTCAACAATTTGACAATGAAGTTTTAGTTTTAAAGCAGAACTAAGTAGCTCCTTTTCTTTTTATTGAAATAAGAAAGTACAATCACATACAAAGCATTTTATGTCACTAAATATTAAAAAAAGAGCCAAGGTTTCTCAGGAGAGTGGTCCTCGGGTCGGCGTCAGGAAATGTTGCAAGGCTGGTTTTCTGCCAAGAGACAGCTTCAAACGGCACGGAATTAAATTTTCAACCATCACACAGACTTACAAAGAAGTTGAATAAGTTAAAAATGTTACTTAAGTCTGCTTTAACTCGTCACGTGCCACAAACGATAACATATAGTACCTAAATTAACGAAATGGAACTGGAAGTTAAGGTTGCATGCCTCGTTGCCAAATTAAATGAACATAAACAACAACCTTTTGTCTATGCAGCAGTCTACAAACAACAAAACTCATGTTTTTGTTTTGCTGTCTCATTAAAATCAATGGGACAGAATGTTTCCATCAGTGCCAATCTGTGTCAGCTGCATTTCTAGTGTCAGTCCTTGAATGGTCTACACAAACAAGGCTTTCAAAACGTAGGCTTTTTTCAACACTTTTAGAAATACAAAAAAACATATAATACTGTCATTACAGTTTTATTTAATAACGGGTGTTTTTGTAGACTTTTGGCCAATGGAATCAATGATAAAGAAAAATTAGACAGTTTAAAATGGCAGCAAACATACAAAAAATCTGGAGTAAACTGAGACTAAACTGGCCGTTAAATTTGGATTTGGGGTCTGTTCACTCATCATTTGGTCCTAAACTGAGCCCATTTTTGTCCTGATTTGGTTTGGTCCTGTTCTTCTTTTCTCCTAATCTATTCCAGGTTTAGTTTTGAGTTTAGCACTGGTTTAGTTCCAATTCTGATGTGGTGAACGTGCGACTGTGAACGCCACCCAAACAGAACTAAAACAGGACCAAACAAAGTCTAAACACCCGGTGGGCAGGTTCGCCTCTGCACAGAACTGACCTGTAACTTAACCTGTGAAGTAAAAGTTGCGTTGTGAATTATATAAAACTTATGACATTGTATTGTTCTGTTCTACAAAAAAAAACCCACAAAGCTCAGTCATGCTTACCTCCCATTAGCGTCCATTCATTTCGCTCAATAGAGTGTCCCATATTGTTTGATCAGGCCGAGTTAGACGCCATACTGGATGCCCTTCGTGCCCCAAAGCCCCTCCTCTCCGTGCGGGAGTGAATGGGCTTTTTGTTGCAGCGTTGAAAGTTGCTCTTTTGTGTAAACGAGGAGCGATGGAGGCAGCGTACACAAACTGTTAGCGTCGAGTAAAGGAAGTTACACAAGAGATCAGACAAAGAATTTGGAAAAGAACTGTACTTAATGAAGTTTACTCAGACAAAGCTGTATGAATGCATTGTCAAACCCTTGCCGGCGAGTTGCTGAAAGGTCATTTGAACAAGATTGATGCACTCCAGAACGGTTGTCTCGTAAATATCTTCTGGCCCAATAAAATCTCAATTTAAGACCTTCGCAAGAAAACAAGAAGCCGGACTGTGACGCCTTCAGTGGACGGGCATGTCCTTAGAATGTGGTCTCTGCCTGGAAATAGGAAACAAGGCAGAGCAAAAGCAACATGGGGACATACAGTAATCGCTGAACTGAAAAAGATGGGACTGACTGATAAGACAGAACTCGTTGTCGCCTTGGGCAACGAAGAGGATTAAGTAAGTACATTTACATTCTCCATATCAGCTTGATCACCTCCCGCAGCACTGAAGGATGGGTCAAACGTACAGGGACAAAAAAAGCGTACCTTAACTTAACTTTAGTTTTGGTTCAGTTGTCAACAGCCAAAAAACAGAGCAAGAAAGCAATTTGTTTAATAAATTCTTGATTTCTTTTCAAGCAGTGGCATTTCCGTGCATGGGTAGATTGGACAAATGCAGAGGGCCTCACCAGTAACTAGGGGGCCCAAAAAAGTTAATGTCGTGTCATGGACGTAAATAAGAGAATAAGTTGTTTAGATTCTGGCAAAGTAAAACGGAAGTGTATTAGTCCCATATTCTGAAGATTAGGGTCCGGGTTCTCTGTATATAAAAATACGGATGGTATGGTTTTAGTTCTTGTTTCTTTACCAGTGATGGAAATGAACACAATAGAAAAGTAGAAGTACATATGTTTACAGTGGGTACTTTTTACTTTTACTTAAATGCATTTGTGAGCTGGCATCTGTACTTTTTTACTCCACAGCATTTTTGAACTCGATTGAAAAGTACAAATGCATTTCTTCATGGTTTTAAATGACTGAAGGTTATTTTTGTTTTTTTAGCACATTCATGGTGACATTTTGTCTATGGAATTTGAGTGAAAAACCAGGAATAGAGCAAACAAAAATATTTAAATAAATATCAATTAAGTAGTTGATGTTATCCAAATATAGTAATAACTACATTTAATGCTATAACAGTTCTCAAAATCTGTGTGAAATACTCTTACAGATACTTCAATACTTTTACTTAAAGGGACTGTACCTGATTTTTACTGTTTTGAAACGTGAAGTTATGTATTTTTTTCCCCAGTACAAATATTTTGTAAAAGCATCTATTCGGGTGAAAGTGAGAACACAGCACCTTCTTTGAATCTATTTATAGAGCGCTTTATTTTCCAAAAAAAGTGTGCCGTTAGCATGATAATGTTTGTTAGCTTTACCTGGGACAGAAAACTCATGAAAAGTGCTTAATGTGGTGAATATTTTGGATGATACATGATGATGATAATACATTTGACTGCCATAAAGAGTTTAAAATGAACTAGTTCTGTTTTTCACTTTTCAAAACAGTAAAAATCAGGTACAGCCCCTTTAAGCATATTTTTATGTGATACTTACTTGAGTGTTTTTTGCGCCTGTATCTGTACTTTTACTTCAGTAACAAAATACTATACTATATTATAATAGTACTGCTTCCAACAGCAGTCTTTCCATATGTAAATACCTAAGCTTATGTGTACAAAAATGCCCTTAAAATTGATTGCATCTTACTGCTATGATCATAAATATTCACATGGCCATATATCTAATAGCGCTCATGATCTTTGACGCGGTGTGGAGCAGAGCGACTAATGCCATCACATCCTCAAGGACGGAGAGTGTAGCTAACCTCCCATAGGCTTTACACACACACACACAGACACACACACACACACACACACACACACACACACACACACACACACACACACACACACACACACCCGAGTGCAGCCGAGCCAATCAATATCCACACAACCTCCAGCTAAAAATACTACGTCCTGAGTGAGCAGAAGCAGGGGAAATATGAGGGCAGTAGATGAGAAAAGAAAGGACAATAAAAGCAGCGTTAAGGGATATAGGAGGAGTGTTAGATTACAGCTTTGATACAGGCATACAGAGATCTCAGTAGGGACTGGTTCGCTTTGGATCGGTTCAGTACGGTATGAAAACGTCGACATTTTCTTAGTGAATCGTACTCAAGCTGTCCGAAGCGGGATCTTATTCCGCCTTCATTTGCCGCACTTCCATTAGAGCGAAGGACCCCATTCAAGCAAATGCCGAACGAGGGAAAAGTCTCGCCGCTATAATATTATATGAAGAAGATAGATGTGTGTTAAATGTTCAGTGTACACGTGTAAAAACAAGTCAGCGATTCAACGATTTCCTGGATAGCTTTGTAGTCTTATTTTTAGTATCTTATTTTCTGTTAAAGTACGTATGACAGGTTTTCATGATTTTCTAATTTTGTCTTTGTGTGATGTATTAATAGTTGTTATAAATTAAAATGATAGTTTTACACCAATCAAGTGGTCGTTTGTGGAGAAAAGTTGAAAGATCTGTTGAAAGTTAAAGGGAGTAAACAAACTGATGACATCACACTGGGGAGACAAAGGTTATGCATAATTTACACAAAATAAACTACTTTTTTGGCCCTTTATTCATTAATTCAACAAAAAAAGGTGTTCACATCTATTTTTATGTGTAAAAAGTTTTTAAATCTGCGACATTAGATGAGTTTTGGCCCAGTTTACAGGTGGTTGCTATGGTAATTTCCTAGTGTGATGTCATCATTTACAACCAGGAAGTGAAATTAAAAACCCAAAAAATTACTAAACCGGGATAAAATTTGTAAAGTCTCTTGGCAAAATGTGAAATATATTTATCTGACATACATTTTAGTGAAATGAGTAGCTCAACCCGTCATAGGCACTTTAAGCTTGCCTGCCCCATGTAAACTAATACAACGGGAAAAAAGATGGCGGCGCCCACGACAACTTCCAGAATAAGGTAAAAGTGGTTGTGCTTTTACTCCCGGTACAGCGCGCTTTAACTAAAGAGGAGCTACACACCAACACAAGATGATTGAAGAAGAGAGAAAGACGCTGACTTGATCTTGTGCTAAACCGTCATGTTTCTAGTAATGGCGATTTTATGTTGAGCCGAGAGACTTAGCCAAACAAAGCTGGCGTTGCGTTGGCAATGATTGATGGATGCTATAGTCTGACTACTTTTCTTGTAACGTAGTAATCTAAGTCGTTATGATCAAAAATAGCTCCACAGTCCTGTTCCAAAGCGCTCCAGGGTGAAACAGTCTGAGAGACCAGGGCCAGTCAGAACATGCCTTATTGAAGTCAACCCAGTCCTGATCTAAAGACCAGTCGAATACATGGCAAATGTCACATTTTGCCTGGTTGGATCTTAGCAAGGTTCCAAGTAGAGCTTCAATATGCAACAAGAAATGGGAGTGAGAGAGAGAAAAAAAAGTTTGTGTAAGCATTCTATTGAAAACAACAATTAAACTGAAATAATCTGTCCTGCAGCTGATCAGAAGTTTAGGACCGCATGCCTTTAAAAGCCCAAATCTGTGCAAAAATGTAGATTCAGTGTCATTTTCTGTCAGGTATTCACAATGTCATGACGTTCTGATGGCAAAGGCAAAAAACCTTTTTGAACGTGGTCGGGTTGTTGAGCTGGGTCCCCTGTCAATCGCTGCTGAGGTGGGACGCAGTAAGACAGTCAATTTGAATGTCTTAAAAGATCCTGAGGGTTATGGAACAAAAAAGTCAAGTGGAAGACCCAAAAAAACTGACACTAGCACTGAGCCAGAGGATCTGATTGGCTGTTCATCAAGACACTGGACGATCCTGGATCCAAATGAAGGCTGTTACTGAAGCCAACTGTGGCCCAATAACCATCAGACGCATTGGAGACTGAAGGGCTTCAAAAATAAAAAAAGTAAAGTAAAAAACGTCTTCAAAGGCCTCTTGGACTTTACAAGAGACACCAAACATGGGACACTGAAAGGTGGAGGAAAGTTTTATTGATGAGAAGAAATGTAACCTTGATGGTCCTGATGGTTTCCAACGTTACTGACACGACAAGCAGATCCACCTGAGATGTTTTCTACGCCACAGGGAGGGGGCGCCATAATGATCGGAGGGGCTTTTTCCTTCAGTGGAACAATGGAGCTCCAGGTGGTGCAGGGGCCCACTCACCTCCTGGAAAGGCGGCGGCACTACACATGACTGAGCTCATGTTTGAGACTTTGATTTCTGTTTTGAGGGGGTTTCGGGGGTTTGTTTTTGAGGTGTGGTCCTAAACGTTTTATCAGTTACAGAACGGCCTATTTCAGTTAAATTGTTGTTTTCAATAAAATGTTAACTGGAACCTTGTTAAGACCCAACCATACAAAACGTGACTTTTGCCATTTATTCAACTGTTCTTAAACTTTTGATCGGGACTGTATTATATTGAGTATTGGTGCATCCCTAATTTCCAGTGCTGGCTCATGTTCAGCTCCTCCTAAATTCACACAGGATACACTGATTCATGATTGGTGCAAATTCTGGGCCTTAAGTAGTGACCGTTCAGACCATAGAGAGGACTCAGAGGTTTAAACACTGGATTTCAGCTTTGAAAATGGCAACGCAAGTGACTCCCGTGAGGCTCATTCTGCTTTCTGATTGGAGAATCCCCTTCAAGCAAATCACCAAACGGAAACATCAACAACTTATCAATCATGTCCAATGCTTTTGTAATAAAGAATACATCAACATTACAATTATTATCGCAAGAGCATTGGAACCTCGTATCTGGGCAGAAAGAGAGGCCACGTTTATGACATTTGAAATAACAATTCTACATACCAAACTTTAAATTTAGCATATCCATTTTCAGAAATCACCGCCATATCTTCCTTCCACTTCCTTCACATTTAAAAGGTTGAGTTGAAGACCAGTTCATAATGAATCTGCCTCGGTTGAATGCACACATCAGGGCCTGCGAGTCAAGTATCATGGCTCCTCAATGTCATTTGTCCTGCGGATTATTTCATTCAGTGTCTGCGCGGGCCGGCCTCTTATTACATCACCGCTCGCTCTCTCTGTCTCCAAGGACGACCTGATAAACGAAGAGTCCACACAGCTGCCAGCCCCGAACGTGCTCGAAATCTAGATCGGATTTTGCCGCCGATATTGGAACGCTCCATCTTCCACTCTCTTGAAAATAGTAGCTTTTTTGGGGTTCGGTAAATTGATCTAGGGTGGCGAGAGATTGAAGGGAATTTTGAGGAATAAAGTTGCTGAGGAAGAGGAGTTAGGGTTAGAACTGGAGATGCTGAGGAGGCTGATGGTTCTGCTGCTGCGGTGGAGCTGTGGAATGCTACAAAGGAGACGCAGCGTTGGATGCTAATGCTGTTGATCAGTGGCTTTCAAGCTAGTCCGGAAAGTTCTGAGGATTCTACAGTCAGTCCCCTGTATTTTTCCTGTGGCCGTTAGCATTTGCACTCGAAAATGGCAAATAAGGATTAATGAAGCTAATTTTGGCTAGTATAACCCACTGACCACATGAAGTACGTCAAAACATAAAGTTCATAATGAGTGTATGTGTGTCATTTTATTTTATATAGCTAACTATTATTGTGTAAACTGAGCTAAAGGCTAAAGCTAATTTTAAGTTGAGATTTCTGCTATAGTTTAGGGACCACATATTAATTGCAAGCTAACTGATAATTGATATGCTATGGGATTCTTAAATGATGATGTCACACACAGCATATTTTCTTGCTTCTGGGTCTGTCGTTGATTGTAAACCGTTTTTTTCAAGGAATAAAGTAAAATCCATGTTGTTCTAGCACAGATGTATTGTAAAAGCAGCTCTGTCAGACGCTGTGTGCCGTTTGCGTCAAATTAATGAGCATTTTATTGTCCGAAAAAAACAGAAGTGCGTCATTAGCATGCTAGTTGTTGTTAGCTTTACTGTAACGGTAAATTCTGCTCTGAAAGTTGTGGAAAGCGCTCACAAACTCATCGGACTGAATCATTTGGATGGTCAGACTGAAATAGTTGAGTGAGAAATAACTTTGGACCGAAGCAAACAGTTTATGATGAACTAGCTCTGGTTTTCATATTTTAGCAACTAAACAGTACATCGTAATGCACCTGTCAGGACGCACGTCTATGTCGTCCGCCTGATTTCTTTCTTTTATTTAACTTAACAGTACCATATCTACAGCACTTCTCTATCCAGGCCTTTGTTCCAGGAGTTTAAAGAGTTTTTAATGTTACCAAAGACTAACTAAACAGCTGTGAGCCGGACATAAACTCACCTTATCAATTCAATTTTTATCCTTATCTCATGGAAATCAATGAAGGGAACGCGTCTCTGTCCTGTTTGTATTGATTGCTGATATGTTTGAGCAAAACTGTGGCCCAGTGTCAAAAACAAAACTAAATCCACTGTGAAATTACCGCAGCGGCTCAGACCCCGGAAGTGAAGTGTAACGTCACACTTAATAATCCCATTGACTGAGGTATTATGTGGGCTGATAAAGCACTATTAAGATAATAGTTAAGATAATTCCAATAACATTCATATAATCCTAAAAACTGTACTTAAGAGTAGCCTATACAGTCATACAGTAAATAAAACTATAAAGTACTTTATAAACATTGACAAAGATCTATGTAAATATTTAAAATGCCTATTACAACCAGTTTTATGTGGACTCTAAACTAAATTGATTCCAGAAATCTCAGCTTATGAGTTAGCCTTTAACTAACACTAATAGTTAACTAAAGTAAAACCGTAAAGGGTCTACACACTCAGCTATAATTATTATCTAATGGTAATTATCGGTTCATTTAGTCATTCTTTTACTCTTGAATAAACATTGCGTAACAAAAACTGCACCAACACAATCGTCAAACACAGTCATGCATATATTTCTGCAAAGTCCTGGACGGCTCTCTTATCCAGAAGGCTGAGTCAGGCTTGTCCTCCACACAGCAGCTCTCAACGCAGAATCAATAGACCGGGCTCTCCAGCGGCACCCGAGGACCCACTGCAAACGGAACGCATTTTGTTTTTTCTGTGTTGGAGTGCCAGCCAGGTCGAGCAGAGTGCTGACCCGCTTGTGCCAAACAACTCAAGCACGGGCCCCGGGGGAGGCCAGAGGGGAGGGGAGTCCAGAGAGAGGGGGATGTTTTGTGGACGACTGGGCTGGAGGTTCAGCGAAGAGACGTCTGAGAGGATGAAGCACGGCCGTACACACAGGGGTTATGCAAACGACGTCACGGCGTTTGGAATTTTGACCGTGAGTGGTGAAAATGTAATGGAATCTGTTCCGGCAACTACGGGTGAATAGGAGAAAAACTGAAATGAAAAGGTGTAGATTTGAGACTTCTCGTGTAGTTGCGCGAATGGATGTAAGAAAAAAATGTATTACATGTTTTGTGTGCTGTTTTCATGTAGAAATAAGGCATTTTATGTGGAAAAACTGACAAAATTCCACATATTTTGGAGCTTCAAAGCTGAAAAATGGACAGAACCAGGTTTACATTTCTAGGTTTCCTTTTGTGCACATATTAGTAACAAAAATATATATGGTGGGGATTTTGGATTTAGTTTTTGAGTAAAATAGATCTGACTGAAATGTGGTCTAAAAGTTAAAATTTCGCCTCATTTTTTAGACTTTTTAGTGCATATGACAGGATTTTCTCATTTCTAACCTTTATTTGGTGGAACCATACTTAAAATGTAAATATAAATTAAAGATTTAAACCAATTAGTTATCTGTAAACAAGTAATAAACAAATTGATGACATCACACCGGGGAGACAAAGGTTACAGCATCAAGAAACTACTTTTTTGACCCTTTAAACATTGATCGAACAAAACACAGATGTTCACAGATATTTTTATTTGTCAAGTAAAAAAATCTGCGACATTAGACATGATTGCTAGATAAGTAAAATTAAAAACTACAATATTGCTAAACCAGGATAAAATGTGAAATATATTTATCTTAACTGCATTTTAGTTCAATGAGAAGTCCACCCAGACATTTACAATTAGATATCAACAAATTCTTCCATATGTTCCATCAAAATCATGATTCACACAAAATTGTAAAGTTCGGCGTGTGCAGGAGCTACTTTAAGTCCTGATTTATGTCCCTACAGAAGAAAGAAAACAGCCTTTGAAGTTACAACGTCCCAGAGAAATCTATGAACGAAGTGGATTCAATGAAACAATAAATCATCTTTAAAAGCAGATAATACTTAGTTTGTACCTTAGAAATCAGGGACTGTTCGACTGTGTATGGTTATGATGACTGGGCTGCTGGACACTGATGAGTTTGGGTTTTGTCCTGAGTGCTGTTACTCTCCTCAGACTGCCCTGACACACGATCTAAGCGCTCGATCAGACAAATCCTCCTGTTGAGCTGCACTGAGACCTTTGACCAGGGCTATTCAACTTCATTTTCAGATTTCCCGGCGGGTCATGACCTCCGGGTTGCACAGCACGGCGCCATATCCAAATTTGGGGCCGCAAAAAATATCTACAACACTTGATTCAATGTTTCAATAATGATTAAATAAATACTGCTATATTAAACTTTTGAAGGAAAATTAAATACAAATTGCTTTACCAAATTGCCAATCCAATACAGAACCAGAATTCTAGGACTATATACCATACCATACCATACCAACTTTATTTATAAGGCACTTAAAAAACTTTTTACAGTCGGCCAAAGTGCCGTACACAAAACAAAATCACATAGTATTAAAAGCTAGTGAAAAAAGGTGCGTTTTTAGAAGTGATTTAAAAACAGACAGAGATTGAGCCTGCCTAATCTCTAAAGGCAGCTGATTCCACAGTCGCGGAGCAGCAACTGAAAAAGCACGGTCCCCACGAAGCTTGCGTTTTGTTTTTGGGACAACAAGCTGCAGCTGATCTGCTGACCTGAGGGCTCGAGAGGGGGCATAAGGGTGGATCAGATCAGAGAGGTACGAGGGGGCAAGGCCATTCAAACATTTATAAGTAAACAAAAGAATCTTAAAATCTACTCTAAAATTCACTGGGAGCCAATGAAGTGAGGATAAAACAGGTGAAATATGATCATATTTCCGAGTTCCAGTTAAAAGCCGTGCAGCAGCATTTTGGATGAGCTGCAGCCGGGAAAGAACCGTCTGATTTATGCCTGAATAGAGCGCGTTACAATAGTCCAAGCGAGTGGTCACGAAGGCATGAATGACCCTTTCAAAGAGGTCCCTTGGTAGCATGGGCTTCACTCTGGCCAGTTGTCGGAGATGGAAAACTGGATTTGACCACATCACTTATTTGGTGGTCAAGTTTTAGGTCAGAGTCCAGTTACACGCCCAAAATAGAAAAAATTGGCTTCACAACTTGCGATAACGGCCCTAGATCCACCGGAGGAGATTGTGATGCACCAAAAACCATCACTTCAGTTTTTTGGTGATTAAAATTTAAAAAGTTTAATGACATCCAAGCTTTAATGTCATTGAGGCAATCCAAGAGAGGCGTGACAGCATGTGGGTCATTTTGTTTTAACGGGAGGTAGATTTGGCTGTCATCGGCATAGCAGTGGAACATGATACCATGTCTCCTTAGAATAGATCCAAATGGGAGCATATATAATGAAAAGAGCAGAGGTCCTAAAATAGATCCTTGGGGAACTCCCATTTTTAAGGGGACTGAAGAGGATTCAAAGTTTCCAAGGTTCACACAAAACTGTCTCTCTGCTAGGTATGATCGGAACCATTCCAAAGCTGGTCCACGAATTCCCACCCAGTTTTCCAGCCTGGAAAGAAGGATCTCATGGTCTACCGTATCAAATGCAGCCGTCAGGTCCAACAGCACCAACACCACAGTGTGACCAGTGTCAGTACAAATAAATATATCATTAAAAACACACAAATTCTGTGCTGTGGAGACTTTTAAAACCTGACTGAAATGTTTCTAAAATACTATGTTGTTCTAAAAATGTCTTAAGTTGAATAAAAACAATTTTCTCTAATATTTTAGAGAGAAATGGCAGTTTAGAGATGGGCCTGAAATTTGACAATGCAGAGGAGTCAAGGCCTGGCTTTTTGAGCAAAGGGTGCACCACTGCATGTTTAAATTCAGCAGGGACAGTGCTGGTTAACAAGCTGCTATTTAAAATAGTTTGGACAGCAGGGGCTAAACTCTCAAACACCTCTTTAAAAAGACGAGGAGGGAGTGGATCCTTAGGAGAGCCAGCAGGCTTCATATGTGCAATAATTTCCCTTAGTTGTGGAAGGGACACAGGCTCAAACTGCTCAAAAACAGCTGAACAGGGGACGTGCACAGAGGGATCATAAGACGAGGGCTTTATAAGTGCTCTAGATGTCTCAACCTTACTGACAAAAAATGAAAGAAAGTCTTCACACAGTTCAGGTGAGGGTTCTAAACAAACAGACTGGGGTACATTTAACACAGAATCAATAGTCTGAAAAAGAACACGTGGCTTATGACAATTTCTAATGACAATATCAGAAAAATACAACATTCTTGCTGACTTTACAGCATTCTGATAATAGCGCCAGCTTTCTCTCATAATTTGAAAAGACACTTCCAGTTTATCTTTATTCCATTTGCGCTCAGCTCGTCTACATTCTCGCCTGGCGGCGCGAGTAGTTTCATTTAACCAAGGCTCGGATCTGGATTTGAATGTTCTGATTTTAAGCTGAGCCACAGAATCAAGAACAGTTTGACAGACCGAATTAAAGTGACCGGATAGCTCCTCAACATCTGCAGATACAGACTGGGAGAAGTTTGCAGAGAAAGCGGTAGCAAACTGAGCAGCAGTGGAGGGGTTAAGTATCCGACAGCAGCGCGCAGGAGCGCAAGGTCTGGCCATTACGCACGGCATATTTACATTAAAAATGACAGGCATATGATCCGAAAACATTGCATCAAGTATCACAAGATTTTCAATAGACAATCCATAGGTTAAAACAAGATCGAGTGTGTGCCCTCGCTCCTGCGTAGGGCCAGACACACACTGTACTAAGCCAAAGGAATGGATAAGGTTAAGAAAATCCTTGGCTGTTGATTGGTCCCCGACAATCAACAGCTTGCCGTATCCTGACATTACATTCGCGAGAAAGTCAGAAAAGTCACTGATAAAATCCTTATTGTATTTAGGGGTCTATAAATGACGGCACACAGGATCGGCGTGGAGCGACCCATTTCAAAGCAACACAGCTCAAAACTGGAATATGTGAAATGCTGCGTTAGCTCTTTGCACTTTAACAATTGCTTATAAACAGTTGCAATCCCGCCTCCACGGCCAGACACCCTCGGGGAGTTGAAGTAAGAGCACGCCGAGGGCAAAAGTTCAGAAAAAGCAGTGGACTCACCAACATTTAGCCAAGTTTCTGTCACGCAAAGAAAGTCCAAACCCTGGGTCGTGAAGAAATCCCTGAGAATGAATGTTTTATTCCCCACCGATCGGGCATTAACCACGGCTATCCTGATAGCAGCTGGAGCCGGAGCGCTAGCAGAGACGGTAGCCGGCTGAGAAGTCTTGCAGAGCGGTCGAAGATTGCACAAATCCACTCCTCGCCGGGAGACCCGCGGGGACGGGAGCCGTCGATGGGGCCAAACGTCCAGGCCAACCAAAGGGACCAAGCAGGGAGCGATGGGATCCAGCGCACGCCATGACACGAGCCGGCAATGAGTAGCACGATAATCCAACGCAAAAGCCGGGAAGGAACACGCCAAGCTAGCCTTCAGCTTCACCTGGCGCCCACTGCGCCTTCCTCTGCGCGCACGGCGTCCTCTGCGCAAGAGTGGAATTGGCACACGAAGCAGGTAACCTGGGATTGTGCGCAAGAATGGGGGTACAGAACTGTTTTGCCCATCTTGTTTAAATTTTACAATATTTTCAACCGCTGGTTTCAGATCTAAAAGTGCCTGACGATCATACATCAATATAGATAAGACATAGGCAGGGATAGTTGATAGAAACAACAAAAAAGCACAAAGTGCCGACAGGGACAGACAGCGGGCCAAATACACTGGCGCCATCTTGACATTTAGGGTACATTATTGTCTATACCAACAAAGTCTGAACCAGGACTAAATTTTAAAGTTTAAATTTGGACTAAATCATGTCTAAAGCGGAATCTAAAAAGGACTAAGCCAAGACCAAAATGTATAAACTAGGACTAACCCAGAAATAAATCAGTAATCGAGAGAAAACATACTTTTCAGTATAAAAAAAATGGGTCGCAGGCCAGATCAGATTGTTTGGAGGGCCTGATTTAGCCCCCGGGCCTTATATTGAATAGGCCTGCCTTTGACTAAGACAGAAAGGGGACTGAGAAGTGTGGTGAAAAAGCAGTTTTTACACGGAACAAGACCCTGAGAATCCACCACATGGTTTAATTTGCTGCGGAGGACATTTAATAACGCAATTCATCATTCCGCTCCTCCACGGCAACGCGTAGAGTTCCGTTGGGAGACAGCGTAAACATCTGTATTTGGGACACGGTGCAGAATTTACCTGTGGCTGTTTGGATAAGATGGAACGTACTCACACCATCCACGCCTTGGATTTAGGCCACAACTCTGACACGCTCCAGCCTGTTTGTATTTCACAACTATTTCCACAAGCAATCTTACTATTAATAGTGTTGCCATTATTAATTACACGTCAACCTTTGCAGTTATCCAGAAGTGCTAAATCAGCTTTTATGAGCTTTCAAACAAGACAGGCGGGTGGGACAGCCAAAAAGTGTAGCCAAGTAGGAGTACTGTTACAGCTTAATACTTCTGATTGCTCAGATGAGAGTAAGTGTAAGAGTAGACCATTTGAAAGTGGCTGCACCCAAAAGCGCTTACTAACTCGTGGTGAACAATTAGGAGGTCTCCTGTCTGTTTCTATGTCCATAAATCATCACCAGGCTCGCTCTGAGCATTTCTGCTTTTCAGATTCAGATTCAGAAAACTTTATTGATCCCAGAGGGCAATTCATTTGCAGCATTTCCAAGAGCAGTTCACACACATACACACAAAACACACACTGCGTGAGTCCATTTCACAGTTACAACAATATTATATACAATAAAATTAGCAAATACTGCCATTCAAATTCAACAGTTTAATCACGGAGTGCACAAAGGAGTTGGAAAAACGATTTGTTTTCCTCACTGTCCTTCAGTCCTATTCATTGCAGCCGCCTGTCCAGCACACACACTGATGAAGGAAGTCTGTAGAAAGGAAAGTGCCAAAGCAGAAATACACACGAGCATGTTCAGAGGAAAGAACATGGATAATATATAGTATGTGTCCTTTAAATTATTATTATTGTTGTTTTGAATACTTGTCAGTCTTTGGCATTTTTCGATGTTTACTCATCTGATTGGAAATGCACCCACCTCTTAGATAAATGTGTGATGACACTGGATTGTGTCATTTGAGTGTGATATGAAAAATACATGTGCACACGGATCACATGGTCCCACGATGACATGTGTTCTCAAGGAAAATGTTATTGTATCAGGAATATTTAACGGCATAGTAAAAAAAAAAAGAAACTGAACTGAATATTAAACCATTTTCATAAATCAGGACTTGACTAAAGGCAAAGAAAAACATGTAAAAGCACCTGGAGTAACACCAGGTGTACACCGATAGCAAGGCAGGTTCCACACATGTAGTGCCTGTTGCAGACTGCCTGTTACACCGGCTACACTGCACTGCGGTGATAATTTGACCAACAAATTGCAGGTTCACATGGTTTGTGTGAGAACATTTGTCTAATTACCTGAAACCACTTCAGACCACTGTGGTGTCCAAGAAAATAAATTCCTTGTGGATTCTTTCCGCAGACCCGCAGTGCTGTGAGGTCACAGAAACAGTCTGTATAGGTGTTGAGCACTTCCTAAGTCTTGCAGGACTCATGGGTCCTGAACAGCCAGTGCACACCCGGTGTAAAGATGGAACACATTATTAACAAGGACTTAACTAGAACTAAACCACAGGTCCACAAAAGGCACATTTTGGCACTGGTTTGTTCCATGAGAGTCATTTCTATTCAGAGCAGAGGTCTGCAACATGACCACACCAAACATAATAGCTGTACTTGAATTACACTTTTTAATCATAAGACCAATCTTAGCAATTCACAAAAGACATTTAATCATTCCAAGTTTGTGCCGCTGTGACATGTGGCTAAAGCCAGGGTAAACAGAAAAGACGTTGCTAACATACGCTGGTTTTATTTTGCTAACCATGTGGTCCATCACTGGAAATACAACGATTCATCACAAGATCAACTCAGTCAGCGTTTGGTAAGAAATGATTGTTTTCTGTTCTGTTCTGCTTTTTGCCTTCTTCTTCCACCTTGGTCTGTGTTTTTTATTGTCCAATCATCTGTGGTGTGTAGCTCCTGAAGTAAAATCTGTTAAACGTAGCTCCTTAGAGTGAAAATAAAAAAAAACCTCAGTGCCGTCTGCAACAAATCATTGAGCTTTTTATTCACCACAAAGCAGGAAGTGCGCTGTTGGCATCCTAAAGTTCTCTTCGCTTGGCCTTGATGCTAAACTCTCCGCTCCGGCCATTCAGAGTTGTAAAAAGCCCTTGTAAACTCAACATGGAGATAATTAGGATGCTCAGAATGCATTACAGACAGCTGCGAAGAGTCTGAAATGAAGATGTAGTTCTGTTTTTCACAGTTTTAAGACGGGGAAAAATCTGGCGCAGCAACTTAACAGGTTTTTATGATTCTCTAATTTTGACTTTATTCAGTGTGTTAATACTTTGTGTAAATACAAATTATAGTTTTGCACCAATCGGGTCGCTGTTTGTGGAGAAAAGTTGAAAAATCTGTCGACAACTACAGGAAGTAAACACACTGATGACATCACGCTGGGGAGACAAAGGTCAGGCATAATTTACACAAAATAAACTACTTTTTTGACCCTTTAAACTTTGATTCAACAAAATAAAGGTGTTCGCGTGTGTTATTCTTTGTCAAATGAACAAAATCTGTGACATTAGAGGAGTTTTGGCCAATGTACAGTGTGGTCGCTATGGTAATTTCCTAGTGTGATGTCATACTTTACAACCAGGAAGTAAAATTTAAAACCTAAAATATAGCTAAACTGGGGTTACATTTGTAAAGATTTTAGTAGAAATGTGAATATATTTATCTTAACTGCATTTTAGTTAAATGTGTATTTCAACCTGTCATAGGCCCTTTAAAGACAGTGGAGGTGCTTTCGGACCACAGCGAACCGACGGAAACGCCGCTAAAACACCATAAAGAGGACAGTGTTTCAATTGTCCCGTCGCTTTTATCAACATTTCCAAATTACTTCTCACTTGGCTGTGTATTTGTTCCATCTTGTTGCCCAATAATTGTACCATAACTGTGCCAAGTCCCCAAACCCTGTCCTCTCCCAGGCCCAGGCAGACAGGACGATCCGGGCCCATGAAGCCAGCTCCGTGGTGGGACCCCCTCCAGGCCTGTTGCCGGGTAGAACGGCCTCTCCACCCCTCGCTGGGATTGGTCCGTCCGCAGCCCTCACGCCCCGCCTCTTGGACAGGCACAAACATTGACTGGGGCACCACAGCTATTTGCGATGTGTGCTAAAGTTAGAGAGGACATCGGCAGCTCCAACTCATTTAGTCAGAGAGGGTTTTCTCGGCGGGGTCAAAGCGACAAGTTCAGAGTTAGTTGAGAGTTGTAGTCGCACTTTTTTCCCGACACTTGAACTGAGCACAACATGTGTACAAAATGAAAAGAGCGACATCTCAGCTTTGTTTGCGTCTATTCTTGTTCAAATTGAAGGTTGGAAGGCTGTGACAACCTGCTCCCTAAGTGTCATACGCTGTGGTGCAGGTTGTCACGATCACCTTTATCTTACTTATGACTGTTTTCTACCTTTTAGATGGACAATAATAGCTTTCATAAACATATTTTATAGAATTTGTGTCTGTACAATGAGGAAAACAGGCACACTGAATAACTGTTGAGGCAAGACATTACAGGCAAAACTATTTTTGTTTTGTTTTTGGTCAGTTTTCTCTCTCAACATATCAACAATCTGCTCTTAAAGATGTTTGATTACTTCATTTAATCCACTTCATCCATCCATACAACAAGATCACCACTTGAAGTAGCTCCTACGCACATCATACTTTACAGACGCAACAGGATTTGGACGAAATGCACAGAAGGATTTTTTATATCTAATTATCTAATTCTAAAACTGAGTTATTTAAGTTTTAAGTTAAACATATGAGGTGAAATCTAGTTTACTCAAAAACAGATATATATATATTTATAAAAAAAGATATAACTAATATGTGTACAAAATTTAAAAACCTGGTTCTGTCCATTTTTTAGATTTAAATGGCCCAAATATGTGTAATTTTTTACAGATAAAGTTTCTACATGAAAACATTACATCAGTGGTGGATGAAGTACTCCATTTTGTTACTCAAGTAAACATACAGATACAAAGTAAAAGTATCACATTTTAAAATCTACTCAAATAAAAGTATTAAAGTACTCCTTTAAAAATGTACTTAAGAGTAAAAAGTAAAAGTAATTCTTTTTGGTTTGGAGAACTATCAAAGCTTCAAATTGTAATCTGGATTTATTTATTCTGTTATGATCGTTAAAGGCAACTTTCCATGTTACTTTTCTCTCTAGAGGCTTTTTTTTTTGCTCAAAGGAAACTAGGAAAAAGAAAAACTGATGAAGATATGACCAAAAATGTGCTAAAAAATAAACCTCTCAGTCTTTTCAGCAGGACTAAAACTTTAAGAAAATATACTTTGACTTTTCAGTCCAATTCAAAAATGTAGTGGAGTAGAAAGTACAGATACACGCTCTGAAATGTAGTGAAGTAAAAGTATCTACTGTAAAATGTACTTATATATGTACATATTTTTTTTCATATTCACCTGCAGTGTCTCACCTTAAGTGCTCTCTCTGTGTATTTAGACATTGCCACCAGAACAATTTTGTCAACTTGTCAGCATAAATATTTTCATAGATAAAATTTTAAAGTACAGATATTTTTGTTGGATGATAAAAACTAAAAATGAACGAATGAAATGAATAAGTGGAGACTCGATCCAAGTTCCACTTTTCAATCCCAGCGCCTCAAACCAGAGCGTACACAAACTCAATTCTTAACTCAACCTTTAGCAAGCGGCCAGCAAAGACGATTCTTAAGCGGCTACAGACATTTCGAGGGTACAACACGTGGATTGTAGAGGCTCTGCCAACTTGCACTTAATAATCTGACCCCATTTTAGATTTGGTATCGGTTCATGCCATAGAACTATAATAAAACCAGGAAGATGAATCCAAAATGGCGCCCTGTTTATCCCTATGGAGTGTGCTCATTGGCGCATGACCCCAAAAAAATGTCTTACTTCCGCATTTACTTCCTGATACAGAGGCTGCCATCTTTGCTATACTTCCTGATATGGAGGCTGCCATCTTTGCTTTACTTCCTGATACGGAGGCTGCCATCTTTGCTTTACTTCCTGATACGGAGGCTGCCATCTTTGCTTTACTTCCTGATACGGAGGCTGCCATCTTTGCTGTAGGGCGCCATGTGACGACAATCCCCCATGATGCTTTGAGCGACGCGAACGACCACGCAGCAGCAAGTTTTTGAGTTAACGTTAGCTTGTGTGATTGTAATTGTGTTCTTCATGTTAGATACATGTGAAAGCGTCTGAAATGAAATAAAATACAACTTACAGGTATCGCTAGTCGAGCCTTTTCCACGAGCTTCTGTTTGTATCGCCCGACGCTCGTTCTCGTGACTCGCACATGTTTGCGGTGACGTCACTTCATATAAAAACGGTAATTTCGGTGATTTTAGAAATGGTAGAAAAGAACATTTCCTTCTATTTTATTTAAATACCGATAATAATTAGGTACTGTCTGCAATTATAATGTGCAATTTTAGAAAAAGGCTGGTTCCAAGAGGCTGCAGTACCTCGCACGGCCACTAATCAATCTGGGACCACAGACTGAGGACTGAGGGGGCGTGTCTTATCCAGTTCATTTAATACATCCATGTTTCATGCCAGACCTTTGCCACCAGCGGCCATCTTGATTCTGGTCGCTGATGTAAACAAATGTAAACTCCGAAGGAAATTTGCATAAACTGCTCAGATATCAGAACAGTCCTGATCTTTACTGTCAGCTGTGGTTCTGACAGTTATACAACAACAAAAGACGTCGTACAAAACCACAGCTGCATTAAACAAAAAGCAAAGTACAACATTTAAACACTTCCCGTGAAACAATATGTCTCCCTAACCATGAATTTAACTCTCGATATGTGACGAAGGCTGGCACGAACAGATGGAGATGTATTTCATAACGTTCTTCTCGCTGACTTGCCATGTTAAATGTGTCTGTAGACATTGCACAATAGTGAGGATGGTAACGTGGATGAATAGGCCTCACCTTTATCTCGTGGCTGTGGCCTCGGAGCGGTGCGTGTCACTGTGGAGGTGTGAATGTGCCATCTGCTCCGGGCTGACACACCTCCGGTCTCACCTGTGGGTTTGGCAGGACGGCGGGCATGTTATCCAGGAGGCAAATGGTACTGCCACATTCACATATAAGCCGTGAGAAGTCTTAAAGGAAAAATATTCAGCATTTTTCATATTGTTAGTAGCCTTTAAACATGCTCTTGAGTGGCTTCAATGTGCTTTCTCATCTTAAAAAAGAAAAAAAAAGTTAAAGTTTCTTTAGTTTGTTATCAGTCACTATGAAATGACACTTACTGAGTGCATCCAGCCAGCGCTATATAGAATCTAGTGAAGTTAGCGCTGAAAAGAAGTTTTGATGTAAGTAAATTAGTAAGTAAATTTTATTTGTATAGCGCTTTTCACAGATAAAAATCACAAAGGGTGTCTTTAGCTGCTTCTTAAAAGTGTCCACTGAATTGGCCTGGCGAGGAGCCAGGGGCAGGGCGTTCCAGAGTCTGGGGGCCACAGCCTGAAAGGACAGGTCCCCCCGAGTTTGAAGCGTGTCTTTGGGACCATGAGAAGGCTCTGGTCTGAAGACCGAAGAGTGCGGCTGGAGGTGTAAAGGCACAGCAAATCAGCAATATACTGAGGGGCCTGACCATGCAGCGCTCGGAAAGTAAGAACGCAGAGTTTAAAATCGATCCTATATTTTACTGGTAACCAGTGAAGGGACAAAATATAAAACCGGGGTTATATGGGCTGCTCTGGGAATTCCTGTTCAAATCCTTGCAGCAGAGTTTTGCACAAGTTGAAGTCTTTTAAGAGCGGACTTATTAAAGCAAGTAAAAACAGAGGTGCAATAGTCAAGACGAGATGAGACAAAAGCATGGATGATCATCTCCAGATCAGTCTTTGATAGCAATTTCCTCACTTTTGAGATGTTTCTCAGATGAGGATGAGATGTGGATTTGCTGCAGCAGTTATCGTGTTTAGTAGATGTTTAGCGATGATTTAAGGACTTAAAACAGTAGAATATTCTGGGTTAAGATACGTAGATGATCTGAAAATACGTCCCGGTTGAAAGGAGTTTGCAGGAAATGTGTTTGACGCTCAGAGGGGGGAGGATTTTCTGATAAACATTCCTCAAAACAGCGTGAATGCAACTGAACGCTACTCCAGGTATGTTTTTGATGACGGAACACTTGATTAAAAGCTCAGAAATAGCAGCATACTGTATGTGTCCTTTAATTCACCAATTATTCCGACCTCCGAGGACAAATGGAACGCAGCGTAAGTCCACACGTAAACAGGAATATGATGCTGTCCTCGGAGGTTGGATTTTCCGTGTTCTTCTGGGAATTCCTACTCGTAAACTCGGGCAACATTTCAGAACCTCGAGTTTATCCGAGTCAGCCAATCCAACATGTTTGCCCCTGTGTTTGGATAAAGTTTTACACCCGACAGTTAAATATTGATAGTACTGGTGTTACTTTCTTTTTAGTTGCTCTCTGCTGCCCCCTGCTGTCTGTGAAGCTGCTCCTGTACAGACGTTGAGCTTCTGCAGTTAGAAATGCAGTGTTACGCTAATGTCGCTAACGTGTACGCGGCGCTAATGACGACAAAAGCAGAAATTCACATTCAAATGTTGATGTATAACTGACAGATGTGATAACAATGTCTGGGTTTATAAATTAACTTAAATGGATCCATATTTTTGCAGATTTTAACACCTTCTTGGGTTTTATTGTTCGATTTGAGCCGTTACAGCCCGTACACTGCAATAGTTTTTCCTGACTTGACCACTGGAACACATAAATTGGGAGAAAACGGTTCAGACGACTCGAACGCAGCATGAGTATCCTGGTTTGTCTGAGCGTATGTAAACACCGTATTCAGAATACTGTCATAACCGGGATACGGCTCAATAACCGGGTTATTCTTGTATTCACCTTATTCCTGAAGTTGCCTTACAAGCCGCCGTCTTGTTTCTGTTGTATTATTTACATGGAGCAGACGAGCTCAACAGAAAATAAGTTCTACATGGACTAAAAAGCCGTTTTCAGGCCTCAGGAAATCGGTGCGTTGTTGACTTGTTGTTGCACGTGTTCATTAAACATTTTACACAAATCAACCTACTTTATGTAACATTTTAGCTGTGGGACTTTTCCCTCGTTCGTCATTAACTTTAACGGAGTTCTCGTCAAACGGAAGTGCGTTTACAACAAAACAGCAAAAAACGGCAAAAGTGGGCGGGGCAGAATAAGGTCAATAGGGCTGCACCATATTGAAAATGACTGCGATATGCGATATGGCTTTTAACATCTGCTATATCGATATTATTGCGATATTTCAATACACTTTTTGACTAAGGCTGAAACTAACAATTATTTTAGTCAGTGATTATCTCCATTGTAGATTGAGACTATAATTAAACTAACATTTTTAACCAAATAATTGTTGAAACATTGTGAATAAAAGCTTCAAGACAGAGAACATTTATGAATAAAGTCTATAATTGAGGAAAATCATAAATAGTCTATTCTTTTATGCCATGTTCTGCTAATTTAGTTTGAAAAGGCTAGATTGTATTCATCCCGGCCCTGGAGCACGATCAGGTGAAACGCATTTAATGGGGATTTTGTCGGATGAGAACCACAAGGAAGCAACTGCCAGGGATTGAGGGTTTTGGCCAATCGGGGGTGGCGTTAAATGAGAACCATGTGGAAACACCTGCCTGTGATTACCCCGGACAGTTGCTTCTCTGTCACGGTTTGACGTCAGGGCGAGAGGAGATGGAGTGGGCGGGGCTAACAGTTTATTCTGAGACCCGTGGTTTAATAAAGCATGAACAAAGACTTTTAGGATTAGTTATTAATGACGACTGAATCATGCGGACTAAATTATTTGCTCGATGTGAATTATGACTTCATTGATGCTTTATTAAGTTATTATAAAGTGCTCTCTATGGCTGAGCTTAAACCCTTAGAGAATTAAAGGGAAAGGAGAAGAAAATACATTAACATTTAAATATTAAAGGGGGAGGTAAAAAAAGAAATAAATAGTAAATAAAATGTACATTAAACTATCTGCCACTGCCAATTTTGTGTAATATGATTCTCTTAATTTTGTTATTTTATTATTGATATAATATTTTTATTAATTCGTTTATCTTTTTTTCCCTGTCCTTTTATCCATTTGAATTTTTCGCTACAAATCAGTGACTCCCATTCCACAAAACATCGCTTTTAATCTAGTTTTAAGCAATAAAAAAATAAATAAGAGGGACAAAAAGCGAAAATAGATCAAATGTATGTCAGTGTTCACATAAATAAATAAATAAATAAAAGTTAAATATCACTTAATAGTTCACTAACTACTATGACTTTGTCTGTTTTTATTTTTTAATTTTTTATTATCACTCACTTAATGATTATAATTTTGTCTTTTTTATTTTTATTATCATTTATATTAATTACTTTATCTTTTTTGGTCCGTCCTCTGGTGTCCTCATACCTGAACACACACAAAAATAAAATAAACATTTACACGTGCACATTTATCACGCACAACAGTAAATTTAACTGTTTTTTTGTAATTGTAAAACTGTTGTGATGCATCACCCTCTTTTGCCCTGTTGATCTGTCTTGCATAAAATAAAATAAAAAGTGTCCTGTAAAGGTGAAAAGGAAAAAATAACAAGACACTGTTTAGTGGTTTTCAGCTGTCCTTCCTGGAAAGTGCTTGTGGAAGAAGAGGATACACAACACGCACAGGATTATGGGTAATATAAACCTGCGCATAATGCATTACCCAACCTAATCTTCACCCAGATAACCGAACAAAACATCAACAAAGGCTCATTTCTCTTGTCCCCATTAAATCTGCTTTTTTGGTCATGACGTTATCAAAAACATACTGTAAGAGACTAGACCTGGTTTGATCTCATTTTAGGTTTAGTTGAGCCCTTATTGAAGCTAGCTAAAGTTCAGTGTTTTGTTTTTTGTTTTTTAAATTAACCTTCATTTAACCAGGTAAGAACCCATTGAGATTCTAAGCTCTTTTTCAAGGGTGACCTGAGGCAAAGTAAAAAACATAACAGTAAAACAAAGAACAAACATATTTACACTTTAAGAAATTAAGAGCAAAATGTACATTTAAAGGCACCGACAATTTTTGAAAGATTCACGCTCTTTGTTTTTCAACATTGCGCGAAAACACCTAACTGAGACCAGTTCACGAAATCTCCACTCCGATTGGCGGGAATTCCGGGAGCGTCATAAGAAAAAGCCCTCTTTCCCCAGTCACTTCTTGCATGTGGGACAGACAAGAGAAACATCACGGGCACACAGTAAGAAGAAACACTTTAAACACTAAAAACATCCAATGTGTGAACCTCCTGCACCCAAAGAAGGCCACCCAGCTCTGGCAGAGAGCTCACAGTGGAGGGCGAGCCTGCCACAACCTGTTATAAACCTCAAAGCACAATGATGTACAGTGTCCAAGGATTTGCATTAATGTACAGTGTATGGCCAGAGTCCAATAGAGGCATAAAAGTGGCTGATACCAGACATTTGCGAGCTTCTAGTATGAAGCACGCTTTATTGCGATAATAAAAACCCAGTTTTAGCTTCAATTTTTTCACCAAATTTTGAAGGCGGGCTTTAAAAGATAGCTCTTGGTCCAATAAAAATCCAAGGTATTTAAAATTTTATACAAACATGCACCTACATGAGAAGATCATAGCTTTTGTTTTGCCTGAATTTAGTATCTGATGGTACTCATTGAAACCCTTTCTCCGGCTTGTGACGTCATCAGGTGGTCATCCAGGAAGTGCTTCTTTGTGTTTTTAAAGTCCGTACACCTTCACTTGGGCTTGGATTTTCCGGGCTCAATGCAGTAGCAGCGCGTAAGAACATGAACGCAGCATAAACGTCGGAATGGGACAAGCTACACCAGCGATGTCAACCGCTCGTCCAAAGTATTTCAGCAGGAAACACAGAAAAGTCCAAATAAACTTCAGATGCCCTTTCAATACAATTTCTAAAAATACGACAGTCGCGTAAACAATGTGACTGCTTCCACGACCTCCCGGAATGTGTCATGGCGGCTTACGGGACTGTTTTTCTGTTTTTTTTTCCTGTGGTTCCAGTTGCCACAAGAGAAGTGAGTGAAAATGATCTTTTTCATATTCAGCCCAACTTCAAATCAAACAACTCTCAGCAAGTATTATTAATTTGTGAGCTGCAGTTAGCTTACCTTTGTTTTAGCCTTGTGTCAATCCAAATGTAAGTGCTTCATTCTTTTGCCAAAAGCTGTAATAATTCAGTCCATTTGTTCCATGTATATGATCCTCTGTGATGTGTTCAGGGCTAGACTTTATTGATGAGTTTTTTATTTTTATTTTTACAGTTTTAAAGCAAAACTAAGTAACTTCAGCGACAGAGCTCCCCCTTCAAGTCTCTTGTGAAAACACACTCCCAGTAAAAAAACGGCAAAAGCTTTTTTCTGAAATAAGAAAGTACAATCACATACAAAAACATTTCATGTCGCCAAGTATAAAAAAGAGAGCCACGGTCAAAGTTGCAAGGCTGGTTTTCCGCGTAGAGACAGCAGGGGGCGACGGCGGGGGCTTCAAACCACTTGCGCCGCCTGCTGTTGTAGAAAGGTATACTACGTATTTGTGGGAAAGAAGCGCAAGGACACGTTTGGAGTCTCAGTGACGGAGGCCTGGAGGTCGGATTGGTGAGAAACGGCCTTTAAGTGCGTCGCAGTGGTCCAGGCGTGGCGTGATGAAAGCAAGCATGGCCCGTTCGAAGAGATTCTAAAATAAAAACTCACTTCGGATAAAGGTCGCAGCTTGATTTCAAAACAGCATTGATCTGTTTGTCAAATTTAAAATCGCTGTCTGTGGCGACGCCAAGGTTGATGACTGCTGGACGCACTTGGTTTTGTGATGGTTCCAAGTCGACAAGGGAGCAGGCAGGTCCAAACAACGTGACCTCAATCTTTCCATCATTCTGTTTAGAAAGATTTTGGGACAACCAAGCTTTGTTTTCACCTAGACAGTCGATCAGAAGTGTCAGGGGGCCACTGTTGTCAATTTTAAAACCTGCTTAAAGGCGCGGTACCTCATTTTTACTGTTCTGAAACATGGAAAAACAGAACTAGTTTGTTTAAAAGGACACATATTCTGCTACAGTGACTTTTTTGAGCTTTTAACCATGTTCTAACAATGTTCCGTCATCAAAAACAGCTGAAGTAGCATTCATTTGCATTTGCGCTATTTTGAGGAATGTTTATCATAAAATCCTCCCCCCTCCGAGTGTCAAACACACTTCCTGCAGAACCCCCTTGATCCAAGACGTATTTTCAGATCATCTACATCACTTATACTAGAATATTCAGTTGTTTTAAGTCCTTAAATCATCGCTAAACTCATTCTGGGCATTTCGTCTGTCTAAACACGATAACTGCGACAGCAAATCCGCACCATGACATCTTTTCAGTGCTAACTTCACTAGATTGTATATTGCACTAGCAGCATCTGCTGGCTGGAAATACTCAGTAAGTATATTTTCATACTGGCTGATGTATTAAAACATGAGGAGGCAAATTTATGGTACTCAAGAGCATGTTTAAAGGACAATAACGATATGAAGAATGCAGAATATTTTCCCTTTAAACTCTTTACATCTGTCACATGTATTTCTCACTTTCCTAATGCAGTCCCAGCGTCCTAAATATTCACTGCGAGTTTCTAAGCACTTTTTCAAGCTGTCACAATAAAGCTAACAAACATTAGCATGCTAACCACGCACTTCCCACATCTCGTAGCATAAAACGCTCTAAACAGATGCAAAGAAAGTGCTGTGTGTGGACTCATTTTTACTTGAATGGATGCTCTTACAATATATCTGTATGGTGGCAAACAATCTGGCACATGAGCTAGCTCGGTTAGCGTTTCAAAACAGTAAAAATCAGGTACAGCCCCTTTAATGTGAACGATATGTTATATGTAAGCAATATAAACCAGTTTGGTGTGTGTAGACAGTAGAAGCGCTGATGTCTCTGGTGTAAATTGAGCGCTATGTGTCGCTGTAGCTCCAGGTGTATATTCAGGCTCACTCTACAGGGTTCAGAAATCGGGGCTGATGTACTTTTGTCTTCAATTTAAGCTGGAACAACAACCTGCAGTGTCCAAGAAGTAGTCACAACACTGGCTAAAAGTAGAACTGTCTTTGCTTTAGCTTTTGGTCATGTTATAATGGTGTTTCCACATAAAAACATATCCGGACGTTCTCTTCCATGTTTTGAAAGTCCATCCACCTTTACCATTTCACCCAAGACGTCCATCATTTCTGCAGCAGGTACAGTTTTTTAGCTTTAATTTCTTCCCATAATCTGATCTTCCATTGACTTTTCTTGCACAATCTAAGTCAGAATCAGACTTAATATGTGGACTTGTTCCCGTTCTCAACATTTGGTCTAAAACCCCAAATTGAAAAACGTGCAGATGTGCATTTGTGCTATCTCTAAAGCTGAGAGAAGATAGTGGAGTTTTTATTAGTGACTGGAGTATTTGATTTTCCATAAAGGCCTCTCTTCCCTCCATCTGGACCACACTCACTGCCAGGTGTAGGGAGAGGGAGAGACATGGAAAAGAGAGAGAGAGAGAGACATGGAAGAGGGAAAGAGAGAGAGAGAGACATGGAAGAGGGAGAAAGAGAGAGCGACATGGAAGAGGGAAAGAGAGAAAGACATGGAAGAAAGGGAAAGAGAGAGAAAGAGAGCGATAAAGAGAGGCATTGAAGAGGGAAAGAGAGAGAAAGCGAGAGCAAGAAAGAGAGAGAGACATGGAAGAGGGAAAGAGAGAGAGAGAAAGGGAAAGAGAGAGAAGGAGAGAGACATGGAAGACGGAAGGAGAGAGAGAGAGAAAGCGAGAGCAAGAAAGAGAGAGAGACATGGAAGAGGGAAAGAGAGAAGGAGAGAGAAAGAAAGGGAGATATGGAAGAAAGAAAGAAAGAAAAAAGAGAAAAAGAGACATGGAAGAGGGAAGGAGAAGGAGAGAGAGAAAGAGAGACAGAAGAGGGTAAGAGAAAGAGAGAGACAGAAAGAGAGAGACATGGAAGAGGGAAATAGAGTAAGATAGAGAGAAAGACATGGAAGAGGGAAAGAGAACGAAACAAACAGAAAAATAAAGAGAGAGACACTTTGGAGCTGGGTAATAATAGCTGAGAAATATTTACTCAACAACTAAAATCTAATCATACCTACATTATACATTTTAATCATAAAATCAATCTCATATTTTCAACCCTGACGCAAGTGCCGTGCGTCGATAAACAGGAAACAGCCTATGCTAACGTGTGCTAGCTTCCTTCAGTAAGTTACCATCAGTGGAAATACAGCAATATATCACACACAAGAGCATGTTTGCATGCAATGGCTAATAACAGTATGAAAAATGCAGAATATTTTTCCTTTAATAAAACAGATGGATTTTGAACTGGAAAAAAGTTCCTGATATGTTCAAAAATCACAAAAGCTGATATTCTGTAAATTGTAAGTCCCTGTCGACAGAATATGAACTGAGAATTTTTGACATCGTGGCATCTCAACATTCTAGAATCCTATCATTTAAAATTGAGTTGGAGGTCAGTGAAGAAATCTATGGTCAAATGTGTTCTTTAACTCAGTCATATTGTAGAAGTGTTGATCTGGTTTGTGGTTTTTATTTAAGTACTTCATCTTTGACTGTATCGCCGATCGAATTTTGACGGAAATTCGGTTCTGGCTCAGACTGGAGAATCACAGAGCAAGAAGATTAAGGAGAGAATGAAGCAAGAGGACAGAAAAAGAAAGATGGAATGAATAAGAGAAAGAAAGAAGATAAAAGAGGGAGAGAAATGAGGAGAGAAAGAGAGACGGAGTGAGATAAAAGAGGAGCGTACTGGCCACAGAGTTGGATCGCCCAGCGCTAACCTGCCGCGCAATCAGTTTGTGTGTACTTTTCCACATCTGTGACCTCCGTTATATTTAGCCTGAGAAACCTCCTGATGTTTGAAGCTTTCCAAAGACATTTTTATGCCTCCCTGCATGGCTCTGCCGGGGGAAGGCATCCAAAATACTAATACTACTGTCATGTTGTTGCTAGGCCTGCCACAATGACACATTATGAAGTGTGAACTATATTGTTGAAACTACTCTATACCTCTGACAGTATAACCCTAAAGCTAAAGCTAATCCCACTCAAATCTTTTCTAAATGTACAATATTGTTAGATATCTTATTGAACAATTAACGTAAATAACAAAATATCAGCGCAAATGCAAAAATACCTGTAAATATACACAGAGAATACTGCGTCGCTAAACAAGTCGATATTCACATTATTCCGCCCCGCCCACTTTTGCCTCTTTTTGCCACAGAGCCGTGCTTCTGTTGTAAACGCACTTCCGGTTTGACGAGAACTCCGTTAAAGCTAACGGCTAACGAGGGAAAAGTCTCGCCGCTAAAGTGTTACGTAAAGTAGATTGATTTGTGTAAAATGTTTAATGTACAGCGCAGTAACAAGTCAACAACGCATCGATTTCCTGGGTGGCTTGAAAACGCCTTTTTAGTCCGTGTAGAACTTTCTGTTGAGGAAACAAGATGGCGGCGCCCACGACAACTTCCAATAAGGTGAATAGTAGTGCTCATGACAGGCCTAGATGTTTCATTTATTGTTAGTACTTCAACTACTAAAATGTCTTTTTTACTTGTACTACAACTCCCATTACTACTACTACTACAACTACTACTACTACACAGTGGCGTTGCCTGAAATTAGATATTGGATGTGCCTCCAAAAATGTGGATGTGCCCTATATTTACCAGTATTGTAACATAGGCTGACCACACGAGGCTATGTACTGGGCTGGAAGTCAAATGCCTCTAATTTCCTTTCTAATTTATGTTGCATGTTTTTGATTTGGGTACGTGTTTTTGATTTTGATTTCTAAGAAAAATTAAAGTAAATTAAAGTAAAAGTAAAGTAAACATTGATAACATTAAAGAAGGAGACCTGAAAAAGAGATGTTAAAGTTGAAGTTAACCTTAGCAAGTCAGAATGAGAATACAGAACCTATAACTGCGATTACAGGCTGAGTATTTTAAACATTTCCAAACTCCAAAACATTCTATCTCACATATATATATATATATATATATGTGTATATATACATTTGTCCATTTCGTGTGTATATATACATTTGTCCATTTCGTCCACTCGTCCCGCCAGGACATGTTTGTGTGGGTCGTGTTTGCGTGGGTCGTGTTCGTGTCCCGTGGATCGTCGTCTACGGGCCGAGCTCTTCACAAATGTCAGCGTGTTATTAGAGTACATACATGGGCCGTTACATTGATTGCCTGCAGCGTTTTCTCATTGATTTACATGGGACGGGCCTCTCCACCTGACGGCCATCGCTCATCTTTTACGGCTCAATTCAACAAAGAGCCCCTGCGTCCAAACAACTGCACGTCCCCATCCACTGTGGGCTGGGCTTAATCACTACTACCTTAAATAACCTTCATTAAGCATAAACAAAGACTTCCTTCATAATGAACAAATGGTTTTATTAAGAATGATTCAGGGTTAGTTACTATTCTATTAAGATCCTTGTACAAAAGATAAAAACAGTTTAAGACACTTTTGTTCATGTTTTATTAAGGCGAGACTCTACAGGTGAATAGGAAAAAATCTTAAATTTAAAGATATCAATTTCAAACTTCTCCTGTAGCTTACTCACATAAATGTTAGAAAAAAATATATTACACGTTTTTCATCATGTCATGTTTTCATGTAGAAATAAGGCATTTTAAGTGTAAAAAAAAAAATAATAAATTTTTTTTTTGGACATTTCAATCTGAAAAATGGACAGTTTAAATTTCTTGGTTGATTTTGTAACATATTAGTTACAAAAAATGTACAGAGGGGATTTTGGATTTCTTATTTAGTTTTTGTTTAAACTAGATTGGACTGAAAATTGTCCTAAAATTCAAATTTTGCCTCATTTTTTAACATAAAACTTCAATAAATCAGTTTTAGAATTAGATATCAACAAATACTTCTGTACATTTCTTGTTGAGTCCAAGATTGTAAAGTTTGGTGAGTGAAAAAAGAAAAATGCATTTTAAGAAAATGCCGCCCTCCCGTGGGCCCACCACCTGCAGGAGGATCCATAAGGGGCCGGTGCGAAGAGATCTGGGTGGCAGTCGAAGGCAGGGGCCTCGGCAACCGGATCTCCGGACACAGAAACTAGCTCTGGGGACATGGAATGTCACCTCGCTGGGGGGGAAGGAGCCTGAGCTCGTGCGGGAGGTCGAGTGCTACCGACTAGATATAGTCGGCCTCACCTCCACGCACAGCCTGGGCTCTGGAACCCGTCTCCTCGAGAGGGGCTGGACGCTCCATTTCTCTGGTGTTGCCCGCGGGGAGAGGCGGCGGGCTGGTGTGGGCTTGCTCATAGCCCCACAGCTCAGCCGTCACGTGTTGGAGTTCACCCCGGTGAACGAGAGGGTCGCGTCCTTCCGCCTTCGGGTGGGGGACAGGTCTCTCACCGTTGTGTCGGCCACGGGCCGAGCAACGGTGCAGAGTACCCGGCCTTCTTGGAGTCCCTGGGAGGGGTACTGGACAGTGCACCGCCCGGGGACTCCATTGTTCTACTGGGGGACTTCAACGCCCATGTGGGCAACGACAGTGACACCTGGAGAGGGGTAATCGGGAGGAACGCCCCCCCTGATCTAAACTCGAGTGGTGTTCAGTTATTGGACTTCTGTGCTAGTCACAGCTTGTCCATAACGAACACCATGTTCAAGCACAAGGGTGTCCATCAGTGCACGTGGCACCAGGACACCCTAGGCCGGAGGTCGATGATCGACTTTGTAGTCGTGTCATCTGACCTTCGGCCGCGTGTCTTGGACACTCGGGTGAAGAGAGGGGCGGAGCTGTCAACCGATCACCACCTGGTGGTGAGTTGGATCCGCTGGCGGGGGAGGAAACCGGACAGACTTGGCAGGCCCAAGCGCATTGTGAGGGTCTGCTGGGAACGTCTGGCAGAGCCCTCTGTCGGCAGGGTCTTCAACTCACACCTCCGGGAGAACTTCTCCCAGATCCCGGGGGAGGCTGGAGACATTGAGTCCGAGTGGACCATGTTCTCCACCTCCATTGTCGATGCGGCAGCTCGTAGCTGTGGTCGCAAGGTCTCTGGTGCCTGTCGCGGCGGCAATCCCCGAACCCGGTGGTGGACACCGGAGGTAAGGGATGCCGTCAGGCTGAAGAAGGAGTGCTACCGGGCCTTGCTGGCTTGTGGGACTCCTGAAGCAGCTGACAGGTACCGGCAGGCCAAGCGTGCTGCAGCCCGTGCGGTTGCAGAGGCAAAAACTCGGGATTGGGAGGAGTTCGGGGAAGCCATGGAGGAGGACTATCGGTTGGCCTCAAAGAAATTCTGGCAAACCGTCCGACGCCTTAGGAGGGGGAAGCAGTGCGGGTGGAGAACTGTTGACCTCGACTGGGGATGTGGTTGGACGGTGGAAGGAATACTTTGAGGATCTCCTCAATCCCACTGTCACGTCTTCCGAGGAGGAAGCAGAGGCTGAGATCTTGGAGGCGGACTCATCCATCACCCTGGCTGAAGTCAATGAGGTGGTTGACAAGCTCCTTGGTGGCAAGGCTCCGGGGGTGGATGAGATCCGCCCTGAGTATCTTAAGTCTCTGGATGTTGTGGGACTGTCTTGGCTGACACGTCTCTGCAACATCGCGTGGCAGTCTGGGACGGTACCTCTGGACTGGCAGACCGGGGTGGTGGTCCCTCTGTATAAGAAGGGGGACCGGAGGGTGTGTTCCAACTATAGGGGGATCACACTCCTCAGCCTCTCCGGTAAGGTCTATTCCAGGGTACTGGAGAGGAGAATCTGACCGATAGTCGAACCTCGGATTCAGGGGGAGCAGTGTGGTTTTCGTCCTGGTCGTGGAACACTGGACCAGCTCTATACTCTCCATCAGGTGCTCAAGGGTTCATGGGAGTTTGCCCAACCAGTCTACATGTGCTTTGTGGATCTGGAGAAGGCATTCGACCGTGTGCCCTGGGGCGCCTTGTGGGGAGGGCTCCGGGAGTATGGGGTCCGGGGCCCTTTGTTAAGGGCTGTCCGGTCCCTGTATGCCCCCGGACTGAGGCAGTGTATTGAAGTAAATAACCCTTTAGGTTTAGTTTTATTTATAACACAGCTAAAATAGATACAAACATGTAAAATTCGTATTATTCAAAAGCATTTATTCACAAAAAAATAAATAAAAGTGTTGAATTCTCAAAATGATTGCCTCAAATACACTGGTGCCACCCTTCAGCCACCCCAGTAAAACAAATCCTGCATACGCCCCTGGAGGTTTGTTCTTTGATGACGCAAAATGACAATATTTTACAGAAATTGTGATGAAAAACAAAACTGAATTCCATTTTAACTGGAGAAATTAACGGCCAACACAGCAACATTTCTTAAAGCTGTAACATTAAACTTACTTACCCATATCTCGATTTGCATTTCTCTTTGCTTTTCGCCTCTTCCCGTCTACATCTGCCGCTATGCTAATGAATCCAGGTGTAAATATGGCACCGGTCTGGGGAGCGCGGGCCTGTCTTTTGCGAGGATTAATTTGCAGTGTTTGTGCTCTGCTCAGAAGATAACAAGCCCCGCAGAGAAACGGGGGCTTGGGAGGTGGCTCGTGCATAATGAATTAAAAGAGGGCAGCCTGTTCAGTTCCACCTTTACACGTCCCGAAGGAAACGCCGCGACTTTACGGAGTCCGGGATCGTAACGCCAAATAGACGCCGTTAAATGAGAGATGAGATTCAGTGTGTTTTCGTGAGTCTTTGAAATACTTCTACAGGGGCAAGATTTAGGAGTTTTAGAGAGGAAGAAGTCAAGTATTTTAAGTTTTTCATGTGTTTTTTATTTTTAGGTTTTAGTAACTACCTATTACAGCGCATCAGCGTTCAAGGTGTTCTTTTATCGTTTGTAAAGGACCCTGCTGTTCAGTTTTATTTTACAGAGGGCCATATTTTTCAGATGGTTTTCGAGGCCAGAAACATGTCCAACGCTTTTGAAATATGAAAAACATGTAACATGAACGGCTTTAACAACATCTGTAGAACTGAACCAGGACTAAACCAGGACTAAACCAGGACTAAACCAGGTCTAAACCAGGTCGAAACCAGGTCGAAACCAGATCGAAACCAGGACTAAACCAGGTCTAACCCAGGACTAAACCAGGACTAAATCAGGACTAAACCAGGTCTAAACAAGGACTACACCAGGTCGAAACCAGGACTAAACCAGGTCTAACCCAGGACTAAACCAGGACTAAACCAGGACTAAACCAGGTCTAACCCAGGACTAAACCAGGACTAAACCAGGACTAAACCAGGTCTAACCCAGGACTAAACCGGGTCTAACCCAGGACTAAATCAGGACTAAACCAGGTCGAAACCAGGACTAAACCAAGACTAAACCAGGACTAAACCAGGTCTAAACCAGGACTAAATCAGGACTAAACCAGGTCTAAACCAGGACTAAACCATTAAACCAGGTCGAAACCAGGACTAAACCAGGTCTAACCCAGGACTAAACCAGAACTAAATCAGGACTAAACCAGGACTAAACCAAGTCTAAACCAAGTCTAAACCAGGACTAAACCAGGTTTGAATCAGTAACAAGAGATAAAATCCCTTGGAGGGCCTGATTTGGCCCACGAGCTTCAAGTTTAATAGTCGTGGTATTAGTAGTGCTAATTTTCAAGAGAACATATTATGCAAAATCTACTTTGATGAGCTTTTAACCTTTTTACAGTGTTACAGTGTTTTCTTATCAGTAATTTCCACACAATCATATTTGGATTGATTCCTGCATGTTTTAGTTAATCTTGTATCGTCCACAGGTCAGAGAATATGCAGACTAAAATGAACCCTAATTCAAACTGAAGCTTTTTCTGAACCCATTGGAGTTCAGAAAAATAGCCGAGACTCACAGAATCTTATTTAAAACAACTTTATTCAACTTTTAAACTGTAGTCCTGGTGTAGTCCTAGTTTAGACCTGGTTTAGTCCTGGTTTAGACCTGGTGTTGTCCTGGTGTAGTCCTAGTTTAGACCCGGTTTAGTCCTAGTTTAGACCTGGTTTATTCCTGGCTTAGTCCTGGTTTAGTCCTAGTTTAGACCTGGTTTAGTCCTGGTTTAGTTCTGGTTTAGACCTTGCTTTGTCCTGGTTTAGACCTAGTTTAGTCCTGGTTTGGACCTGGTTTAGACCTGCTTTAGACCTGGTTTAGTCCTAGTTTAGACCTGGTTTAGTCCTGGTTTCTGGCTCTGAGGACAAAACCATTTGAATTATCTGGCCCTCGGTAAAAGAAACACTCAATATTTTTTTCCATTGAGTTTGGTTCTGGGTCACACTCTGCAGCGGGGCACAGATTTGAGCTGAGATAAAGTCGTTTTTCAGACAGGGTAAACCCCAACTACCTTTGAGTTTTGGTAATTGTAGTTTTGAATCAGATACAAGTTTTTTTTGCCTTGCCATTTGAATCTTGAGATAGTTTTATTCCGCTCATCAAATAAAAGATTGGAAATGGTTTCAGTGGGATAAGTGTCATTTTTCAAGCTCCTTCTGTGGAGCGGAGAAAAGAGGCGTATCGTTTTGTCAAAAATTCTACACCTATCTATTTAAGAGATGTTAAATGGTCTTTGTTAAAGTCAGGAGGGTCGACAATATAAAAGAAAGAATTGTACTTCTTGTATATTCAGTTTGTATCCAGACATTGGACCAATATCTCGAAGGAACTGCATCACATTTGGAATGGAGTTTTCTGGTTTAGTCAAAGATAACTGAACATCATCCATAAAACATGCAATTTAATGTTCCATGTCATCAATTGTAGCTCCATGGATTGTTTAATGTATGGGGCCAAAGGTTTCAGGCACAAAGCAAATAAAAGAGAGTGGATAAGTACCAGCTGTTTTATAATTGCGTGTCACCCCACTGCTATCAGCACTGAAGTGAAAATTTTGAATTAATATCATTTTTTGCACATCTTTCTATTATAGTAGATCTACAATCAATGTCAAATTCTTTTTACTTTTTAAAACCAGAGTAGGGAAATACAGACAAATTCAGTTTCAGTTTTTTTTTTTTTTTTTTAATTATTTTATTTATTTATTTATGTCAAACTTAAATTTTGCCAATATTTTTGCCAAATGTTAAGTTTTAAGGTTAAAGGACGTCTTCCTCTGTCAGGAAAAAGTCAAATAACGTGAGCCAGTTTGGAGGGATGGTTGCAGCTGTTCCTTGGATAGAAGTTACTACAGCTTAGATCGGTGAATGCACTGCCTAATTATCCTCGTTCTTTTCTAGCTTTAAACACCGCGTTGTCAAAGCCGTGAATCTCATTGTATTGCAAAGCGATTCGAAGATCCGGCAACAGCGCCCTGCTTTAGGAGCACGTTTGCGCTTCGTTTTTATGTCCCCAGTTGACAGGCCAATTGGACCAACTTTATTATTTCGAAATATTATTTGCCTCCAGGTCTTCGGTCGAGCTTTTCTAATTTCAGTTGTTTGGGTCAAAGGTTTTATGTCCCCAGTTGACAGGCCAATTGGACCAACTTTATTATTTCGAAATATTATTTGCCTCCAGGTCTTCGGTCGAGCTTTTCTAATTTCAGTTGTTTGGGTCAAAGGTTCGACTTTGTTTTGGCAGCGTCTTAAACATTTTCTCAACCACGACCAAGTGTTATTGTTAATATGCACTTCTGCGGTTTGAATTTCTCTTATATTCCTTTCAAATTTAACCACTGCATTATTTAATTTGCCCTGGATATTTGGGGTTTCTATGTTTTCCCGATTTTCCTGAACATGCTCACATTTCTGTAAAGCAAGTTTCCTTGGAGTTTTGTCCACTAAAAATGCCCATCTATCAGCGTCAGGCTCGTCACATGTGACATCTTTGTGTAAATATTGCTGGTCATATTTAACTATTTCTTCTGTCTGTTTGGCAAAGACAGGCTTATCTTTTGAATCAGCCAGTGTCGTTTTTGATGTATCAGTGTTTGAAATGGAAGGACCATCAAACTCTAAGTCAATTAGTGTACACTCTGGCAACTTTGGGGAAAATTCACTGTGGACGTGTTTGATTTTGACTCTTGTTCCAAGGCTACAGTGTGGAACTTTTTCCTTCTTCTGTGTGTTCCGTAGGTTGTCAGAAGAAAACGTGTTTTCCACTTTCGGTACTGAAGTAGCACTGGTATTTGTTAAAACTTGAGATACTTCACTACTCTTCATTTGAGCTCCGCCCGCACTTGTTGTAAAAGAAGTGGAGGGCTCTTGAGCAACGGCACTGGTCATATTCTTTTGAGATGGACTGGCTGGTAAAGGCTCAGAAGGTTGTGGAGAAAACCTGTGGTGGGTTTCATCCACATCCACCTGGGGATGCACAGACTCGGAGTCCTTAATGGGGTCGGAAGAGGAGATCTCCTCATCAATGACATTGAAAAGAAGCGCACAAGCTTCATCATCATCAGCATATTTCATCTGAACGGGAGATGTAGCTTTTGCACTTCCCCCAGAGAGGGTTTTGGATATGTCGAGGGCAGGAGGAGATTCTAATTGGCCATGTTCATCTAACTCATATTTTGTAGATGTCGCAACTTCTAAATTGGTTATGTTCTCTTGAGCTGGACTGGCTGGTAAAGTGGGGTGTTCAAGCTCAGAAGGTTGTGGAGAAAACTGGTGGGTTTCATCCACATCCACCTGGGGATGCACAGGCTCTGAGTCGTTAATGGGGTGGGAAGTGGAGATCTCCTGGTCGACATTGAAAAGAAGTGCACAAGCTTCATCATCATCAGCATATTTCATCTGAACGGGAGATGTAGCTTTTGCACTTCCCCCAGAGAGGGTTTTGGATATGTCGAGGGCAGGAGGAGATTCTAATTGGCCATGTTCATCTAACTCATATTTTGTACATGTCGCAACTTCTAAATTGGTTATATTCTTTTGAGCTGGACTAGCTGGTAAAGTGGGGTGTTCAGGCTCAGAAGGTTGTGGAGAAAACCTCTGGTGGGTTTCATCCACATCCACCTGGGGATGCACAGACTCAGAGTCCTTAATGGGGTGGGAAGAGGAGATCTCCTCATCAGTGACATTGAAAAGAAGTGCACAAGCTTCATCATCATCAGCATATTTCATCTGAACGGGAGATGTAGCTTTAACACTTCCCCCAGAGAGGGTTTTGGATATGTCGAGGGCAGGAGGAGATTCTAACCGGCCATGTTCATCTAACTCATATTTTGTAGATGTCGCAACTTCTAAATTGGTTATATTCTCTTGAGCTGGACTGGCTGGTAAAGTGGAGTGTTCAAGCTCAGAAGGTTGTGGAGAAAACTGGTGGGTTTCATCCACATCCACCTGGGGATGCACAGACTCGGAGTCCTTAAGGGGGTGGGAAGAGGAGATCTCCTCATCAGTGACATTGAAAAGAAGCACACAAGCTTCATCATCATCAGCATATTTCATCTGAACGGGAGATGTAGCTTTTGCACTTCCCCCAGAGAGGGTTTTGGATATGTCGAGGGCAGGAGGAGATTCTAACTGGCCATGTTCATCTAACTCATATTTTGTACATGTCGCAACTTCTAAATTGGTTATATTCTCTTGAGCTGGACTGGCTGGTAAAATGGGGTGTTCAGGCTCAGAAGGTTGTGGAGAAAACTGGTGGGTTTGATCCACATCCACCTGGGGATGCACAGACTCAGCTTTTTGATCAGCTGTGCTATCCATCACAAGCCGATTATTTTGCCCTAATGTTCCCACCGGAGAAACATTTCTCTCTTTCTTTAAACTAAACTGAACATTTTGTAATGTTTCCTCTTCCTTCACTGATCCATCTTCTAAACCCACCATGTCGACCTTTGATGGCATAGCATCAGCTACTTGTTCTAAGTCTGTAGATGTGTCAGTGGCGGGGATCTCGTCCTTAAATACAACTACTGGATGTTCTACAAATACTTTCCGCTTTTCATAGTAGTTGTCTATGTATCTCTCGGCCTTTTGTGCGGCGTAACCTGGTTGAGCTGTTGCTTGTTCTTCCTCTCTCCATTGTTGAACACGCTCTTTCAGCTCTGCCGCACCATCACAAGCTCTCGTCATAATATGACTGATTAACTCATCTTCAGTCATGAAGCTAGAGGCTTGATTATCGAGTTTAAAATAAAAAGCCATCTTTCTTTTTTCTAATTGAACTACGGTGTAGTCTGTAATCTGCCTTGTGGATCGTGCGCTCGTTGTGTAAAAAGTGTGGACTTCAGCTGTAACGCTGTAGCCCTTAAGTAACCTCTGACCTTTGAAGATCAGTTCACTTTGTGACATCAGTTGCTTAACATTCCGCTTTGTGACATCAGATGCTTAACATTTCGCTTTGTCACTTCAGTTTCTTAACATTCCGTTTTGTGACATCAGATGCTTAACATTCCGCTTTGTGACATCATTTTCTGGCAGCACTTGCCAAAGGTCAAAGGTCAAAATGATTTATATAGCAGATTTTTGTTGTAATGCATTAAGTTTTTGGGTCTGGTCACTAATAAAAATGATAAGGCTGAAATTTTGTGAATTTACATGTTGAAAAATTCATGCCAAAATTAAATTTGAATTACACTGAATTTTCAATTCAATGTAATCATTAGAAAAAACTTGCCCCCATCTAAGGTTATGACATCATCACATTCTAGAATGTCAACACATTCTAGAATGTCAACACTATTCATACAGCCTATTCATACTTTGTTGTCATGGCAACCAGCAGGGGCGTTTCTAGGATTTGCTGAGATCCGGGGCTTAGCCCGGTGTGTTCTTTAAGTCATCACGCAAAATCCTGATGGGGGGTCTGGGGGTCCCCCCCAGAATTTTTGTTCCCAAGGGAGACTTATTTCTTGTATTCTGGTGCATTTTAAGAGGTTTTGAGCAACTAAAAAATAAACGTTTTTTCTAGACACACATGAGTCTTTTATTACAAAACAACAATTATTGTTTTGAACTCCGTTGACTGTCATTGTGTTACTTGTTAAACTGTTACTTGTGAGAAGGTGGGACCATGAGATTGTACCTTCTGGATTTCATCTTTGCAAACTGGTCTATTATCTAGTTATGTTTAATGTTCGTCAACCAGCGTTTAAAAAATAAATAAATACAATGTATTATAGATAGATGGATAGAATTTAAAACACAAAAGTAAAAATTGTAATAAATTATATATTACTAGTTACAGAGCTAAACACCTGATATATTTGTATTATAATATTACTGTCCCAAAAATGAAAAAAAAAGAAGAAAGTCACGCAACTTAGGTTCCCAATTTTCTTCATAATTTTGTAATTTACAGATTTTTCCAATTATCACGGAGCTGGTCACCCATTGCATTTTATAAAATTGCACATGTTTCATTGGATTAAGAACAAATTAGTAAATATTATTTTATACTTTTTGAAACTTTTGAACCCTCACCCATAGTTTGAGAACCACTAACCAAATATAAAGTCATATTATTAAGGCGGTTTGGGGTCACTGTGTCAAATGCCCTATAACAATAACAAAAAAATGTACTGGAGGATTTTTTTTCTTTACCTCACTGTGGAGTAATTTGCTGACGGTCCCTGAAGAAACACGGATACCGCTGCAGTAAACTTTCACTTAACCTGTTAAGACCCACCTCATTTTGGCAGTTTTTCTCGAAAAGTACATACCCAAATGAAAAAGCTTATTGTATGGCTAACTTACAGTCTTCCTGAAGACTTCCAACTTCCAACTGTCCACCTTGTTGACAACAACTGTGTGAAATTTCTGACTTCTAGGTCCAACCATTTTGATGTTGAGCAGCTTTTTGTATGAAATAACCCTAATCCGAACAGGAGGGCCTTCTCTGTGCCAAATGTGCCAAACTGCTTTACATGCATTTTGCCTCTAATGACCCTGAAAACCACATTTGGTCATTTTGGTGACTATAAATATCCCTTATAGATAATTTTTTTCATAAACTTCCTTAAATCAAAGGCAGGTCGTGCGTAAAGACCTTCCGCTGTGTAAATGATGCGTAAAATGGTGCCTTTGTCTCTTTACGCACGGACAAATCAGCTCCTGCACTGAATGAACCTGCAAGTCCCACCCCTCATTTGAAAGCTGTGGTTATTGGGCAGAAGAATTTGTGATTGACTTACTGAATCACCAATGGCATTCCAGGCTGTGACGCCTTTACGCACGCGGAGCTGACGCTCCTCTCTTGTCAAAATGGATTCGTTTGCTTTGTTCAGAGGGCTCTCCCTCTAGAACAGTGGTCCTCACTATTTTTTAAAGGAGAGCCACATTGGCAAACCAAAAATAAGGAGCGAGCTGCAAGACATCATCATTCACTCTTTTTTTTGCTCTGAGTACCTTTCATTTGCATATGTAAAATTATTTCAAAAGTATATAAGTATAAGTATAAGCATGTTTGCCTGTATTCTGGTGGATATTAGCTGTAATAAATAGCTGGTTGGCCCATTCTAGGTTGCATGGTGTGGTTTTATTTTATTTTTAGTGCACCCTCAGCCCCCCTAACCCCAAGCCCCTGAGTTTTGTAGCACAGGCCCTGCACTTCTCACACGCAGATTCCCTTCTTCTTTCTCCTCCAAAACTGTCAGTCTGCAAATGTCAGCTAAACCTATATTTTTGTATGTACATTTATAACATTTGTCTTTTGCAAAAGCGAGTTTGGCTCTACTGCGCGCGTGTGGCGCTTCCGTGCGTCGTTGCATTTGCGTCTTTTGCTCTTTCATTCATTCAACATTTTGCCTCCTTTCTCCGCGAATATGAGGCCGATTAACGTCAAATAAAGAACATTTTGGAGCTTGAGACCAGAATAAAATTGTTTAGTGGTCATATAGTGGCCCCAGAATAAACCTGATCCGCCCGCACATCTGTCCAACTCTGCTCCTAAACCCAGACTCCGTCGCTCGCTGTCTGCGCCGCGTAAGAGAAAAAATGAGTGACGCTCAGAGCAGCTCAGAAGTGACTCCGAGGAAAGAGGAGGGATGTAAAGTTTGTACTGGTCTTTAAACGGAGAGAAAGCACTAAAGTACCGCAAGGGTAACGACTGTCACGTATCACTGATCAATTTGTAGTGAGTACACGCAAATTCGACCGCACTTCTAGAGAGTATATGCTATACCTGCGTATCACGTAGACCACACCACTGCTGCAGACTTTCGTCGAGCTCCTGCATTTGTTTCTTCAGTTGTCCTTTCCACGCTCTGTGCTAGATGCTGTTATTTGGCCAGTGCGCTAACTTAAGTTGAAGCCCTGGATGCGCAGCAGTCACCAGTGCCGCACTCTGTCGTAAACATTTGCACTCAGTGCGCAACATTAGCCGACACGGAATGAAACAGAAAATAGGACGGGAACGTGTATTCGTAAGTGTTATTTGCGCCATATTTAGGGAGACGATTAATTCATCTATTTTTGTATATTGTTAGAAAATATTACCCGATAACACGAGCCGCCAATTAAGGCTTGAGAGCCATATGCGACTCGCGAGCCGCGCAATGAGTAACACGGCTCTAGAAGTACTCGATGGAAAATTGCACGGATAGGCTCGTTTTGAAGACAAGACTGAGAGGAAAACGAGATACTCAAGCCGAACCGCTCAAGCCGAAGATATCTCTGCAAAGTGATGCGCAACAGTTATGTTTTTATTGCTTTTGTGTTACTCTCAAATGAAGAATAAGCGTTTACGGGTGGATATCAAGAAATGGATTATATTATTTGAAATAACAACTGGATATTCTTATTCTGTGGACTGTGATGGGCAGAAAGGGTGCACACACTTCTGGATTGGATTTTGTTTGTGTCTGGAGGAGCCAACGAAAGGTAAGAAATGAGAGATGAACAGGTTGGTTATGTTACAGTTCGATAGTTTAAAAGTATTTTGTGAGGTGATTTAGCGAGGATTGAACATTTTAGACGTTTAGTGGTCACTCTAAACTTTCAAATGACATATAACATGTCTGTATTGAAAACATTTGTTTTTAATGAATGACGCATGTATGTAAAAACTCTGATACTGTCCCTGATCAGGGACGGTGGGTTTTGACTGCCTTATATCTGCATTTAACAGATTTCAATGTCAACTATACACTTAGAATGTACATTAACTAAAACACTTTGAATGTACATAAAACTGGAGGTGCAGTTGCAGTTTTGAGGCTGCGCAGGTTATAGAGAAAATTAATATTGGACACATCTCGGTCCTTGTCTAGGACTCTACTGTCTGACATCTCCACACGTCCCACAACAACTGGAACAGGTCCACAATTCTCAACACAAAAAAACAAAAACATTAATAAATTATAGTCATAATATGAATTTGTCATGTCCACTGTGTCCTCTGTGCTCTGTGTCCTCTGTGCTCTGTGTCCTCTGTGTCCAGTGTATCCACTGTGTCCAGTGTGTCCACTGTGTCCTCTGTGTCCAGTGTGTCCTCTGTGTCCAGTGTGTCCTCTGTGTCCAGTGTGTCCTCTGTGTCCTAGTTTGACAGAAGAGCTGAACTCAGTCAGATTGCACACCTTTGATTCACTTATAGTTTATCATTAAGCTTTAGCTGCTTAAACTAGAAAACAAAGATAGAAGTTCATATTGAATTTGATGCAGCAACAGGTCTTTGACATAAAGAAAGTCTTTCCCGTGTAATCGTCCTGTAAGAGCTGCAGGTTTGTGCAAACCGTGTCCACAAATAACGATGAGAAAGCCTTGGGTTTAGGTTACGTTGGGCCCACAGCCCTCCCTGAGCGGCTCTAAATGAGTTTGACACCCCTGATGTAGACGACGCAGGACAGGTACGTATTAACTGTAGGAACAAAACATTGATGTACACAACATTTCATTTATTTATAAATGGAACTCATTTAGTTTCATGTGGACCAACAATTTAATGCTAATAAGATCCAGTCTGCAGTGCATCGTTTTATGGAGCGTGGTCGGCCGAGGGGAAACTCAGGGGAAATTATCTGTTGATTTAATATGAAAATAAACTTTTTACTTCTTCTAATACATTCACTTGCAAATGATGTCTCTTTTAAGAATAACTCATTCAAATCAAGTCACAGCCAGGAGGTTGTTGACCTGGTTTACCTCAGAAAAGTAAATGGATTGTGGATGTAACTGTGGCGCTAGCATTTAGCCCGCAGCTAACCAGTGGTGGAAAGTAAAAGTACAAAAGTAAAAGTACTGTATTTAAGTACAAATGTTTAGGTATCTGTACTTTACTTAAGTCGTTTTTATAGTAGATACTTTTACTTCACTACATTTGAGACCAAGTATCTGTACTTTTTACTGCACTACATTTTTAAACTGGACTGAAAAGTAGAAAGTGGGGTTATTTTTAGTACTTTAATGGTGACATTCAGCCTGAGCAAGCAAACCGGAATATACACATAGAATTAAAGAAATTAATTTGAATATTCATATCTTAATTTTTGAATATTCAAATTTAAGATCAATTCTTTACCAAAATTACGACATTTATTACATAAAACTGGTCTCATAATCTGCACAGAATACTTTTACTTTCCACTCTTAAAGTACATTTTCAAACAGATACTTAAAGGACCCATATTCTGCTATTTTCCCCTTTACACAGTCTGTTCTAAGGGCTTTGTTGATAAAAGTTGTGCAATATCCATAACATAACAGTTTCCAAAAAACACACATTTCTTGGACTGGCCCCCCTCCTTGCAAAAGCAAACGGCTCACTCTGAGATCTGACCCCCTGAACAGAGAGCAGACTGCCTCCCCCTCCCAACCCGCGCACCTCCCCCTCCCAACCCGCGACGAAGCCTAGAGCGGAGATGGTGCGCATGCGCCGTGTGCTCCGGTAAACAGCGATACAAAACACGGGAATAAACATTTTACCCGTCCTGACGGTGCGTCGTGCTGAGTCCTACGTCCTGGATCTGACCTGGAGTTTGACGTGCTCCAGTACCTCAACGACGGACGTTGCCGTTTGGTAAATAACAAGCTAACTCTTCGATCTGTCGTATCCATCGTGTAATTACTGTGTAGCATTAGCATTAGCTGTTTTTATTATTGCGGCTGCGCGCTTCCTGGAGGCGTGGCTTAAACACCGCGTCATCCTTGTGAAGCGCGTCATCTTAGTGAGGAACCCCCGTCTGCTGCTCAGCCGAGGGGGACGGAAAAGACAGTTCTGTAGCGAAAGCATGAGGGAATCAATCAAAAAACCACTTTGGGCACAACATACGAGGCCCAAATAGCACTGTAGGAAGGTTAAAACCTCTGAAAAGTCGATTTTGCATGTTATGGGACCTTTAACACATTTACTTAAGTAGATATTTTTTTGTGATACTTTTACTTTTACTTGAGTCATTTTTTGTACACAAATCTGTACTTTTACTTGAGTAACAAAATTGCGTACTTCTTCCACCCCTGCCGTTAACATTAATGTAAAAGTACACAAATGTGGGCCATTTTCTCTTCGTCTTCACGTTTGTATTTGGCGCAATAAAACGGCTAAATCTGGCGTTTGCTTTTGTAGTTTTTTTGAACGGTGGCTGCGCTGACATATTAAAATGAATGGATCTGTATGTCTAGGCACTGGCTTTACAATGACAGCTGAAAAGAATAAAAAAAATAGACCAGTTCACGCACGCTGTAATTTCCCAAAAATGTTGTAAATTCCTAACCCACATAAACATAGCTGCCAGTTAAATAGATCACACATCGTCCCATTCTAAGTAAATGTGTGCATTCAGACGGGACGACATTGTTATCTTCATCTGCTTGTCGTCTCCATGGAGATAGGAACATTTCAGACAAAACTCTTCATCTTCAAAACATTCACAAAGTCCATTAAATATGATATGTTTGTACATTTCTTGCGATGCAGTTTTCAGTATATATGATCCCTAGAAGCCAATCATAACTTGTTTTTTTTTTCTTTTACAGCACAATAACTCGCGCCCCGTGGCCCGCACCCCGAGGTGTCACCGCCGCGTGTTTTATGGGTGTCTCCAGGGGCACTGTAAGATTGGATGGAGCTGGTTTAACGGCGTGAAGGTCAGTGCGCCTCTTTGTGTACATGTGTAAGTACACTAAGAGCCTATACCTGCTACTCTGCACGCCAGCTTAAAGGAGAAGTATGGTGGACGGACGACGGCGTATGATGTTTTATTACTCGCGTGTGGTCCGTTATAGAGGTTATGTGACGTTGAAACGTTCTGAGCACGAGCAGTGAGTGGCAAAAACGTGAGAGAGCTGCTAACAGATATAAAAGTCAAATATGAACGTGCAACTCTGCTCAACATTTAGTTTGAATCTGAGGTCTAAAAGAAGAAAATCAGGTAAATATCTCCTTTAACATTGTTTTTCTGTTAAAGTGCTTCTGACAGGTTGGACTACTCATTTAACTAAAATGCAGTTAAGATATTCTGCTGAAATCTTCAAATTCGACCTCACTTTTGCTTTTTTTTTTTAGGTTTTTAATTTAACTTCCTGGTTGTAAGTGATGACGTCACACTAGGAAATTACCATAGCAACCACACTGTGCACTGGTTGATAACTCATCTAATGTCACAGATTTTTTTTTATTTGACAAAGAAAAACATGTGAACACCTTTATTTTGTTGAATCAATGTTTAAAGGGTCAAAAAAAGTAGTTTCTTTTATGTAAATTATGCATAACCTTGGTCTCCCTATTGTGATGTTATTGTTTGTTTACTTCCTGTAATTTTCGACACAGTTTTCCACTTGTCTCCACAAACAGCGACCTGACTGGCGTAAAACAAAAATGTATATTTACAGGAGGTATTAATACATCGAATAAAGTCCAAATCAGAAAATCACATGAACCTGTCATACGTACTTTAAAGGAGACATATTTAAAGCATAGCGCTCCTGCAGTTGTCGTCACGCTCTCCCAGCATGCACCACCAAATTCACATTGAAATGAACAATGTCTGTCGCAATTATCAGACTTCATGGGAGTTTCAGAGATAGTGGATTATTTTTGCACCGGGACGGACATGTTGTCAATGGCAGAGCGTTTTAGTGGGTTTACAAAGCTCCAGATCAACGAGTACAGTGGATTTCTGCAACTTAACGAAATGTAGTGACACATTAATTAAGCTACAAATGTACAGCGTTGATTTGGGTTTTTATTCGAGGAAAGCAATAACCATCGTGTCATTATGATTCAAAATCTTAATTTAGTGGATTGGCGATTGTGTTCATCATTGATCTGTTAATGAAGAGCGAGTGAAGTCTGAAGAGAAATGATCACAAACGCCTTTGAGAACACTGTTTGTGTAATTGACTGTTTAATAAAATCACAAACTAAAGTTAAACCACTGATTTTGGGATGTTTATTATTATTATTATTATTATTACCAACATGAGTGAATTAACCTCTTCCATGTACAATAGGTTCACATAAGATTAGCTACAACATGTTTTCACAAATGTATTCATTTTTTAAGATCACATAATGTTAGATGTGTCCTCAAATGTTAAATATTACATGTACAGCGCATTATAATAAAGCGTATGACTCATAAACATCACCACGGACACTTTTTGATGATATTAGAAGGTGGAAAGTGGTTCAGACGTCCAGATTTTGCAGATTTAGGGCACAATCTATTCTGTTTAAGAGCAAACTTTTTAAGGTTTATGGTTTAACAGCTTAATTTAATGACAAAAATAAACCCCAAAATCCCAAATTTGAGGCTGGTTGCCATTCATTACTGCTGTTAGTTGCCTGCCATAATGGCGGCTCTAACTAATTTAGTCACGTGGTGCAGGAGCTCTATTAAACTATTCACCTTATTCTGCCCCGCCCACTTTTGCCGTTTTTTGCCACAGATACGCACTTTTGTTGTTAACGCACTTCCGTTTGACGAGGACTCCGTTAAAGCTAATGACGAACGAGGGAAAAGTCTCACAGCAAAAATGTTACATAAAGTAGATTGATTTGTGTAAAATGTTTAATGAACACGAGCAACAACGCACCGATTTCCTGGGCGGTGTGAAAACGGCTTTTTAGTCCATGTAGAACTTATTTTCTGTTGAGCTCGTCTGCCCCGTGTAAACTACAACGGAAAGAAGACGGCGGCGCGTACAGCAACTTCCGGAATAAGGTGAATAACAGAGGTTGTGTTCATTTTTAACTGCAAGAAACTTCTAACTTCAGAACTGATAATAAGAATAAGGTGAATCACAAGCAGCAGATTGTCATTTATGTGGTTTCATTTTTAAAAAGTGGTTATGTGACATTTTAGAGCTTTATATGTATCATAACTAAGTACAAGGATATGGGCGGGGATAGGGGGTATGTGAAAACAGGACTTTTCTGGGCACTCGCGCCTCAGTTGCAGAACAATACAGGATTAAAGCAGCTGTACCTGATTTTTACTGATTTGAAACGTGAAAAACAGAACTAGTTCATCTTAAAGTCTTTACAGCAGTCACATATGTCTGAGCTCAGAGCGTCACACATCTTCACGGGGGAAAGCTAACAAACATTAGCATGCTAACGACACACTTCCTGCTTCCTGTAGGTCAAAACCCTCTATAAATAGATGCAGAGAAAGCGCTGTGGTCTCATTTTCACCCGAATAGATGCTTTTACAATATTTCTGTACTGGAACAACACAGATTTTACTTTATTACATGCAAAAAAATATACAGAACATGGACTAGTTTCTGTAAAAATCAGGTGCAGCCCCTTTAACTCAAAAAAAGTCTAGAACATGGACTAGTTTCTGTAAAAATCAGGTGCAGCCCCTTTAACTCAACATGTCATTCAATCATAATACAACCTTCAGTAAACTAATGATGAAGAACAGGGTTAAAAGCTCATTCTAGCTGATTTTGCGTCATATGTTCACTTCCAATGTGCACAGAAATTACGAAAGGCAATCTTTATTTCCATCAGCGCGGAGCCGTGGGATTTATGCGTTAAGTGCCCAGTCCTCTGCTTTATGACTGTAATATGAATCAGCGCCGAGGCAGGGGCAGAGCTGAGAATATAGTGGTCCTCCTAAAGCGGACCATCACTCTAACTTTAGTGTGGGATGGAACATTTAGTAAAGCCGTGCAGAGGTCCAGGGGCCCGCTAAGAGAGCAGCTGACGTCACCAAAACAGAACTGACGCTTTCTTCGTGAATAAAATCGAAATTGTACTTTTTCTTCAAGCAGCCGCTCTCAAAGAATCTCCAAATTTTGCAGTGAGACGGCTAAGATGGAGAAAACAAAACACAACTTCAACAAAATGGAGGCGAATGGAAATTTTAAAACAGTAGCTGCTAGCTGGTACTTATCCCCTGTATATATTTTTATATTTTATATATGTTTGCCTAGTACGTATGGTTCCTTGTAACCACTTCCTTGGTATCTAGGCTTTACCCAATACTTATAAAGATAAGTGTCATGTTCCTCATTTCCGTTTGCATTTTTGATTGATGTTTACTTATTTATTTAGTTTAGTTATTTGTGTATGTATTTTTGCCATTCTTTTTTCTGTGCAGTAGTTAGTTTATTTCTCAAATGGGTCATGGTTAGGATTAGGAGCAGGGTTAGGATTTTGAATTCAGGTACCAATATTCCCTGATGCCTTTATTCCCCAGTACCTATAGTATGTTCCCTATTTCCTATTAGACTCCAAAACTGGGGAACATTAGTACAAGAGAACCCAAACACTTTTCTCTTATAGATTTGCATATGGGCTCTTAAATACTCCACTGTGTCCTCAAATTTGGATTGCGCCGGTTTTAAATTCTGGTTCCTTTGACCGAATGGAAAAGCCTATAAATAATGCAGAGGTGGTTGTGGTTTCCTCCCAGACTTCAGCCCAGTTAAACCTGACACAGTAATGCATAAATTATCATTTCCTTTAGAAACATAATCCATCGCAAATCCCTGCCATGTTTTTTCCTATACTGATCAATGCTGACGGAATATCTGCTGCTAATTACACTGACAGAGATTTGTGTCGGAAGAATTCAAATGTGAAGGCTTAAAGCTGGGGTACCTGACTTTTGTGGGTGTAAATTTGTACATTTTGTGTTTTCCATCAAAGAGTGTCTTGTAAAAGTAGAAAATTCTGGCAAAAATAAGACCTCTGTGTGCTGTCTGCGTCTAACACTGAAGTATTTTGTCTGGAAGTAAGAGCTAAAAGCAGCGTTCTGATTGGCTGTGCTCGGGTGGTCCTCCTCAGTTTCACTTTGTTGTCTGAATAAAGGTGTTGTTAAGCTTTGCACAGGACCGAAAGTGAATGCATGTGAATTTTAACGATGTGCCAAAGATTTGTGAGAGCCAGAGACAAGTTAGATTCCGCAAAGTGAAAATCAGGTACCCCAGCTTTAAGTTTGCTTTAAATATTACAATTTTACATCAGGCTAGTACACATTTTAAACATGAACTATTATTATTATTTTTTTTTAAAGAATAAGCTGAAAAATAAAGCTGCAAAAGTAGAAGTTCAGAAAACATGTATCGTCCAAAGACTTCTTGTATGTAATCCTTTTTCTCATTTTTGCCTAAATTGTGTTGAGTGAAGGTCATTGTCTCCAGGATGAGTATTTCCTGCACAGTGACAATCAACTTGGTGATTTACACTGATTGAATTATATCATCCTATCAGTTAATTCAAATTATTGGCATTGAGCATGTAAAACTGCTTCCCAGAGGTGGGATGTCCTGTCCAAAAGGGAGAGCTTCTGGACAATAATTCACCAAAAACACAATGGGTCACAACTTTCTGACAATGAAATGTACGCTTTGTCTCACCACGAGTCAAAAATCCTACTGTGTTAAGTGAACAAACTAGAGGTTGAAATTAGTTAGTTATTGATAGTTTTTACATATAAATAACAACCACGTGTCTGTCAACACACGACAAAATGACAGCACAGGATGCATGTGCTGCTGCTTAAAACACATCACTCCTGGAAGGGTCTATTGCAGCTCTGAGCAAACTTTTTGACTCAAGGGTCACATTGGATTGTTACACTTGCCCGGGGGCCGGACAATTTACAGTTTGGATGTTGTTAACTTCAGTATCGTAGAAAGGGTTTCAGGGGTTGTCATTCGGACGCTGTTTGAAGATCGAGACGTTTCGACTTTTATCCAAAAGTCATTGTCAATCAGAGAGCTGGTCTGGGAGCTTAGGCTTATATGCTCCTCTAAGTAGTGGGAGTCCTGCCCACAGGGAGGAGTCACTGAACACCTGTCTTGTGTCACCTGTCACAAACAATTTTCCAAACAAAGACAGGCGTTCAGTGACTCCTACTATGATGAACCACACCTGGACGAATGAGGGTTTACATCGACTTAACTACAGTATATTACACACATACTATTACACGTAGACTTAATGACTAAAATAAACAAAAAACTACAACAGAATCTAGTGGTGGCTTTTCTCAAAACTGATCCTAAGTGTCCATATGTCATCAGGGATCTGTGGCGTTCTTTGTTAATGTTCATCACGCTTAATGTTTGCTCCCAAACACAGGTGGAGCCAAACAACACAAGCATCTTTTGGCATGTCCCGGAGGCAAATGTTCCTCTGTTAACGACGCATAAAACCTAACAGTCTAACAGAGTTGAACACCTCCTTTAAACACTGGTTATTATTTGTTAAAAGACAGTACTTGACACTTGGCCTTTCAGCAAAGGCCATTGTTTTTAGACTGCGCCCTCTGTTGGAATCGCCACGCATCAGTTATAGGGGAAACAACACCATCTAGCTATTATCTAACTCATAAAAAATATTATTAAATGCTTTGCGGGCCGGCTCAAAATGGCCGCATGTGTCCGTATTAAATGATGAAGGTTTTGAGACATCCAGGCATAATTATTCTAAAGAGATTGAAATAAATACAACTGGACACTTATAGCCCTAATGTAAACAAATGTAAACTCCAAAGGAAATCTGCTTAAACTGTTCAAATAGCACAACAGTCTAATCTTTGCTGTGGTGCTGGCATTAATACACCAACAAATTGCATCAAACAAAAGAACAGCTGCATTTTAATGTGCACATTTGGCTTTGCTGCAGCGAGCTATGCAGAAAATGCTTGTGAATGATTAACACCGGTGATTAGCATTCAGGTCAAACTTTAAAAAAAAAAAACTCTTATAGGAACAGAAATGTGGCTTTTAAGTGTCTGAAACTTTCCGTGTGTTTGGTAATAGTGCTGCACCAAATAGTAATTACGTTTTTAAGTGATTTTGAGTGCTTACATTGTGATACATTGACCATTTACCAGTTAAAAGTCTGTTGAAAGTTATGGAAAAGCTGTTCAAAAGCCTGACAGCCCAGCGAGACGTTAGTTGGCAAAAACCGACACGTTTCAGGCAACAGTGCGAACCATTTTGTTCAAACCAGCCGCGATTTAATTCTGTTATTGATATGTGACACATGTTGGCATGAACCGAAAAAGCTAAATAAGGTAAGTACATACAGTATTAAATAAGGTTAGCTTAACAGTGACAATACTATTCCCCCAACTACCAAGTACAAAACTATAGCTCTTTATTCATTTAACAGTGGAAATGTTGATTTTTTTGGCCGGAGTTCAACTTCTACAGATAAGTCACTTCAAAAATACAATCAATAATCATTTTAAAACGTGGTGTATTTGTCCTTTTTCACGTGTGAGGCTTGTGCAATGGACTAGCTTCTTTACAATAGGAGTATTTGAGGCAAAGCAATAACATTTTCATTTTTTTCAAGACAAGCCGGTGACAACTTGTTTGACGGCAGTGTTGACTTACCGGAGAAGGGCCCTATACTAATCCTGGAATTAGCTTAGTTCAGTCAGTACAAACTCAAGGGTCAAAGAACTGTCAGACAAATCTGTACATATCTGTAATCCTGCCAAAGCGACGCCAATAATTCACATCCTGGCTGTATTTTCAGACTCCTGGCTTCCAATCTAAATCTTTTCTGCATGGGTACACGGCACTGTGCACTTTGTCAATCATAAAAGAGGAAAGGGAGGGAAGCTGTAGATCAACCGGTGTGTACACAAACTCAACCATCTCTCACAAATAAGTGAAAAAATACTGTATTATACAAGGGTTTTTCATAAAAAGGGTGGAAACTGTCACTCAAGCAAACCATGCCAATTATTTAGCGTGCGCATGTGGGCATTATTGTTATCATTATTATTAAAGTGTAAAAAAGTGATACGAACCCCAAGACTGAGTATCAATGTTATACTTTTTACTCATTATAAAACAAATAAAATTCATTTCATTGATTAAAATAAATGAATAATACACAGGATAAGCTTTTAATCAGTGGCGTTCAAGACAAACACCGCTCCAATACCTTACGTTTCATCTCCCGGAGTTCAGACGGGCGAGGTGGATTGATCTATCAGGGACACGCAAATTAAGTTAAAAACATCAGTAGTGGAATGGTATTACAACGTAGATCATCATTTTACATTTTGTTCATTGTAAAACTCTAAAAATTGCTTATTTGTAGAAATGTTCATTGACTTTGTGTTCAAAACTGCAGGACTGATAAGCCCCGCCTCTTCATAGTGACGTTTCACAGTTACAAGCAACTGAGTATTATTTTAGGTGTTTTTTTTAACTGTGGTTACGAGACATTTTGGAATTCGAGGCGAGAGAAGTTTGAGCTGAAAATGACGACCACTGACCTCATTCGTTTCACAAACAGCACTGGCATTAACAAGTCTGATTGCACAGTTCTGTTTGAGTTTGGCTCGAGGTGCGACGGAGGGAGGGTGATCAGACCGTTGTTCCTCTGTATAAAAAACAGAGATGTCATAGTAGACTTGCCTGGCAATAACTGCACATTTTTTAAGAGTGTGGAAAATTGAAACTGTGTGACAATAATTGATCTTGCAGAACTATGGCCGTTACCCAAATTTTGGATCAAATATAAAAAATAGACTATATATTCTGCAAGATTCTGCACCCTTCATTCAATATTAAGTTAAAAGTTATTGTTTTTTGTACAAAATGGACAAACGGCAACTCTTCGCACAATTGTTGACGGATGTATTTGTTTTGCTACATAACCCAGCTATTCGTTTTTGTTTGTTATTCCACCTGTCTTCAGTTCCCTGAAAGGTGAACGAGTTAAAGGAGTTGTACCAGTTTTTTTTTCATATAATAAATTAAATACTGTTTTGCACCTGTACAAATATATTGTAAATGCAGCTATTTGTGTGAAATTGAGTGTTTTATTCTATGTGAAGCAGGAAGTGCGCTGTTAGCATGCTAGTTGTTTTTAGCTTTACTGTGAAAACTTGTGAAAAGTGCTTATAACTTCATCGCGGCAAATAGTTAGGATGCTCAGAATGCAGTCAGTAGGTAAGAAATACACATAGAAAATAGTTTTAAAATGAACTGTTTGTCAAGACGGTAATGATCCGATAGCCTACAGCACCTTTAAGAATACAAAATTATCCTCTTTTACATTATCAAAACTCTATTAAAAACTGTACCAGAGAAAACCAAAGCAAGTGGCTTTCACTGAAATCCGTAAATTCTGCAGTTTCCAGGGATCAGATTCATCTTGGTGCAAACTACGCTCAACGCCTTCATGAATTTTAACAGGATCTGAAAGTATCTGAAATATTGACAGCAGGAGTCAATAATAAAGATTGAAAGATGGATATGGATGGTGACCAGGGGCCGATGTGCTGTCCCCCGTATCAGGTGTCAGAGTCCGACAGCATTCAATTATAGCCGGGGTGATCACTGAAGGTCGTGTGCCGTTAAGATTCTGAAGATGCTAAAGGAACTCTGCCCCAGTGAGTAATGATTTTCACTGTGGATATTGATATTTGGCTCAAGTTCATTTAGTCTTGCAGGTTTATGAAGGATTCAAGGATAAAACAGCAAAAGAATGTAACGTTAGCTATGTGTGTTCAAGTTGTCGGATTCCTTACTGTGTTCTCATTAATACACTTTAAACTGGTATTTTACATTTTACAACTTTAAAGGTGCTGTACCTGATTTTTACTGCTGTGTAATGTGAAAAAAAAACAACTATTTCATTTTAAACTGTTAATAGCCGTATTCCAAATGTATTCCTCACTTTGCTAAAACGTTCTGATCCGTTTTTCTCAACTTCCAACGTGGATTTTCACAGTAATGCTTACAACAGCTAGCATGCTAACGGCACACTTCTGATTCTCAGATAGTAAAACTCTCGATAATTAGATGCAGACAAAAGGTCCAATTCTGATCCTGAAAACCTGTATCTGTACTAGGGCAAAATTTACAGCCATATTTCAGCTACGACCCTGAAAGAATTCCCCCATTGAGTGCAATTTTTTTTTTTTGTGAAATGGTAAAAAGCTGATAGAAACAGAAAATAATAATTCCTCACCAAACCCTGACTTGATCTGGTGAACTATATTTGTTGGGATGCACATTAGCATCAGCTGTTTCCTATTGATCGACGTACAGCACTCACGTCATGACCTAAAATATTAAATTTCCAGTTCATAATACGTCTAAACTCTATCCAAATCCAACGCACTTCATAAAGAGAAGTGAAAAAGCGGCATAGAGCGCAGAGAAGAGACATGAATGTTGAAAAAGTTGACAGGATAAACAGGAAGTGGTGTCTTGTTTACTCTAGCTTTAGCCACAAACTTGTAATTATTATAAAGAAAAAGTATAATTCATGTACAAGTTATATAATTAAGAAGCAAGCCAAGCACTTGCCATGGAAATGCAGACCACCATTAAAGACCCTGTACCTGATTTAAAAAAAAAAATTCTCTAGTTATGATAAATTTGTTACTTTGTTAGAAGCAAGTTCTTGGAAAGCCATGTAATGTATAATCTGTGCATATTATAAACGCACTTTGTCAGGAAAAAAAACCTAGTGCAGAAGCGTTTGCCAGGGTCACCTCTTTTCAGGCAATCATGGCTGCTTGATACTATCCCAGACATGTGATTCTCTGTCATGGAGCAGTTTCAAAAATGTTAAAAGCTAATTATAAAGAGAGTTAGAGGAACTATATGGAAGGAAAAGGAAGGATTCAAAATAAGGTACAGGCCCTTTAAGTATTTGCCATTTCCTTATCATTTTCAGCAAGAGTCATACCAGTGTGAACATGTACACATATCAATCTGGCTGCAGGTAGGTTTTTGAGCACAAAAAGCAATTTATTATAGAATATACTATTTATAGAAGCAGACATTTAGCAAAATATGTCTTCTTCTGTAAATAATAACAAACAGCCCCTATACTGAAATACACGAGGCACTGATGTACTGAACCTGCTGTGGAGACACAGCATATGCACATGGGAGAAGTGCTTACTTGCAAATTGGAACAAAAAAGCTTGAGAAGCACAACATGAGCCTCCCATAGCAGATGCTTATCAACTATAGCATATTGTAAATGGCTAATATACAATACTGCAGTGAAGCTACAACAAAAAACTGAAGGGCTGTTTCTTGATGTGTGGTGTAAATTATGTCGTTGGAGGCCACTGGTTTGACCTTTATGACCCAAACTTGATTTATGGGCCTCTGTCGCTCCATAGCTACCGTATGTGTATCTACGGGTACCAGAATGAGAATGGGCATCTGCACTTAAAAAACACCACAAGGAGTGTTTAACGGGGTGGTGGTATTTACTTGCAAGCATAGAAAAATGAATAAGCAGACATTCTTTTTTTCAGGTGAGCAGGAGACGAGTAATGCCTTTTCTTGTTTTATCAAACCTACACAAGTAGAATATAATGATTTACTGTCAAATATGTGGTCAAAGTCGGTTAGAACTCGTGCTTAAGACAGATTGTATGTTCTTTACGCATTAAAGAAATATAGCAAAACATTGTGACCACTCGTGAATAAATAAAATGTAGTGTATTTCCATGTGTTTCAGAAAGATAAGAAGTTTCAACCGTTATAAAAATGCTAAACAATTTTAAACTAAATATTATTTCTTTTGAATAGGGAAAAACTTCTCAAATTGTTGCATAAAAAAGCTGAAACCCATGAATTTTTCTCACATTTCATAAAATCACAATTATTTCAGCATACAGGATTGTTTACTTTGTCTTGTTGACTAGATTTAAAGAACTACGTAACTTTTCTGTTGATCCACTGACTCCTTGTTACCGCGGTGATGTTATTGATTTGGCATGTTTTTGATTAAAAAAAAAAAACACATTTTGACTTTAAAATATGTCAAAAGACAATTTAGCATAATACAGACTATAGCACCTTTAAAACACTTTTTTTTGAGTTATGTTATATCAAATACATATCTGAAATTGTATTTTTCTTCATTCATATTTCATGAGGTTGTCTTCTTTGAGCGCTCACAAACTATTCTGTTTCACAGGTAAAAATGCAAATTTCTCCTGCGCAGTTTTTAACTTAAATCCATCACTGGACTCACTCTGCATTCTTGTCAAATGCACAAATTAGCATAGCATTCACGTTGCCTAAGTGCTTTATTTCTTTATTATAATATTGAGATCGTGACATCACAGATAAGACTATTCTCAGTTAGCCCAGTAAACAATGGAGAATTTAAGATGCTAAATACTAAAGTTAGCATTCATTTAAAAGTATTCTAACACTGTATATTGATAAAAGTATTTACCAGAAGTGACCAAGCTGTTTATCAGGTTCTTCCATGGATTTTTTGTTCACTTTTTAACATTGTTTTGACTTATGTTTTTCTACATAAGTCCATGGTAATGCCTTTTTTTTTTAAGGTTCTTTTTTAATGTTTTTTTTAAATTGTTCATTCCCCTTGATGACAGCAGAGAGTCTCGTTTGAAATAGAAGTGTAGTTTGGAAAGTGTGTTTTTAAAATGTAGATATTAATTTATATTAGAAACATAAAATTCTTACCTCAAGACCAAAAGCATGTTTAAAAGTGAATTAAAGCTACAAGAAGGTATGTCCATCTATAAACAGCGCTTTTACTATACCGCTGGAATGCAGGAAACTGTACTTTCTACTCTTATTACTTTTACAACTAGACTGAAAAGTATTTTTTTGTTATGACATGAGACCTGAGCGTTTGTTTTTTTTCAGTTCGAGTCCCGTCTTTGAGCAAACAATATTACACAATAAATTAAAATGACCACTGTAATTATGAAATGGTTTCAGTCGCTTCTGTTGACTAAAATCAGCACACTTCTATTTTAATATCACCCTGTTTGATTTCTAAATAGTTCTCCAAATCTGTGAGAAATAGTTTAACTTTTTTACTCTAAAGGTGCATTTTTAAAGAAGTACTTTCTAAGTTTTACTTAAGTAGATTTTTTCATTTATCTTTTGCTTCTGTATCAGTACTTTAACTTAAATAACACAATCGAGTACTTCTTCCACCTCTGACTTTAAAGACTTATGCTAACATACTAAGTCCTCCTCAGTTTCCACCGGTGCTAAACGTGGAACTCTCCTCCGCGGCGACTTGTTTTGCTAATGCCCTGAATGAGATTGACTTAGGGCTGGTGACAGGCTGACCCCAATCCCCTCCCACTCTCTCTGGGTCACTGTTTTGCCCGGCGCAGTGAGTACAAGCGGCTCTGGCTACCTAGCACACGGAGTAAAAAAGCCTGTGTATTCTTAGCCGCAGCGCTAGCTCTTTCCCATGGCCCTGAAGGATTAGGCTTGCTATTCATACCGGCACCGAAGCCGCGCTCTCCAACGCCGCCGTGCCGTGCCAAAAGCTGACCGGCACGTCCCTGGCTGCTAAGTGAGAGTCACAGTCGGCGTATGCTAGCTCTAGGCTACTAATGCCCTTTAACGTTAGCCAAGGCTCAAACTGAGATAAGGCCGATCAAAGGGCATATGACAAGAGAAAGAAATGGGAAAATATTTGTATGTAATGGTTAATTTTACACATATTCAAAACATTTAATTAATTCAGCCACTTGGCAATAAAATGTACAAAATGCATTTAGTTCTGGGAAATCATTATTATTTATTTCGATGGTAAAATAAAAAAAAAACAGTTTATAACAACAATTTTACATTTGCATATGTTAACTTTAACTAAGCTAACATTACTATGCCTTTATTACGGCAAATTCATGTGCGGTTTTTTATACAGTAGCACTGAAAACGTTTAAATTGTGTGAGAGCCAGGTAACCTTTTGACGAGATCAACATAACACTTGGCTCAAAGAAACATTTGCTACTTTGCCTGCTAACCTGAAAATAGCTTCCAGTCTGCTAATAGCCTGTTCAGTGTTCTGATAGCATGCTAATGGGCTGCCAAGATAACCTTTCACATCAACCACAACTCAGTAATAAAGAAAAATAACTACAAGTGAACAAGGACTGATAACAAAACTATATATACAGCTCTGATTCCAGTAAATAAATATTAAATTTACTGTTGCACTCAAGTCATTTCTTATAATACCACTTTAACAACAATCTTATTTTGCCATAACAAAGCATGAAAAAAGACTTAATTCATAATGAACACATAGTTTATTAAGCATGATTCAGGATGAGGAACTATTTAATTCAATTTAGGGTTAGGATTAATTAAGAGTTAGAGCAGGGGTCTCTAATTCAATTTGAGAGGGGGCGAATTTAGAAAATCAGAGCTGGTCGGAGGATGCAACAGAGACAGACGTGAAACGCTCTAAATTACATTTTTCTTACCCACAAAAAAAAAAAAAAAAAAAAAAAAAAATATATATATATATATATATATATATATATATGAGATTTTAATTGCCAGAAGTTTACATTTATAATACATATTTGGTATATTTTAGAATTTTAGAAATCCTTTATTTGTCCCACAATGGGGAAATTCCACTGTTGCAACACACAGTTTAGGACAGGAATGAAAGAAATAGGTGCATGCAATAAAAACAGGATAAATAAACATGGTAATAAAAAAATACAATATAAAGTATAAAGTGCACACTCTTATTTACAGTAAAAATGGTAACTAAAGTGGCTTAAGTGTATGTTATATACAGTAAGTGGATATGGTGAGGTAAGAGTCTATTAATAGTATGTTAAATTATATTGCACATGATTATAACAGGTGAATGACACATGTTACAGTATTGCACATGATTATAACAGGTGAATGACACATGTTACAGTATTGCACATGATTATAGCGGGTGACTGACACATGTTCAGGGCTAACAGTGTTCATTGTAAAGTCTGACAGCAGCAGGAAGGAAAGACCTGCGAAACCTCTCCTTCACACAGCGAGGGTGAATCAGTCTTTCACTGAAGCTGCTCTCCAGGGCAGACAGAGCGTCCTGCAGGGGGTGGGACTCATGGTCCACCATAGACCTGAGTTTAGCCAGGACCCTTCTGTCCCCCACCTCGCGCACTGAGTCCAGAGCACAGCCCAGGACGGAGCTGGACTTCTTGATGACCTTGTCCAGCTTCTTCCTCTCCCTCTCTGTGATGCTGCTGCTCCAGCAGACCACACCGTACAGGACGGCTGATGCCACCACAGAGTCGTAGAAGGTCCTCAGGAGCGGCCCTGTCACTCCAAAAGACCTGAGTCTCCTCAGGAAGTAGAGCCAACTCTGACTCTTCCTGTACAGTGCGTCTGTGTTATGAGTCCAGTCCAGTTTGTGGTTCAGATGAACACCCAGGTACTTGTATGAGTCCACTCTCTCAATGTCCTTTCCCTGGATGTTCACTGGTGAGGGGGCAGTGGAGTGGCGTCTGCGGAAGTCCACCAGCATCTCCTTGGTCTTTCCCGCGTTGATGAGGAGGTGGTTCTGCTGACACCAGTCCACAAAGTCCTGCGTTAGTCCTCTGTACTCTGCATCATCGTCGTCCGTGATGAGTCCGATGATGGCAGAGTCGTCAGAGAACTTCTGCAGAACACAGCTGTCCGTGTTGTGTCTGAAGTCCGAGGTGTAATAATACTTTCTAGTAATAAGATCATGTTAATTAACCATGCTGAGTGTATCCCTCGGCACTGCGCTCCAGGACCAGCAGGGGAGGGGCACTAATGCTGCAGTGCTTTATGGTAGTTGTAGTTTTGATGGGTTCTATACGCTTTATTGTCGGAACGTTTATAATACAAATTCAAAATCATCTCAGGGGCCACCAGAAATTGCCTTAAGGGCCACATTTGGCCTGCGGGCTGCGAGTTTGAGACCCCTGGGTTAGAGTATTATTTAAATTGTTACTAAGCCTGAATCATTCTTAATAAAGTATTTGTTCATTATAAATGAAGTCTTTGTTCATGCTTCATTAAGGCAGGAGCAAGTGTAGATATTATAAACTGTTACCATATTTGTTTATAACTTGTATTCCTAAAAGGTTATAACCTCAAATTTGATTTGAATAAATTCACGGTTGAGTTAATCCCGTACTGTTTTCTGGTATCCCTGCCCACATCCTGTACTTAATTGTTTTTTAGAAAAATCCTCCATGTGATACATGTAGGTAAACACATGTCAACTTGCCTGTTTTGGCCTCTGAAAAAGTGGATCTTATCAGCTTGGCAGTTTTGAAAGAAAAGGCTATTGTACTATTACTAAGCAGTTTTTAATCAATATTGCAGCTTACAATGAACAAAATGTAAAATTGATGATCTGCTTTGTGTTATAGTTAAATACTAAAAAACATGTCTCCTAGTGGTGTCATCATATGTTTTGATGTTTTATTTATTTGTAAAAAAAAAAAAAAAAAAAAAAGTATAATTTGTTTACAAATTGTTACCACATAAATTACTTGTGTAGATGATGCACAGGCAATTAGGATCATTTATTGATGAGGTGAAGTAAATAATAATTAACACATTGAATCAAATAGTTTCTTTCTTTAAACATAAAATAATTCATTTACGATCAAGTTAAACTACTTGTGTAACTACTACCTGTAAAATAATCAACAAAACAATGGTGGATGTCGCGCACAAAGCACCAAGCGACCCTCCTGCTCTTCAGACATGTAAGGCAGCACAGATGAAATAAAATGCTCTGAGCCTTGCACACGCTTTCGAACAGAACTCATTGTTGAAGGGAACATCCACCTCCACTTGTTGTGACGGGGCCCAGATGAGGAGCTTGCGTGCCCTAAACCCAGTGCACAGCATGGCAAATTGAACCTGGATTAAAAAAAGGACCATTCTCCTGTAGCTAGGACAACCCGTCAACCATCTTCACACCGTAGTTCCTGCTCTCCATCAGATCATGAACCGACTCGCCAGCCTTGAGGAAAGGACATTTCATTTCCAAAAGAATACCCGAGTCGATAATCCCATCAGGACTCGCTGACTGCCAAGGCTTTCCAAGACACAGTATGGTACCTCCTCTGAAAATTCTATCTTCTATCTTCACTCATTTCCTGTAGCTGGGACAACCCGTCAACCATCTTCACACCGTAGTTCCTGCTCTCCATCAGTTCTTGTACCGTCTCGCCAGCCTTGAGGAAAGGACATTTCATTTCCAAAAGAATACCCGAGTCGATAATCCCATCAGGACTCGCTGACTGCCAAGGCTTTCCAAGACACAGTATGGTACCTCCTCTGGAAATTCTATCTTCTATCTTCACTCATTTCCTGTAGCTGGGACAACCCGTCAACCATCTTCACACCGTAGTTCCTGCTCTCCATCAGTTCTTGTACCGTCTCGCCAGCCTTGAGGAAAGGACATTTCATTTCCAAAAGAATACCCGAGTCGATAATCCCATCAGGACTCGCTGACTGCCAAGGCTTTCCAAGACACAGTATGGTACCTCCTCTGGAAATTCTATCTTCTATCTTTACTCATGGCGCCATGTCGGGTTGCAGTGTACCCATGAAACCTGGAACGCATGTGTGGTTTGAGATAAGCATCCGGACTGGTTCTAATGGGGACTTTTTTGGTGGTGCTGGCAGTTGTCCTCAATTTTCTAGAGTCATGCCAGAGCTGGGAAGTACTCGAGTTGCCTCCTTCAGCTTCTCACCGTCAATGACCACAAAGGTATTAAAATCTGACATGCATTTTGGGCAAGACTTGGTTCCATCGTGGTCAGCATGGGGCAGAGCAACAGGCGTATCCACCGGTGATTCCGTATGTGTGGCATTGATACACTACACAGCAAGCTGGACACTGGCAAAGCTTGATCCCGAAGGGCTGTGCTGAGTTGCTCTTGGGTGCGGAAAAGAGGGGTGGGACACTTTACGGTGCGATCCCTCAGAGGTTTGGGCTCAAGGTTCTTCTGGGTCCCCTTGTTCCACTGACGCTTGCTGATCAGTGCAGGCCAGTCCGGTGAGCTCACTCGATACTGCATTCTCCACCTAACACAAAGAATAATGTTAACCTAAAAGGAAAACTGGACACACTTTATTAATCTGCAAAAAACTGGAGGCCTACATAACCTTGCCTCATGAAACCGACTGTGATTAGACAGAATGAAAGCTGCCTGTACACGGTGATAGTTTTTCATAGACAAACTGACTTTTTTCATAATTTGTTCAAACATAAAGCAGTAAAATGTACAATTTTTTCATATAAATTTGTTTACAAGACACCGCCACATGAACAGGCATCATGATCTGCTCACTCCATTGGAAGTTAACAGTAGGTGCATTGACTTACATTAGATGAATTGTTGTTCAATGAGGCAAAACAGTCCTGCAGATCTGCGTCATACAATCAATAAAAAGGCATTCTTACTTTACTTACCTTACTCCACCGTGCCATGATGAGATTAGACAACATACTCACAAATGGGAATCAATTCAGCAGCTGTTACTGTACCCCCAAAAAGAAAAAAATATATATCACCACATTATAACAATTAAACACAAATGATATGTATAAAATCAATAAGCAATGTATAAGTTAACAAATGTCATTCATTGTATCTATAAAATATATGTGTGAGTATACGGCATATATTTCAGCACGTGCTAAGATTAACTCACCTTCCACAGTATTGCTGCGGCATGACTGCAGATCTTCCCAACCCAGCAAAGGTGCATCCCGTAGTCTCCACCCAGGCCAAATGAGCAGGAGTGCTGGCCTGACGGGGGCTTTCAGAAATACCAATTCCTTCTCCCGGTGAACTACCACACGGCTCTTTGCCTCTGTGCAGGTACTGGTACGCCTCGGTACTTTTAACGTTCTGCATGGCAGACCCATCCACACCGACTGACAACACTGAAGTCATTAAAAAGGTTGCCGTACACCGTCTCAGGCCGCCGTCTCGTGTCATCCACCCTCGCAGAAATGCTCCCTGGGTGAGGCAGACAAATCCCCCCGAGCTCCTCAGCATATGTGGCGTTTCTTCCCGTTTAGTTTTCTCCATTTTTCTTTAAACTTAATGCTCTCCGTGGCGCATAAAAGGTCATCTGCTGTGACAGTCTCTGAAAGATACAACTAATTAGCATAATCAGAAACAAGATATATTTTGGTATTCTCCATTTGTTTTCTCTATTTACGACATTAGTAGATACAAGATTATAACATAATGTATGGGCATGGCAGTGGGCAAAACAACCATAACGCAGCAATCAAATTATTATATAAAGTCTTTCTAATTGCCATTGGACAGGAGGGAAGACTACAAGCGCACACCCTATGACACACGTAGCATAAAGCTTGTACCAAAGATGAAAAAGTTGTATTTATTATTACGGCACTACTTGTGTAATTTGTCATCCGTACATTTGCAGTTTGTGGCTTACAGAAAAGACCTGACGTTAAAACTAGTGCCTCAAGAAAATAAACAAGACGGTAACTTAACGTTCTACAGCTAACAATGTTAGCAGTAGAACGTTCCTGGAAATCCTGGTATTTCCATAACTCCCGGAAAATAATATAATAATATTTTGAAAGTGTGTACATTTCCCCCTCAAGACACAACACATTATTTATAACAAGATTATACACCAGGGCTTTGTTATATTTAGAAATATGAAATAAATGTAGCACAAAAAGCTTTAACAACAGCTGCAGAACTGAACCAGGACTAAAACCAGGACTAAACCAGGTCTAAACCAGGACTGAACCAGATGTAAACAAAGACCAAACCAGGACTAAACAAAGACTAAACAAGGACTAAAACCTGGACTAAACCAGGACTAAAGCAGGTGTAAACAAGACTACACCAGGTCTAAACCAGGACTAAACAAAGACCAAAAGAAGAATAAACAAAGACTAAAACCAGGACTAAACCAGGTCTAAACCGGGACTAAACAAAGACCAAAAGAAGAATAAACAAAGACTAAAACCAGGACTAAACCATGTCTAAACCAGGACTAAACAAAGACCAAAAGAAGAATAAACAAAGACCAAACCAAGACTAAACCAGGTCTAAACCAGGACTAAACAAAGACTATACCAGGAATAAAGCCAGGACTAAAACCAGATGTAAACAAAGACCAAACCAGGACTAAACAAAGACTAAACAAGGACTAAAAACCAAGAATAAAACCAGGACTAAACAAAGACTAAACTAGGACTAAACAAAGACTAAACCAAGACTAAAACCATGACTAAACCAGGACTAAACCAGGTCTAAACTAGGACTAAACAAAGACTAAACCAAGATTAAAACCGGGACTAAACCAGGTCTAAACCAGGACTAAACAAAGACTAAACAAGGACTAAAACCAAGTATAAAACCAGGACTAAACAAAGACTAAACTAGGACTAAACAAAGAATCAGAAAGCGGTTTATTGCCATTGTCAGTGAAATTCACAAACATTCGGAACTTGCTTCGGCGTAAGACTAAAATAGGACTAAACAAAGACTAAACTAGGACTAAAACCTGGACTAAATCAGGTGTAAATTAGACTAAATCAGGTCTAAACTGGGTCTAAACCATGTCTAAACCAGGACTAAAACCAGAACTTAACCATGACTAAACTAGGACTAAAACTAGGATTAAAGCCAGGACTAAATCCAGGTCTAAACCAGGATTAAACCAGGTGTGAACAGGACTAAATCAGGTCTAAACCGGGTCTAAATCAAGGACTAAAACAGGTCCAAACCAGGATTAAAACCAGGACTAAAACCAGGACAAAACCAAAGGACAAAACTAGGTCTGTTGTATACAAATCCCAAATGTATAAACGTAAAGACAAAAATAAAAATATTACAAAGTTTAGCAGGTCTTCCTTGTCTTCCAGTTTGATCTCAGAGGTAAAAATGGCAACAAACTCCCTCCTAAAAAAAAAACCCCATACATAACTGAATTTCTCTCATTGCTCAGTGCAGCTTTGTTTATGTACAAAGGTGCATTATGTAACTTTTCTGCCACCTGAGTGTTATTTCTTTGCCTGGAACGTTTCACAGTAGGGCATTAAACTATTCTATCGTACATTTATTCAATTATGGGTGTTTTTAATTTTAACAAAAAAACTTCTCGATAGGAACAAGAAAAGTTACATAGCGCATTTAGACACAAATCCCCGTTAAACTCTACAGCGCAAAAATAAGACCATTATTGACGTAATCTAAGTAACCATTGTATACCTTCGCTAAATCCTGTTACAAACGCACACATTCTTACGATTATGGGGCTTAGTGCAGCTGGTCGGAAAAGGCCGCAGTTCTTTTGATTATCTTTAGCGTATAGTTCACGGCGGAGAGCAAAAACAAGTTTACACAAGCGCATGAGATAAGGCTCAGCGGCGTGTGTGAGAGAGAACAAGCCGTGACACAAGGGGCCGGCTCGGACACGGGGCCCGCGCGTCCGGAGTCAAAGAAAAATAACAGTACTGCGCGTAAATATTGATGGAAAAGGTCACTCCGTCTTGTGACTGGCCGTGCGAAAGGTTGTTGATTTTGTTGACGTCACCAGGCAACGGGCAAGTCGAGTTGACATCGGCTGATAAAATGTTCTCACCTCAGGGCGGTCGAAATGTGGGGGCAAATGAAGAAATTGACCTTTTATCAGTTTGTCTCGCATGATTTAGTTTGGTTGTGCAATGCAAAAGAGACAAAAATTAAATCAGCTTTGATATTTGGTAATGGTGCCTAATAAAATCAATAAAAATATAACTTAAAGTGCATATGACAGATTAGACAATGCATTTTACTAAAACGTAGGTAACATGATTAAGGTTTGACTAAACATTTTGACTATTTGTTTCCAGTTTGACAGTTTTTTGTAAAGGTAGTACTGTAAACAAGAGCCAAAATCCATATAAATGACACAATAGTTGTTCTTGTGTTGAATAATGGTTTAAACTGTCAGAAAAATGTGACAATTGCTGCATTTTCAATGGTACGTCGCATGTTGATGACATCACAGAGGGATTCCACTTTAGACTTTAGCACTTCCTGTTCCTTTTATTTTTCAAAATTTCTCCACAAACTGCAGATTCAAAGATGTAAAACTATGATAAAGGTTTACCGCAGGCGCTATCCACCAAACTAAGTCATCATTTTTAAAACATCACAAAGCTTAAACTTTATATTACTGAGCACAGGTCTGTCACAACACTATCAATCAATATCAACTTAACGTTCAGTAAATAATGGATAGAACAATGTTTTTGGAGCTCAGTATTTATTGTGTGTACATTTTCTTTGCACTAGTAATGGGACATTATTTCAAAAATACTATATTTAGATTTATAGATCAACAAAAATAATCCAGCTCAAATTAGAGAGAGAACACATGTGAATACAAACGTGTTGACTTATTTGGTGTTGAATACACATTCTTCTCATTTGAATGGTACCAGTGGCAGATTTACCATTAGGCAACAGGCCACAATTGCCTTGGGCCCCAAACAGAAGGGGCCCCAATAAGATGCCCTCGATCAACATAGACAAGGTTCTTAAACAGTTGCTTTCATAGTGAAGTAGTGCAGAGTACTTTTAAACAAGAAAAATACTGACAAAAAGGTCTGGGATTGTCAAATGTATTACTTAATGTAATGTATACCTGATAAAGCTAACTTGTAAATATAATATAATACTTTATTAAATTCCAAATGAATATCATGTATTTTAATCACTTGGAAGATGTGTTCAAATGCACCAAGAAAGGGGAAATGTGGTCTGATTTCTTAAATCCAATAAATTCAATAATCCAGCAAACAAAGGGTAGAAAAATTTTCAAGGACAAATGCGTTTTCCACGTCAGGAGAGAAAGGGCCAACTTGTGCGATAACTTGCGAGACAACTTGTGAACAGCAATTGTCGTAAATCGTTTATCATGATACTTTGATGTAGCAATATATCACAGTTTAATTTTTTTATGACTGCCCTAATTAAACACCATATTTAGATATCCTTTCCGTTATTGTATCATGTTGGAACACTAACATGGAACCACCATATTGATGCCGTCTCTGGTGTTATGTCATTACTCATATCCATAAAGTAATATTTCTCCTGGAAATCGATTCCATTCCCTCCAGTGTTTCAAATGACATCAGGTGAAAATGAAGTCTCTTATTCCCACCTCTGAACAGCGGGAGAGGGATATGTCTATGTAGTGTATTGATTCCCAATGCCCTGTCAATCTTTCCTATTCGCAATTACATTATGTCCAAAGGCATCCACTGAATAGGGCTCAAAACATCAATCAACATCTGCACTTCAATTATTGAAATGTCTTTTGGTTGCACGGTCATGGCATTAATTCAAGTTTCACTCAGATTGTATCTAGTGGATGTGTTGTAACTTGTGTGAGTTTTGGTGTGCATGATAATAAGTTAAGGTTTCGTGGTTTCAAATTTCAAAAACCCAACAACATTATGACATATCAGACAAACTTTATTAGATAATCAATCAAAAACAGACTTTAAAACCCTCATCATTCCATCTGATTTTCTCTAAAACGCCTGACTTAAATGAGCAGCAAATGAACATTTGTCAAAAGTTGTTCCTGAACCCTTTGGAGAAGAAACTTTTGGCTGGACTCTTTGTGAAGCTGAGGCAGTAGTTTTAGCCTCTCATGTCTGATTTACTCAAATTAGTGTCAAACGCTCTGCACAGAGGAACGTCAGATTAAATCCTCCTAGGTTTCCTTTGCTTGTGTCTGAAGGATGATCAGATGTCACGCTCAGACATGATAATGTAGCACAGCAGTCTTTTTTAATAAATAGGTTGGAAGAATTGGATTTATTTTTATATTCAGCAATTCCACCTGGTAATATTATAATACAATACTTTCCCCACACTTTTAGGCACACAGGTTTGTTTGACTGCATTGACACGAGACATGAAAAGTTGTACATGGCCTGGACACCTGGAAATGAAAACCAGCCCACTCAGCTGTCCACCTCATGCAATGAAGGCCTTGAAGGTTTACATTTACAACATCACAGAGAGTGCTATACCTGACCGGACTGACCCCCAACAGAACTATATACTGTATGTGAGGAACAAAAGCACAACACATCTCACATCCACCTACAGTTATCTGAGGGTTTGAACACCCACTGAGAGCCTGCACACTACAGGAGGAAGGGTGTTGAGACCTTGCACTCTCTTTTGAATCGTCGTCCCATGACAGAAACAAAAAAAAAAAGCAGATGCATTTACTGTTACAGCGGTGCACTAAACCATCAGTCAAAAGTCAACATACCCTGAAGGCACAAATTATTTGGGGCCCACATTCTTTGTGTTTCACCAGGGCTCCTGCCATGAGCCTACACCAGGCCTCACAGACAAGTACGTGTCAATGACGCCTGCGATAAGAGCAGCCCCCTCTGTGCCCCCACCACACCTGGAAGTCCTACACCTGATGCTGAGTTTTACATCGGAGCCTCCCTTATTTCGACAAATACAATAATGTGACAATTCCATCATCTACATAATACAGACAAGAGGTAATAAGTAAAAAATTGTTTACTTGCAATTACCTCCTTGAATACCGTCACTTTTCGCTGTATCACCCCCTACATGACCCTGGGTGAGTCCAGAGGAACCAAAGAGTTCTTGACCAAATGGAACGTGACCAGAAACCAACACCCCCAGGACAGCCCAGCACCGAGCCACAGATGCCCCACAGGTGCCCCACAGATGCCCAACGCGCCCCACAATTACCAGTTTTTACGCCTTACAAAAGTAGTCTTAGTAATCATGACCGTAGATAGGGTGAGTTTTATGGACTTATGCTTCAAAAGAGACTTTTGGATTCTACTTATGTAACTATCTGGGGGAAATTGAAACAAAGTACTTTCTGAGTAATCAAGAATGAAGCAAACTCCAGGAATGTCTTTAATGAGAGATTATAACACCCATATTGCATAATATGTCTTTCTCACAATCCGATTGACGTCTATGAATTCTGACACTTGATATTACACCGAGGCATGATGGAGGTTGCCATGGGAACACAGATATGGAAAAGTCACTGTATATAGTGTGTGGAGGAGTAGGCAGGAGCCAGAGGGCTGTAACACTTTTGACACTTCACTGAAGGGGCCTTGTGGAGACTTACCAAAGAAGTTCCTGAAATATGGAGATGTCAAAGTGTTAAAATACTGGATATGTTTGCTGTGAAGTAAAGTTTGGAAGATTTGCTTATTTACTTATTTCAGAGATAGTGCATATTAATAACATTTCTGTGAGTGTGTCAGACTAAAAAGCAAGGAAATAATTAAAAGTAAAAGTATACAATAAGGCAATTACAGTGAAATCATTAGAAAAAAGTACACTATTTAAATGACATGACACAGACACATCCAACTACAGTCCAACAAAGACACACATCAGCAGAGCAAACGCACATCTGACACGCAGACTAAAGTACAATTGAGCATCACTTCAAAATGCATTCATACAGAAGTCTTGAAATTAAAGGTAATGTATTCTTTTTTTTCTGACGGTTGTTTTTCTTGCACGCTATGCATTTTTTGTACCGTAGGATTTTAATAAATGTTAATGTTTAATAAATGTGATTGGGAGAACCTCGTTTACAAGACAGTTTCACTCTTACGCTGCGTTCAGACCGCACAGCGACCAAAGCGGCCTGTTTACACGTAAAGTCTAAGACGGTCGCGCGTCCATCGCCTCCTGCGTTCTTGTGGCGTAGCGTTTTTCGTATCGGTCGCTCCGTTCGCGTGGCCGGTGTCCGACGCAGGGGAACTTTCTGAGGCCTACGTGCCGACCAGTCGAGTACGTATTTCGTTATCCGGAAGAAGGACGCAAACTCCGGAAGAAGGACGAAAACAAACCGCACAGAGGCAAAAATGGATGACAAACTTGTCTGTGTGGCAGCATCCGGAGCTCAATAATGTCTCACTGGTGGATGACGGAGACTGGAACAAAGACCTAGCAATGAACATTTGACCGTCTGGTAAATGCAAATGTGCTCTGGACACGTTGGTTACGCCGCACGTCTGCTGCGGTCCACTACAGTTTTTTTCCAGCAGCAGTTTTTTCTCCTCTAGGGACATAAAGATCACCACTTAAAGTAGATGCCACACCAACATTACAATCTTGGACTCAACAAGATTTTGACGAAATGTACAGAAGGATTTTTTGAAATCTTCATTAAAGTTTTAAGTAGGCGAAATTTGAATTTTTACAGCAATTTTCAGTCCAAGATATTCAAAATCCCCTCTGTAATTTTTTTTTTCTCAACTAATTTGTGAACAAAATTAGCCAAAAAATGTTAATCTGGTTCTGTCCATTTTTCAGATTCAAATGTCTGAAATAGGTGTATTTTGGGCCACTTTTCACATAAAATGCCTTATTTCTACATGAAAACATTACATCATGAAAAGGTTGTAATACATTTTTTTCTTACATTTATGTGAGTAAACAACGGGAGAAGTTTCAAATTGATATCTTTAAACTTGCGATCTTTTCCTATTCACCTGCAGTGTCTCTCCTTAAAGAACAGTTTTATTTCTCAACAAAAATGACCTCTTTCACGCCTCATTTAAACCATACCTTCTCACTCCTTAAACTTACCTCACTGTCGAGCCCTGAAATCTGCTCAAAACGTTCAGGATTCCCGAATTATTATGGATCAATCCAGGCGAAATCCACTTCCCATGATCTGTCCACGTCCTAACGGTAAAGATTTCCTCTCACTTGATAAAGTCGGAGTGTTATTGCTGTATTGGATTTATTCTTTGGGAAGTGGCTCCGTGACCTATTGATCGTGGCCTATTGTTTCAGCCGGAGCGGCGCGTCATAACCCTCTGCTCCAGGTGCACTTTTATGAAATCAGACAAGACATCTCCCATCTCGGAATGAAAAGTGCACCTCGCCGTTTTCGTGTCCTCGGGCAAAAAATGTTCAATGTACAAAAGCTTTCGAAAGGTCTGCAAAAAAGAAAAAATAAATAAAAAAACGAAGGGAAAAAAAGACATGCTGTTTGTTGTAGCCTCAAGGAAAACACATTGCATTGTGAAAAGGGCTATAGATAATGTTATGCTGGTTTAAAAAGGTGAAAAAAATGACAAGTAGCCTTTAAAATTGGCTTGAGGCTATTGAAAAATATGAAAATTATAATAGAAATTGCAATGTATTAATGCAGTTTTAGGTGATGAAGCCAAAGCGCACGCAGAAACATGAAAGCACAGAGGGGGAATAAACAAAAAGAAGCATATTCACCGTATTTCAAAAGTTTCCACTGAGGCCGCCATGAACAGAACAAGAGAGCGCAGACTCAGGCGAGAATAAAATGGCAAAAAGCAGATAAAAATACAAAACAATAATTTTTTACTGAACAATGATTTTTCATTCATTCATTCATTCATTTTCTACCGCTTATTCCCGTTAGGGGTCGCGGGTGACTGGAGCCTATCCCAGTGACTTTGGGCCTTAGGCGGGGTACACCCTGGACAGTGGCCAACTCGTCGCAGGGCTGACACAGAGAGACAGACAAGGACAGACAACCATTCACTCTCACATTCATACACTATGGACAATTTAGAGTTGTCAATTAACCTACACAGTCATGTCTTTGGACGGTGGGAGGAAGCCGGAGAACCCGGAGAGAACCCACGGTAACACGGGGAGGACATGCAGACTCCACCCAGAGAGATCGTGTGATGTTATGGTGGTTCGGAATTCGAGACCACGATGTTGGGGTGGTGCGGGATTCGAACCCACGATCTCCTTATTGAGAGGCAGAAGCTCTAGCCGCTCTGCCACCGTGCACCCCTGAACAATGATTTGATCTTGTGAAAAACCTTTGCATTTCCATTGATTGTTACTTCATATGTTGAGCCGATAGACTTCGTAAAACAAAGCTAGCACACGTTAGCATCAGCCGTTTCCTGTTTATCGACGCACTTATGAGACACTGCAGGTGAGTAGGAAATAAATCTTAAATTTAAAAGCTCTCCTGTAGTTTACTCACAGGAATGTATGAAAAAATGTATTACAAGTTTTTCATTTAGTCTTGTTTTCATGTAGAAATAAGGCATTCTATGTGTAAAAACTGCATATTTGGCACATATAAATCTGAAAAATGGACTGAAGCAGGTTTAAATTTCTCGGTTCATTTTGTACACATATTAGTTACAAAAAAACTTTACAGATGGTATTTTGGATTTCTTATTTAGTTTTTGATCTAGACCTGAAAATTGTAATAAAAATTCAAATTTCGCCTCATATTTTTGATGTCAAATCCTGTTAAGAGTTAAATCCTTTTGTGCATTCCGTCAAAAATATTGTTAAGTACAAGATTGTTAAGTTTGGTGAGTGTTGGAGCTACTTTAAGGCTGATCTTTATGTCCAGAAACACTCCCTGATGAACCGGTCTGGGGTTTAAGGGCCCGGCGAAACAAGGCTTTACTACAAAAAGTTTAATCTAGTCTTCTTTGATTATAGATTTTAAAGGGCCTGTACCTGATTTTTATTCACTCTAGTTATGATAAATTCTCTTTACATCACACAACATGTTCCTGTCTCACGGTTGAAAATAAGGTACAGGCCCTTTAATTTTCTTCTATCAGACCAGTGTTTGTTTGTTTTCATGTCTTTAAAGTAGAACTAAGTAACATTTTTACCTTATTAAACGTCTTCGTAAGTCCATGTGGTGGTTGCAAATGTATTTCCGGGATGTTTGAAACTCTCGCCGTCGCCCCCTGCCATCTCTGATCGGAAAACCAGCTTTGCAGCTTTCCTGACACAGACCCGAAGACAACTCTCCTGAGAAACCTTAGCGTTTTTAAAAATATTTTTGGCGACATGAAAGGTTTTTGTATTGACTGTACTTTCTCATTTCAATAAAAAGGAAGGGAAAAAAGGGAGGAAAAAAGCTTTTGTCATCTTTTTACTAGCAGTGTGTTTTCACAAGAGACCTGCAGGGGGAGCTCTGTTGCTGAAGTTACTTAGTTCTGCTTTAACCTTTATCCAGAAACATGTCCCTTGCACACTAAATCAAGACAAGGGGGCTTTCTTTCTTTCTCATACTTGATACTCTGATAGTTCTTAAGAAACTTAAAAATCTATAAACATGGATTTAGTCTTTACATAAGACGAGCAAAATGCACTTTAAAGAGATTTCGAGGGTTTTCCTTCATCATTAAAGTGCCATGTTTGTCTAATTCTGACTTAGTTTGGTGGGAGGGTAAATATTTAGCATGGTTTTACATCAATCAAGATGCCGTTTGTGAGGAAATTTAGACAAATAAAAGTTCAAAATTACAGGAAGTAATGCTGAACTGGAAACCCCTCTGTGATGTCATCAAAAAGCGACGTGTCATTGAGAATACTGCAACAATTTAAACGCAACAGGCAAATTGTCCAGACAGTTTAAAAGATCCTTCAACAGGTATTATTTATTGTCATTTCCTAACTATTGTACAATCGATATGGCTTTTGGCCCTTGTTAACAAAATGGTTGCTAGGTAACAGCTGTAGAATGGCCTATACATATGTCATATTTGCTCTTGTCTAACCAGGAAGTGACATTATAAACTTCACAAAAAACGTCAAACTGGTGATCTAGTAAAAATCTTAAACATAATCATCTTCAGTGTTGAAATGTGCAGTCTGACCTGTCCTTTAGACTTTAACCTATTCTTGTTTTTGATTGATTCGAGTATGTTTGACTAATCTTGTACCGCACTGCATTTGAGACTCGAGTGCTCAGAAAATCCCCGTTTTCACCGACCCCCTATCCCCGCCCTTATCTCTGTACTTAGTTGTTATTCGCCTTATTCGGCCCCGCCCAACGAGGTGCCTCTTGCCTCTTTTTGCCACAGATCCTTCTGTTGTAAACGCACTTTCTGTTTGACGAGAACCCCGTTCACGCAAAACGAGGCAAAGTCTTACTGCTAAAATATAATATGATATAAAGTACATCGGGGGTGCACGGTGGCAGAGCGGCTAGAGCTTCTGCCTCTCAAGAAGGAGATTGTGGTCTCGAATCCCGAACCACCCTAACATCACACGATCTCTCTGGGTGGAGTCTGCATGTCCTCCCCGTGTTACCGTGGGTTCTCTCCGGGTTCTCCGGCTTCCTCCCACCGTCCAAAGACATGACTGTGTAGGTTAATTGAGAACTCTAAATCAGTGGTTCTCAAACTAGGGGTCGGGACCCCAATAGGGGTCGCGAAATGGTTTCTGGGGGTCCCCAGATGATGGGGAAAAACTGATACAATAGTATTAAACAAGGCTTGACACCTTCAAATGCAGTGGTAAATGTAGATTCCTATTTATTGGCCCATCAAAGTCATTTTTCTAGGTCTATATTTTCAAAATAAAATCAAACTTTATATATAAGGCTAATTTATCACTTTGCATGTTGCCTGTTTTTTGTGTTTGGGGTCGCAAATGTGAACTATTGTTATCTTGGGGGTCGTGACTACAAAAGTTTGAGAACCACTGCTCTAAATTGCCCGTAGTGTATGAATGTGAGAGTGAATGGTTGTCTGTCCTTGTCTCTGTCTCTCTGTGTCAACCCTGTGACGAGTTGGCCACTGTCCAGGGTGTACCCCGCCTAAGGCCCAAGGTCACTCCAGTCACCCACGACCCCTAACGGGAATAAGTGGTAGAAAATGAATGAATGAAAAATGAATGAATAAAGTACATCGATCTGATTAAAATGTTTAAAGTACACGAGCAACAACAAGTCACAACGCACCAATTTCCTGGGGCCTGAAATCATCTTTTTAGTCTGAGTAGAACTTATTTACTGTTGAGCTCATCTCCCCCGTGTAAACTAATACAACGGAAACAAGATGGCGGCGCGTACGGCAACTTCTGGAATAAGGTGAATACTACGAAAAGCTCAAAAATGCCGTGTAGACATTTACAACAAGAATAAAGACACGTAAATGAAAACTCGCCGATTTTTATGGTAAAACATCACAACGAAGATTAATTCTGCGTTTGTGAACAGGAAGTCAACAAACCCGTTTCTAATATTCTATTCTATCAGCCCGTTTTAGATCAGTAATGCGGTTTACAATGAACACAATGTCAAATAATGATCTATGTTTGTATACGTTTATTAATAAATGACAGGGGAAAAAAACATACCATCTTCTTTACAAGGCTAAAGAAATTACCATATGTTCTTTCTTGTCCGACGCTACGGAGAGGCAACACAGGAAGCAGCGGCTATAGTGTTCTCTTTTCTACAACACTGACAATACATTCTGTGAACAACCTTGAGGATCCGTCTTGCACTTGCCTTATCTGTTCCGTGCACCCACAGCAAGGTTACCTCCTCCCGGGCGTCGGCGTGCACCTATGGCTCCCTCTCCTCTCCTCTTATTAAACGCTGCAGGCCGAATCACATTAGCATCACTAAAACTAATATAGCAGGTGCGGGGGGAGAGAGAAATACTCCCACAATCTCTAACTCCATAAACGGCAGAGGGTTTGGTGATGGTTTGGCTGAAGTGAGGAGGGGCTCGGACCACGACTGTGAAAAGAGTGAACTAATGAATCAGACAAATGAATACATGTGTTATTGTTTACAAGGGCTTTTTTCAGATCAGCGTTTATTTGCTTATCCAAAAGTTTTGACAGTCTACTCCAGGGCTGTTCAACTTAAGGCCCGGGGGCCAAATCAGGCCCTCTAAGTGTTATGGTGCGGCCCACAACCCATCTTACAAAAATATAGAAAACATTTGATTTCTTGTTGTTAGTTTAGACCTGGTTTAGGTCTGGTTTAGTCCTGGTTTAGACCTGTTTTAGGTCTGGTTTAGTCCTGGTTTAGACCTGTTTTGGTCCTAGTTTATAAATGGTTTGGACCTGGTTTAGTCCTGCTTTAGACCTGGTTTAGTCTTGGTTTAGACCTGTTTTGGTCCTGGTTTATAAATCGTTTAGACCTGGTTTAAATCCAGTTTAGACCTGGTTTATAAATGGTTTGGACCTGGTTTAGTCCTGCTTTAGTCCTGCTTTAGACCTGGTTTAGTCCTGGTTTAGTCCTGGTTTAGGTCAGGTTTAGTCCTGGTTTAGGTCTGGTTTAGACCTGGTTTAGTCCTGATTTAGGTCTGGTTTAGTCCTGGTTTAGGTCTGGTTTAGACCTGGTTTAGTCCTGGTTTAGTCCTGGTTTATGTCTGGTTTAGACCTGGTTTATGTCTGGTTTAGGTCTGGTTTAGTCCTGCTTTAGTCCTGCTTTAGTCCTGCTTTAGTCCTGCTTTAGACCTGGTTTAGACCTGGTTTAGTCCTGGTTTAGGTCTGGTTTAGTCCTGGTTTAGACCTGGTTTAGTCCTGGTTTAGGTCTGGTTTAGTCCTGGTTTAGTCCTGCTTTAGTCCTGCTTTAGACCTGGTTTAGTCCTGGTTTAGGTCTGGTTTAGGTCTGGTTTAGTCCTGCTTTAGACCTGGTTTAGTCCTGGTTTAGGTCAGGTTTAGTCCTGGTTTAGTCCTGGTTCAGTTCTGTAGATGTTAAATTTAGTTTTTTTTATATTTCAAAAGCATTCTCCTTCATTGAAATATATTAGAGCTAATGTAAGCCCATGGAACAGTATCAGCCTTTACAGAACAGGCGTTCTGTTTTCAAACTCTAGAAGGGTTTATAGCAGGACTATTCAACTTTATTATACCAGAAGGCCATGACTTCTGGGCTGGAGTAACCAAATAAGGTCAATACAAAATTGCCAAACCAGAATTAAACTAGGACTAGATACAAACCAGGACCAAACAAGTTCCAAAGCAAAATTAAACAAGGACTAAACCTGGGGCTGGACGATGCTGGGATAAAAGTGGAATCATGAGCTCGTGCCTGTGACAATCTACTATTTTTGTGAAATTGTCGTATCGTGATCCACTGTTTGTGTCTTTATTGCAGCTGTCTGTTCAAACACACTTTTTCTCCTGTTGTTTAGCCTCTGAAGCCTCTGAGCAGATGACTGTATTTACCTCTTATAGGCCATGACTGTACAATTCAATGCAATCGAGACAAAATCACAATTTTAATGGATGCAATTAGCAAATCGCAAAGAGCTGCAGTTTTTGAAGTGCAATCATTTCTTCCACAAACAGAATAAAAACTGCTAACACTGTAGTTTGGATTTATACAAACATGATCTGAAACTAGCGGCAAAAGCGATTAAAAATGCGTTCAAAAGTGACAAAGACGCGTTTAAAGATGACAAACACAACTGAGCATGAGAAAAACACGACTAAAAATGACAAAATTTGGTTTAAAATGTGAATTTGAACTGGATCCCATCATTAAAACATAAATCTCAGTCGCACTGGTCAGAAAAATCACAATTACATATTTTTCCTAAATCGTGCAGCTCTAATTCTAAGCAATAGAAAAATACAAAGTGAACACGAATCATGATAAAAATCGAAATCATGATCTGGCCCAAGAAAATCGGGATGATAATTTTTTGCCAAATCGCCTTGCCCTATATATATTGTTTTTTAGAAATTTGGGAGATGCTCTTGGGGCGGATCCGAATGTTTAGCGGGCCTAATTTGGTCCCCGGGCCGCTAGTTGAATAGCCCTGGTCTACGGTATTACTATCTATAACTTCACACAACCAATAAAAACGCATGTAAACAAGAAAATTTACATAGCGCAACTTTAAATATAAGATTATAATTCATCTTTTATCAGGTTGTGTTTGAAATTTTCTCCACTTTTTAGACAATTTAGCTCACGTATATGTAAAAACGTCAACCAATCTACACTTTCCGGAAAACAACTTAAAACTAACGCTCGTAACTAACAGATTCCCATTTGTTAGCATCCGAAAGCCTCACGTTTTTCATTAACCGCACACGCAGCAGAGTTCAAGCTGAAGGACGGCGGAGATACGAGTTGTTTCATGAATGAGCAGATTTGCATTTTAACGACTCGTGCCTGCCGAAAGTGATCTGCGCGGAGGAAGAATATCATATCCCGCGCGAGGGAATTACACATTAAACGCAGCGTCTTCTGTACAGTGCTCTTTATGACATCTATGCAAACAGCGTGTCATTCCCGAATTTATGTAAGACGAGATAAAAGGTAAATGGGTTTGACAAAGCTGCACCGGAGCAACACGGTAATGCTGGGACGAGTTTTCTATGTGTGGAATGAGCAATAAATTTGATTACAGACAGAACATAGGTGCAGAGGAGGGAGTACAATACAGGAAAATACATACAATACATGGAAAATATGCAATATGAGGTTAACCATATTTTGTCGAATTTACAGAGGTTTTTAAAGGTCCACTGTGGGACTTCTTTGGGTGGAGGGTTTGCTGCTTTGTTTCTCCTGGAATGGTTAACAATATGGCATTAAACTTGTCTATACTGCATTTCTAGGTATTGATAGAAGCATAGCTGAGGGAATGTAATTTTGGAAGGTGCATTGTTTAAGGACACCTAAGGGTACTCACACAAATATAACTTCAGGCTGTAACTTGTAGAATAATCCAGCCTCACGCACACTCAAACACACACAAGCAGGTGTCAGAGCATGAAATCATGAACCTCGACTTCTATGTGTAAATGTAATGCCCCCGAACATTTGACGCTGGTCAACAGCACATCTGCCAAAGTAAATAATATCAATGTTTAACACAGTAAGTGTCAAAACCTCATGAGAGCAACACAGTGAGCTGTTTACTTCAGTTTAGTTCAGTTTCCCTGAGACACACGGCAACTTCATCAGTTCACTCACCGCTCAGACGCTCAGATGAAGCAAAGTCCCACCTCTGTGAGACGAGGACACGTGGATTTGTCCTGCTGTCTTTCCGTGTAAAGTCCATTTGGTCCTTATGCATCGTGTCAGTGTTACGGCCCCAGGCCAACTGTTCTCCCTCCTTTTGTTTTTGAATATTGTGTTTTTGTCTTCCTGTGAAACGTGTGTCCTGTGGAGTTCTTGTTGGGGATTGGAGGCCTGCTCAAGGATCGTGATTGGCTGCAGCCTCCTGACCTCCTGATTGGAGGGCCAATCAGTCCACCTGTGGTCCCTCCCACTTGTTAAGGACTGGCACCACACCTGCTCAGGGCTGCTGGCCTGTGAGGCCAGGATGCCATTCATGTCCATGTGCTGTGTGTGTCCGGGCTGCAGTGGCAGCGCCTGTACCTGTGGGTTTTGTTCTTTGTTTTCTTAGATTGATTTTGTTACTTTACCTTTACCTCTCTGTTCATTAAATTACATCTTTATTTAAACCTTTTTCCACCCAGTTTTTGTTACTTCTCCTTCCCCTAGCCGAGCTGGTTGTAACATCAGGTTCAAACACGAGTTATTGCACGTCCAGCCTGTAACTCCAGCAAAGCTTTCACTTTTAGGCTTCCACGGTGTAGGGTCCTCACCTCAATCCAGCCTGGGGATGTCATCTCCTCATTTATTTTGTCTCACTTTTAAAGTATAAAAAGAGCGGTTGGTGCTCTCAGGTCAGTGTGCAGCACAGCGTTGCAGGTTTAGTTTTCAGTTGATGAAAACACAGTATTTAGAATTTTGACAGTGAGTGCAAATTGTAAGTACATTTTCTCCTAAATGGTAGAAAGGCTGCTATAGCCAAATAACAAATATAAAAGTCTACATCTCTGCTTATTGTTTACTACCTAACATCTAAAAATAAAAAAAGAAAATCAACTCAACAGTTGTGGAAAACCAGAAAAAAATATATAAACTTTCTTTACTTAAATAAGATGTTTCTGAGTCTGTTTTTATAACACACACACAGTCAGAGCAACAACGGATAAACTACTTTCTGCTTCTGTTTTGGCATAAAACATCAATCCGAGCGAAACAATAGCTCCACTGACACTCAGTCGGAATCTTGAAGGGCATTTTTCAATTTGTGGGTGTTGCTCAAATATGTAACCTGTAACTTGTAACCTGCCTGGTGCCGTCATCTGCTTGTCTCCATGGATACACCATAAATGTAATGCTAATACTCTGGACCCAAGTGTAGCGGTGTTGAAACACCTCTGTGGGGACCAATCCATTCATTTCAATGTAGAAAAGCTGCTCAATCGCCCACTGTTACAAGAGCAAACAAAGACTTTAGGATTTACATTGTACAAAACACTGATTAAAAACGACATGGAATATATTAAAGTGGTCTAATGGCCCTAATTTGCATAACTATCCAAGAATGCTAACGGTAGCTGTGGGCTGAATGCTATCGCGATGCTAGCACCACCTGCCGTATTTTTACATCTAAATCAAATCAAATCAATTTATTTTTATAATGCCCCAAATCACAACAACAGTTGCCTCGATGGGCCACAGGTAAAAGCAGTTCAGATAACTGTCCCAGAATGCCCCTGTCCTTTGACCCTCCTTCGCGGCGAGGAAAAACTACAAAAAACCCCATGGGAAAAAGTAGAAACCTCGGGGAGAACCACAGTGAAGGAGAGATCCTACTCCCACGGACGGACAGGCTGCAGATGAACTAGGACTGACGCATCCACTTGGACTGTGGAGCCAGAACCACTCAAGAGGGAGGTGGCTTTAAAGAGTTCCTCCAGAACCACTCAAGAGGGAGGTGGCTTTAAAGAGTTCCTCCAGGCGGACGAGGAGCAGTCCACCAGTGTAGAGAGCTCCTCCAGCAGGAGATGAGGAACAGTTAATCTAAGTAGATGGAGTTCGTCCAGGCAGACGAGGTGTGGCTGATCCAGGGTTGAGGGAGTTCCTCCAGGCGGGTGGCGCATAGATCGTCCAGTGTAGAGATCGATCCTCCAGACAGATGGGGGTGGGGGGGTCGTCACTGGAGCAGCCAAACAGAGTGCCTGAAACAGTCTCCACTCCCCGGGGGAAGTGGAGAGAAAGAGAAACATGTGAACAGCAATGAACAGACTACAGTTGAAGTAATATTAAATATTGTTGATAGGTAAAGTAGGAAGAACCAGGGGATAGTGTTCAAGCTGCCATACTTCCCCCAGCAGAATTGCTCCAAGGGCAGCGTAGCTAAAACTGTAGGTTTTTATTTCTGTTCCTAACTGGCCTGACCATAAGCTATTTCAAAGAGGAACGTTTTGAGCCTGGTCTTAAATGTAGAGACTGTGTCGGCCTCTTTTACATGAACAGGGACTACTGAACAATCTGCCATTAAGACTCTGTTTTAACTTTGAATTTGTTTATTAGTTGTTTTTAAAATACACAGACCACGCCCCCACAATGACTGTATCTATAGGTCATCTGTTAAAGTCACGTTGGTAATAGAATGCTAACTTCACGTGTCGCCAATGAGGGCATTCGACATTTAATCCTTTTGTAGACTAGACTTAAGTACGGCGCTTTCCCAGACTCTCAATGTAGCTTTACAATTTCAATCTGTCCCATGATGCACTTCTCTTAAGGGCAGTTGAATGGGATATAGCATTTCAGAGTACCTATGGAACACACAGTCAAGAGAAAAAGAGATAAGAGCGGGAGGAGGCGGCGTACACGAGACCAAAAGGCTGAGGACATGTTCTGATCCAGGCACTTTCACTAAGGATTGGGAATAGATTTGCAATTTGTATAAAAATTCAAGATTCAGATCATATTTTAAACATGTCCTGGAGCTTTAGCGTTTGAGAGAAGACTGAAATCTTAACTGCAGATTTCGGAACATGTTTTTATAGTTCTAAAGCTAGCGTAAACAGGAATCTACTTGCAGTTTATCGTCAACTTATTTCACTTCTTTGCGTCTCTAAAGCACACTTTATGAAACGCATTGGGTTTGGCTGATGTTTGATTCATTATGCAATGGAACTATTATATTTTTGATCTTCACGCGAGTGCTGTGCGTCGATTAAACAGAAAACAGCTGATGCTAACCTGGGCTTTGTTTTGCTAGGTCTGTCGGTCCAGCATATTAAGTTATTCATTCATTCATTCTCTACCGCTTATTCTCGTTAGGGGTCGCGGGTGACTGGAGCCTATCCCAGTGACTTTGGGCCTTAGGCGGGGTACACCCTGGACAGTGGCCAACTCGTCGCAGGGCTGACACAGAGAGACAGAGACAAGGACAGACAACCATTCACTCTCACATTCACACACTACGGACAATTTAGAGTTCTCAATTAACCTACACAGACATGTCTTTGGACGGTGGGAGGAGCCGGAGAACCCGGAGAGAACCCACGGTAACACGGGGAGGACATGCAGACTCCACCCAGAGAGATCGTGTGATGTTAGGGTGGTTCAGAATTCGAAACCACGATGTTGGTGGTCTGGGATTCGAACCCACAATCTCCTTATTGAGAGGCAGAAGCTCTAGCCGCTCTGCCACCGTGCACCCCATATTAAGTTATCATCACTGGAAATCAGTCGTGACTTGGACTAGAGTCAGACTTGAGTCACTTTTTGATAATTTAAGATTTAGCTTGAAGGCCAGTGACTCTCTGAACTTGACTAGTTCCATACTTAAAACTGTTTCTTCTCTACAGTCGACGCTCATACAACCAAGACATTTTTAAAGCAAAAATATTTTTTGTATCGTTAGTAGCCTTTAAACATGCTCTTGAGTACCTTAAGTTTGGCATCTCATATTGTAGAACAAAAAAACAAAAAAAAACCTTTATAAAACCAAAATGAAAATTGTATCTGATTCTGTTTAGGCTCCATCTACTGGCTGCATAGTGCTTACATAGCGCGATTAAGCTAGCAGTTACAGTGATTGTGTTTAGACGGCAGAAATGCTCAGAACGAGTCTGGGGATGATTTACGGACTTAAAACAGCAGAAAATTCTCGGAGAAGTGATCGATCGAGGGAGTTCAGCAGGAAGTGTTTTTGACGGTTGGAGAGGAGAGGATTTTCTAACTTGCATTCCACAAAACAACGGGAATGATGCTAAAAGCAACTCCGGGTATGTTTTTGATTGTTAGAACATGGTTAAAAGCTCAAAAAAGTAACTGTAGCATAATAGGTTCACTTTAAAAAAAAAAAAGAACTGTTCAAAAAAATAATAAATTCCAAAAATATTAGCTGTTTTTGGTAATATGGCCAATGACATGAAACTCTAAGCAAAGAACTCGGACTCGTGGGCAATTGACTTGGGACTTGACTTGAACTTGTTGGTCTCTGACAGGCAAAACTTAGCAAAACTTGGACTTGACCTTACCCCACCCTGCTTTGGAGATACGGCGCTTTATTAGAAGAGCAAGCCAGTGTTTGGTGAGAAATTATCAGTTTCTGTTTATATCTGCTTTCGCCGTCTTGTTTTCCCCGGAGCCGTGTTCTCTTTTATTCAATCTCTTGTCCAATCTCCTTCGCTAAAGTGCACTGGGAGCCAAAACAAGCCGGACCACTTTGGAAACTAGTACTTTTCAGGGTTCATCTTGGAGCCAGTAGAGACACTTTCTGACCGTCACAGTCTGCTCCAAAGCGAACCAATGGAAACATGGCTTAAGATCTGAACAAAAGACGTTATTTACCTAAACCATGAACTACATTCTGTAATGGATAAAGGGAGAAATTGAAACAGTGGTTCAATCAGTGTCAAACAAGGACAAAATGAGCAAAAAAACTGATTGAAGTTGCGTTCATAAAGAGCGCAGCGTCTGAAGTGGCTCTTAGAGGAAATACAATCTACACATGAATAATAAACAAGAAGAAAAGAAGCGGCGCACTTGTCCCAAACGACGGTTCATGCACAGAATATGATTAGGATTTTATGATTAGGAAATGTTTATGCAAGTCCATTATTTCCAGTTTAGTCCGGATTTAAAGGGATGGAAAGACGCACAATTTCTATGAGATAAAACATGAGATTAGGTCGACAAGAACGAGACAAGATGAGATTTTGGAATTCCAGTTAATAATTTTGGCCTTAATTTTATTTTTTTTAAAGGACATATATGCTGCTTGAGCTTTTAGCCATGTCCTAACAATGTTCCGTCATCAAAAACATACCTGAAGTAGCATTCAGCTGCATTTATGCTATTTTGAGAAACCCTCTGATTTTCTACGTCACTTATTTGAGAATCTTCCACTGTTTTAAGTCGTTAAATCATCGCCAGACTCGCCGCACTCTCTCACCATCGAAACGGAATAACTGCTACTGCTAGGCTAAATCATCTTTCAGAGCTAACATAAGTAACTGTGTAATCTACTGCACTTTTTGCATACAGCAGACAAATCCATAATTTAAAAAAAGAAATGATCAGAACGAGGACTTAAAACGGCAGAAGATTCTCGGATAAGTGACGTATAAAATGGGAAAAATCGAGAGAGTTCAGTAGGAAGTGTTTTTGACGCTCAGAGGGAGAGGATTTTCTTCAGCATTCCTCAAACTAGTGTGAATGAAGCTAAATAAAACTTTTTGATGACGGCGCATTGCTGGAACACGGTTAAAAGCTTGTACACTATTCACCTTATTCCAAAAGTTGCTGTGGGCGCCGCCATCTTTTTCCGTTGTTGTTTACATGGAGCAGACGAGCTAAACAGAAAATAAGTTCTACACGAAATAAAAAGCTGTTTTCAGGCCACCCAGGAAATCAGTGCGTTGCTGACTTGTTGTTGCTCGTGTACATTAAATATTTCAGAACTAAACTTAGAATTAAACTTTATATAATGTTTTAGCGACAGACTTTTCCCTCGCTCGACATTTGCGCGAACACCGTTAGCGTCAAAGCGGAAGTCCCTTTAATACAAGCGTGCGGATCATTGACATAAAAAGAGGCAAAATAAGGTGAATAGCATATGTTCCTTTAATATGAAAATGAGACGTTACCTTTTTATGCCTTTTGTTTTTTCTCTCCGGTCGTGTTCTGTTTTTTTTTTCATGTGTGTGTTTACTTGTTTTCTCATATGTTTAAATAACAAAAACAACAAATCTTGACTTAAAAATCCTACATAATGTCACTGTAGCACTGCTTTTTGGAAATGCGGCTCTTGATCTTGCACATTAACTTTACTATTTTACATCTTAAAGTAATGAATATTTTAAGGCTATTACTCCACAAACGGTTTGCGACGCTTCCCCTTTAAACGTGCACAGTGCCCCTTTAACATGTGCGTATTGTCCCGACCCAAACGCAGTTACATCATGTCCTATTCTGACTCCGTAACATCACTGCACCTGTCGCCTGTCACCGCACCGCCTGAAATAGTGCCCCCTGCGTGTGCCACTGTGACCACCACCACAACAACCGAACCCCGAACCCTCCCCCTCCTCAGGGGCAGACGGTTTTGTTTTTGTTCCTGCCGCTGTGACGCACAACTGTAGCTAATGGACAGCGACAACAGAGAGACGTAGGGAGAGAGAGGGAGAGAGGAGGATGGGGAGGGAGAGAAGAGAGAGGACAGGGAGGGAGAGAGAAAGGGCAGAAAGAGATGGAGAAGGGGAGAGAAACAGGGAAGCTAGGGGAAGGAGGGAGGGAAGAGGGAGGGAGGCGAAAGAGATAGAAAGAGGGGAAGAAATAGAGGGGAGAGTGAGGAGAGAGAGGGGGATAACAGAGATAGAGAGAGGGAGAAATAGGGGGAGGGAGAGCGAGGGGTAGAGAATGAGGAGAGAGAGAGAGAGGGAGGGGAGCGTAAAGGAGATGAAAGAGATGGAGAGAAAGAGAGAGGGAGAGAGGACAGGGAGAGAGAGAAAGAGCAGAAAGAGATGGAGAAGGGGAGAGAAAGAGGGAAGCTAGGGGAAGGAGGGAGGGAAGAGGGAGGGAGGCGAAAGAGGGGAGGAAATAGAGGGGAGAGTGAGGAGAGAGCGGGGGATGCCAGATATAGAGAGAGGGAGAAATAGGGGGAGAGAGAGCGAGGGGTAGAGAATGAGGAGAGAGAGAGAGGGAGGGGAGCGTGAGGGAGATGAAAGAGATGGAGAGAAAGGGAGAGAGGAGGATGGGGAGGGAGAGCGAGAGCAGAGAGAGGGAGAGAAGAGAGAAGACAGGGAGAGAGAGAAAGAGCAGAAAGAGATGGAGAAGGGGAGAGAAACAGGGAAGCTAGGGGAAGGAGGGAGGGAAGAGGGGAGGCGAAAGAGATAGAAAGAGGGGAAGAAATAGAGGGGAGAGTGAGGAGAGAGAGGGGGATGCCAGAGATAGAGAGAGGGAGAAATAGGGGGAGGGAGAGCGAGGGGTAGAGAATGAGGAGAGAGAGAGAGGGAGGGAAGCGTAAAGGAGATGAAAGAGGTGGAGAGAAAGGGAGAGGGAGAGAGGAGGATGGGGAGGGAGAGAGAGAGCAGAAAGAGATGGAGAAGGGGAGAGAAACAGGGAAGCTAGGGGAAGGAGGGAGGGAGGCGAAAGAGGGGAAGAAATAGAGGGGAGAGTGAGGAGAGAGAGGGGGATGCCAGAGATAGAGAGAGGGAGAAATAGGGTGAGAGAGAGCGAGGGGTAGAGAATTAGGAGAGAGAGAGAGGGAGGGGAGCATGAGGGAGATGAAAGAGATGGAGAGAAAGGGAGAGAGAGGGGGAGGAGAGTGTGGAGAGAAAAGGAGATGAAAGAGAGGGGGAGAGAAGTGGAGACAGAGGAGAGAGCGTGAAAGGGAGAGTAGAGGGATTGTGAGAGGGAGGAGGGGGAGAGAGGAAGAGGAGAAAAAGGGGGGAAGGGAGGAGGAGAAAGAGAAGACAGGGAGGGAGAGACAAAAAGAAGAAAGTGAGGGAGAGAGAGATGGACATGAAGAGCAAAAGCGAGAGAAGGATAAAGAATAAAAAGTGAGGAAGAGAGAAAGGGTAGACAAAGAACAAGCTAGAGGGAGAGAGAGAGAGGAGGGAAAGAGCAAGAGGAGAGAGAGAGATACGTAGAAGAAGAAAAAAGGGGCAAAGAGAGCGAGAGAGAGAAAGAGGGATGGAGGGAAGAGAAAGGGAGATGTGGAGAGAGAGAGAAAGCTGCAATGAAGAGAGAGCGAAAGAGGGAGGTAAAAAGAGAGGTGAAGATGGAGACAATGAAGAGAGAGAGGAGACAGAGAAGACGAGGGAAAGAAGAAAAAGAGAAGAGAAGGACAAAAGAAAAAATGAAGAGAGACTGAAATGGTGAGAGAGAGAACGAGAGAGGAAAGAAGAGACACGGGGGAGAAGAGAGAGAACGATGAATAAAAAGCGAAGAAGAGAGCGAGAGAGAGCGAGGGAGCGGAGAGGTCTTATGTCACCGTGACAACACAAATACGGCGCGCTGTGTGGGACAAACATGTAACTAAACCTGAATCCGTCTTAACCCTCAGTTCACCCCGTTTTATGTCCTTTGGCATTTTCAACTTCATGTCGTTTCTTCTGTGTCTGACGGACGTCGCTCAAACTTTCCTCCGTGTAATCATTTTTGAAGACGTTCCTTTTGGCTTTTTCACTTTTTAAAAAAAACCTCACACTCGAGACCCAGAAGCCATTTTGTTTCGTCTTCTTTAAACGGCTATAAAGTCACTATTATTCATGTTTTTATTTTTTCTATGTTTAAAAATCATACTGTTGCTTGAGACGTACACACCGAATAAAACAAATGTGTCAAGCAGTAGTTCTATGGTCGTGTCATACGCACTTTAGGGAGGGTGGTTTTTTATTTTTTAATGGTAAAACTTCACAATAACAACAGCTTAAAGGGCCTGTATCTGATTTTTACTGTTGTGAAATGGGACAAACAGAACTAGTCAATGTTACTGATTTTTTTGCAAGTAATAAAGTCAAATCTGTGTTGCCCCGGCACAGATATATTGTAAAAACATCTACTCGGGTGAAAATGAGACCACGGCGCTTTCTCTGCATCTATTTATAGAGCGTTTTATTCTAGGAGAAGCAGGAAGTGCACCGTTAGCATGCTACTGGGACTGCATTATGTAAGAGAAAGATACATGTGACTGATGTACAGACTTTGACATGAACTAGTTGTTTTTCACGTTTCAAAACAGTAAAAATCAGGTACAGGCCCTTTAATTAGCCTTCATAAAGCATAACAGGGAGGGAGAGAGAAAGAACAGAAAGAGATATAGAAGGGGAAAGAGCGGGGGGGTGACAGGACAGGGAGGGAGAGAGAAAGAGCAGTAAGAGATATAGAAGGGGAAAGAGCAGGGGGGTGACAAGAGAGAGGACAGGGAGGGAGCGAGAAAGAGTACAAAGAGATGGAGAATGGGAGGGAAACAGAGGGAGAGAGGGAGGAAAAAGAGAGAGGGGAGAGTCGCAAGAGAGAGGACAGGGAGGGAGGGAGAAAGAGCAGAAAGAGATGGAGAAGGGGATAGACGGGGAGAGACAGAAGGAAGGAGGGAGTGAGTGAGGAGAGAGAGGGAGAGAGAAGTAGAGATAGATGAGAGAGAGAAGGGTAGAGAATGAGGAGAGAGAGGGAGGGGAGAGTGAGCTTAGAGAGGGAGATAGAGATAAAGGGATAGAGAGAGGGAGAGAGGGAAGAAAGCAAGAGGAGAGAGGGAGGGGAGAGTGAGCTGAGAGACAGAAAGAGATAGAGCGAGGGGGAGAGAGAGGGCAGATACAAGAGATAGAGAGAGAGGGGGGTGAGAGAGAGAAGGACATGAGAGAGATGGAGAGCGGGGGAGAGAGAGGAGAGAGCAAGGGGTAGAGAATGAGGAGAGAGAGGGAGGGAGAGTGAGCTTAGAGAGGGAGATAGAGATAAAGGGATAGAGAGAGGGAAGAAAGCGAGAGGTGGAGAAGGAGGAGAGAGGGAGGGGAGAGTGAGCTGAGAGAGACAGAAAGAGATAGAGCGAGGGGGAGAGAGAGGGCAGATATGAGAGATAGAGAGAGAGGGGGGGAGAGAGAGGGAGATGAAAGAGATGGAGAGCGGGGGAGAGAGAGGAGAGAGCAAGGGGTAGAGAATGAGAAGAGAGAAGGAGATGAAAGAGATAGAGAGGGGGAAAGAGAGGAAGATGAGAGAGGGAGTTTATATATGTTAAACAAGTCTTACATGTCTTGCTTAAGGACACAACAACAGAAACTGACAATGCATCTAAATAAATGGAGCAATACCAGCTTCATAGAATCAAACTGAACGAATAAAAATGTAAATAATGACTGTAATTTATGAACACTGACCAAATTAATTGAATCTGTGAAAGTTAATTATCTTCCTAATGCACAGCGACGCTCGGGGTCGACTTCACTTTGACTCGTTTTCACAAATGTCTTCTCTCCTTTCTGTGCGTCTGCGTTTCGTAAAAGAATATTCAATTCTTATGTCGAATAAAAAGGGGAACACCATGTATTGGTCGCTTACATAACACACACTGAAACCGGAACCAAACCAGAACCAAACCAGGTCTAACGCGGGACTAACCGTGCACCACCCCGGTCCTGCACGGCATTAAAGCCAACACGTCCCGTCTCCTTATATGGTCGTGTTCCCCGGCGCCGGAAGCCCACGTAGCTCGCTTATAGCATGTGCACCTGACTCTTTCTTTTTTTTTCCTCCGTGCAGAATCCCCGTGTGACGTCTGCACGCTCTTTGTGTTTGTGTTGTCGTCAGCCCACGCGCACATCCTTCCAGGGGGCTTGGGAGGAGGGAGGGGGGGAGGCGGGGAGAGGGGGAGGAAGGGGTGGGGGTCTGTGATGTCATTTTATGCAGATGATGAGAGCGGGTCGGTGGATTGGAGAGCGTATGGAGAGATTTGTGGACATGCAGTGCCACCTGCTGGACGGAAGGCGAATAAAATTACATCAAAAATAATAAGACAGAAAAAATGTAACAATAATCCCCCCCAAAAAATTATAAATAAATAAAAATTATTAAATAAAATATAACAAAAATAAAAAAAAATACAAATATAATAAATACATACAAGGCCTGAGGTGTTTCCGGTGACGTCACATCCGGTGAGTCTATTCTGCGTTTGCGAGTTGATCGTTCTCCACACTTTATTGTTAATCCACGAATTATACAAAAACTATCTTACCCTCCTACACATAATTGAAAGTTTAATTGCTCCCTAAGCAACCCGGAGCCTCATTTAGCTCACTTTGTTCAGTACTTCGTGGATTAAATCCCCCCCCTGCCCGCTAGCATCAACCGGAGCTAGCCTAGCCGACTAGCGCCATGGCTGGCCCATCCTCCGCCTCTTTCGCCCATGGATGTATTAAAAGAACTGGATAAGGTACGCCCCCTCTGTCTGTGGTCCCAGATTGATTTGTGGCCGTGCGAGGTACTGCAGCCTCTTGGAACCAGCCTTTTTCTAAAATTGCACATTATAATTGCAGACAGTACTGAATTATTATCAGTATTTAAATAAAATAGAAGGAAATGTTCTTTTCTACCGTTTCTAAAATCACCGAAATTACCGTTTTTATATTAAGTGACGTCACCGCAAACATGTGCGAGTCACGTAAACGAGCACGTCGGACGATATAAACAGAAGCTCGTGGAAAAGGCTTGACTAGCGACCCCTGTAAGTTGTATTTTATTTCATTTCAGACGCTTTCAGGTGTGCTCTAACATGAAGAACACAATTACAATCACACAAGCTAACGTTAACACAAAAACTTGCAAGCTGCGTGGTCGTTCACGTCGCTCAAAGCATCATGGGGGAAAGCAAAGATGTCAGCCTCCTTATCAGGAAGTAGATGCGGAAGTAAGACATTTTTTTGGGGTCATGCGCCAATGAGCACACTCCATAGGGATAAACAGGACGGCCATTTTGGATACATCTTCCAGGTTTTATTATAGTTCTATGCTTTTGCCCTTACCTGTTCAAGTTGTCATATGTTGAGTCAGAACCCTGCTTCCTTCACTGACGACAGGGAGAGTTGCGTTAAGTGTAGCGTAGTGGTAGCTTTGGAAGCCAGGGTTACAGAGTTAGAAGCGCGGATCCGCATTGTGGAGGAGCTAAAGTCTAGCTATAGCCAGGTCGTAGCATCAGGTTTACCGGACCGCGCCGCAGGTAGCAGTGTTAGCATGGTTAGCAGTGTTAGCGGTAGCAAGGCTAAGCCTCAGGATAAGACCAGCCCCCCAGCGCCTCCCGCGCAGCCGGGACCAGACCAGGAACAAGACAGGGATAGATTTGTGACAGTTCGGAGGGATCGATGCGCTAAACGCCAGCCTTTAGTGCACCATAAGCTTCCCGTCTGCAATAGGTTTGCCCCACTCGGCGATCACACGCCCGCCCGAAGCGTGACACTCTGGTGATTGGAAGTTCCATAGTCAGAGGCGTGAAGCTGCCAGCAGCCTCAGTTAGGTGTTATCCGGGGCCAGAATGGGTGACATCGAAGAAACCTTAGGCTTTTAAAACAGAGTAGTCAGAGGTTCCGTCGTATCGTGATTCACGGAGGTGGTAATGACACCCGGCGGAGACAATCAGAAGTGCTCAAATTGCAGGTTGGAGCGGTGTGTGAATTGGCGAAGTCGATGTCAGACACCGTAATATTTTCTGGTCCCCTCCCCAATCGAAGCCGCTTTTCAGCATTCAACTGCTGGTTGTCTAGTTGGTGCCCCCAAAACAACGTAGTCTTTGTTGACAATTGGAGTGCGTTCTGGGGAAAGCCCGGGCTCATACGCAGGGATGGCATCCATCCGACTTCAGAGGGTACATCACTTTTAGTTCGGAATTTGGCCGATAGCCTTAGTCGCCTAAAGTGACGCTCTAAATATGAGTCCCGGGTGCAGAGTCTCTTCTCTGTCGCTAAGCTCTCGCCCGCGCTGTCACAGATCAAGTGTTCAGAGTCAAAGCAAATAGAGACTGTGCGTGTCCCTCGTGTAAATAACGCCAATAAGTCAGATCCAAACACAGATAATTTAGGTGTCAGACCAAATAACTTAATACAAATAATCCCTACACATGATACAAATAAACTAATAAATAAGCATGTAAAATGTGGATTGCTAAACATTAGGTCAATTTCCTCCAAATCACTTTTAGTTAATGAATTAATTAACGATTATAATATTGATCTTTTAGCTTTAACTGAAACTTGGCTTCAACAAGATGATTATGTCAGATTAAATGAGGCCACCCCACAGAGTCATGTTAACTTTCAAGCTGCCAGGAGCTCAGGCCGGGGAGGTGGGGTGGCAGTAATCTCACATTCTAGTTTACTCCTGAGTCCTAAAATTAACAAAATTAATAATGAGTCTTCCTCATTTGAAAGCCTTATCCTATCAATCACCTGCCCAAACTGGAGAAACCAAAAAGCTGTTCTGTTCATAATAATCTATCGACCTCCCGGTCCTTATTCATTGTTCTTAACAGAATTCTTTGACTTCCTATCAAATTTAGTATTAGACTGGGAAAATATCGTGGTGGTTGGGGATTTCAACATTCATGTGAATGAAAATAATTGCCTCAGTAATGCCTTTAGCGCTTTATTAGACAGCATTGGTTTCACTCAAAATGTAAATAAACCAACCCACAGTCACCAGCACACTCTGGACCTGGTTCTAACTTATGGAATAGAGATTAGTGACCTTAATGTCTTCCCCAAAACCCAATAATGTCAGATCACTTCCTAATTACCTTTCAGTTTATTCTTAAGGACTATCCAGCTCCTCAGACTAAAACTATAATGAAAAGGACAATATCTGAAAAATCTATTTTAAAGTTCAGAGAAATAATAGAACCAATATTTAATATTATGTCATGTGATCCTGTCGTTAACAGCGCCAGTCCCAGTGCTATTGATAACTCTGTTGACTCAATGGTCAACTCTCTAAAATCTGCTCTTGATGTTGCAGCTCCATTTAAACAGAAAGTAATCAGGCCAAAACGAGCCTCCCCCTGGTACAATGAAGAACTACGTTCTCACAAACAAAGGAGTAAGAAAACTAGAGAGATCCTTACGCGCTCCCACACAGAAGAATCCTGAAAGAATGGAAAACTTGCCTTCTGTCTTATAAGCAGGCTCTGCGTAAGGCCCAAACCAGATATTATTCAAATTTAATAGAAGTAAATAAAAATAACTCTAGATTTCTCTTCAGAACTGTAGCCAGGCTGACAAACTGTCTGCGCAGTAGAACCCTCAATACCAGTTACTCTAAGCTGCAATGACTTCCTTCTATTCTTTAACAGCAAAATCACAACTATTAGAGATAAACTAAATGCAATTACTCCCACTATCAGTACTGAGCAAGCCCAGACTGCAAAGCTAGTGTCCCATACAAATCCTTCAGTAATACTAGATAGGTTCACTGCTGTTGATCAGGCAGAGATAACTTCAGTCATTATGTCCTCCAAAACATCAACTTGTATTTTAGACCCAATCCCAAGTAGACTCCTCAAAGAAATTCTCCCCTAATTATAAATCCCATTCTTAATATAATAAATACTTCACTAGAAAGCGGTTATGTCCCTCAGTCCTTCAAATATGCAGTGGTTAAACCACTTTTGAAAAAGCCTAATCTAGACCCGACATACTGGCAAACTATAGACCTATTTCTAATCTGCCCTTTGTCTCTAAAATCCTTGAAAGAATTGTGATTAAACAGCTTTGTCGCCACCTGCAGGACAATAATTTATTTGAAGTTTTTCAGTCAGGGTTCGTGCATACCACAGCACTGAAACTGCACTAGTTAAAGTCACAAATGATCTGTTATTAGCTGCTGATGATGGACAGGTCTCAATCCTGGTTCTGTTGGACCTCAGCGCAGCGTTTGACACCATCGACCACAACATTCTACTGCAGAGGTTAGAATGTGATGTAGGTGTCAGTGGAACCGCCCTAAGCTGGTTTAAATCCTATCTATCTGATAGGTACCAGTTTGTTAATGTAAACCAGAGATCTTCCCCATGTTCTAAAGTAACCTACGGTGTGCCGCAGGGTTCTGTACTCGGTCCAGTTCTGTTCACTCTTTATTTGCTGCCCTTTGTTTTGATCATGAGATAGCATGGCATTTACTTCCACTTCTATGCAGTTGACACTCAGATGTATTTATCAATGAAACACTGATCAGACGCATCAAGTAGACAGACTTAGTGCCTGCGTGAAAGACATAAAAACTTGGATGACTCTTAATTATCTGCTCCTTAACCCTGAAAAAAACCGAGGTCATTCTGCTGGGCCCTAAGCACCTGCGAGACTCTTTATCTGACCAGATAGTTTCTCTGGACAATATCACTGTAGCCCCCAGCTCTACTGTAAGAAACCTTGGGGTCCTATTTGACCAAGATCTCTCGTTCAAAGCTCATATAAATCAAGCCTGTAAAACGGCCTACTTTCATTTGCGTAACATAACCAAAATTAGAAAAATCCTGCCCAGAGATGATGCCGAAAAACTCATCCATGCATTTGTCACATCCAGATTAGACTATTGTAACGCTCTGCTTACAGCGTGTCCTAAAAGCTCTATAAGAAGCTTTCAATTGGTTCAAAATGCAGCAGCAAGATTATTAACAGGTACTAGAAAAAGAGATCATATTTCACCAGTGTTGGAGTCTCTTTACTGGCTTCCTGTTGAGTTTAGAATCAAATTAAAAACCCTCCTCCTGACTTATAAAGCTTTAAACAATATGGCCCCATCCTACCTCAAAGATGCAATAGTAGCGTACCATCCAAACAGAGCTCTTCGTTCTCAAAATGCTGGACTATTGTTAGTCCCCAGAGTCTCTAAAAGCACAGTAGGAGGTCGAGCATTTAGCTACCAAGCTCCTATGTTATGGAACCAGCTCCTGTTCATGTAAAAGAGGCCGACACAGTCTCTACATTTAGGACCAGGCTCAAAACGTTCCTCTTTGAAATAGCTTATGGTCAGGCCAGTTAGGAACAGAAATAAAAACCTACAGTTTTAGCTACGCTGCCCTTGGAGCAATTCTGCTGGGGGAAGTATGGCAGCTTGAACACTAACTATCCTCTGGTTCTTCCTACTTTACCTATCAACAATATTTAATATTACTTCAACTGTAGTCTGTTCATTGCTGTTCACATGTTTCTCTTTCTCTCCACTTCCCCCGGGGAGTGGAGACTGTTTCAGACACTGCGGCGGCTGCTCCAGTGGCGACCCCCACCCCACCTGTCTGGACGATCTATGCGCCACCCGCCTGGACAGCTGGATTAGCCACACCTCGTCTGCCTGGACGAACTCCTTCTACTTTAGATGAACTGTTCCTCATCTCCTGCTGGAGGATCTCTCTACACTGGTGGACTGCTCCTCGTCCGCCTGGAGGAACTCTTTAAAGCCACCTCCCTCTTGAGTGGTTCTGGCTCCACAGTCCAAGTGGATGTCAGTCCTAGTTCATCTGCAGCCTGTCCGTCCGTGGGAGTAGGATCTCTCCTTCACTGTGGTTCTCCCCGAGGTTTCTACTTTTTCCCATGGGGTTTTTTGTAGTTTTTCCTCGCCGCGAAGGAGGGTCAAAGGACAGGGGCATTCTGGGACAGTTATCTGAACTGCTTTTACCTGTGGCCCATCGAGGCAACTGTTGTTGTGATTTTGGGCATTATAAAAATAAATTGATTTGATGATTTGATTTGATTTGATACAAATACAATTATAATGTAAAGCCTGCGTTCTATAGAATATCAATTCAAATGTGAATTAAAAACGAATAATAAATTGTGTTTCGTCGGTGGTGCAGTGGTTAGCAGTACATTTGTCGAATGTCTCTTTCTTGTCTCTCCCCATTTTACGCTACAACTGTTCTGTCAAATAAAGCCTTTAGTACAGAAAAAACAAAACAAACCAAAAAGACGAGTAATATGTAAATAACCTACATTTATAGAATAGTCATTAAAAGAATAGAAACAGAAATAATAATAATAATAAACAACTGATAGTAATTATAGAATAAAATGTAGTAAAAAGCCAACATTCCATAGTCGTAAAAGGAGAAGATCATGATATGGATGTATGGATTCAACCATGATATTTATTTCTCTCATGGGGCCCATCTAAAATCAATTCTGCAGCTCAAGTGAAGACTTGTCCCATTTTCTGAAGCGATTTGAAAGTCTCCCTGCGCAATGCTGCCATCTGGTGGTGTAAATCATTCAAATTTCAATCAATAAAGGAACTCAGTTAGACCCTGAAGTAGACATTAAATGGTCACATTTATATAGCGCTTTTCTACCTTTTTTAAGGCACTCAAAGCGCTTTACATCAAGGAACCAGTCACCCATCCACTCACACATTCATACACCAGTGTATGCAGACACTGGGGGCAAGGTGGGTTAAGTGTCCTGCCCAAGGACACAACGGCATTATTCATCTGAAGGAGCTGAAATCGCACCACCAACCTGCAGGTCAGAGGATCTGACCACTCAACTCCATGTCTGGAGTGGGATTCGAACTGCCGACCTTCGGATCATAAGGCGCCCACTCTACCTACTGCGCTACTGCCGCCCCGTTATCATTGCACAACTATATGTGAAGCTGCAATAATGTATCAGAATGATTGTGATTTATCGTCTACTGGTGTTTTTTACTATTTCAATAAGTATCTGGACTGTTTTTAGCACTCCAGAAGAACCCAGCCTCAACATCATCATTAAAAGCAAAAAAAAAGATCTTGAAGAACAAGTAGTGAGAATTTAACCTGAAATGAAATAAAAACAAAACAAAACATTGAACTCCGGGGAAATTACGTTGAGGCAAAGAAGTAAAATAAATAAACTTGACAGGTAAAAAAAAAAAAAAGAAAGAAAAAAGAGGGGGGAAAATCAAGAGCTTTAAAAAAATATATAATAATAATAAATAAATATATATATATATATATATATATATATATATATATATATATATATATATATAAAAAAAAAAACACTGAGAATTTAGCCTGAAAATAATAATAATAATCACTCGGGGTCAGTTTAAGCCCTCTCTCTAAGAGCGGCTAGAGCTTCTGCCTCTCAATAAGGAGATCGTGGGTTCGAGTCCTGGACCACTCCAACATCGTGGGTTCGTATCCCGAACCACCCTAACATCACACGATCTCTCTGGGTGGAGTCTGCATGTCCTCCTCGTGTTACCGTGGGTTCTCTCCGGGTTCTCCGGCTTCCTCCCACCGTCCAAAGACATGACTGTGTAGGTTAATTGAGAACTCTAAATTGTCCCTAGTGAATGAATGTGAGAGTGAATGGTTGTCTGTCATTGTCTGTCTCTCTGTGTTTGCTGCGACGAGTTGGCCACTGTCCAGGGTGTGCCCCGCCTAAGGCCCAAAGTCACTGGGATAGGCTCCAGTCACCCGCGACCCCTAACGGGAATAAGCGGTAGAAAATGAATGAATAATAATAATAATAATAATAATAATAATAATAATAATAATAATAAATAAATAAATAAATGAAACACTGAAATCTGGCAAAATTACGTTGAGGCAAATAGATAAAATAAATACATTTGATAGGTAAAAAAAAAAAAAGTAAATAAATAAATAAAATAACAATAATTTTAAAAATAGGAACGAGAATTTAGCCTGAAATAAAAACAAAATATTAAAATCCAGAAAAATTACATTTAGGAAAATAAGTAAAATTAATAAGCTTGATACGGATTTTTTTTTTTTTTAAGTCAATATCTTGGAAGAAAAAAAAAAAACACTCCAGAATAACCTAGCCTCAACACGGAATCGTTAAAAGCTATGGGAAAACGAAAGATCTCGAAGAAAAAGTATTAAGAATTTAGCCTGAAATAAAAACAAAGCATTGAAATCCAGCAAAATTACGCTGAGGCAAATACGTAAAATAAATAAGATCGATAATTTATTAAATCAAAATCAAGATTCCCCATTCAAGTCATTTTAACTCCTGTAGAAATTCCTTTTTGGCAATGTTGTAGATGGACATATTATTCAAAAACATCATACATACTTGTAATAGCTTTATTTTTTGTTTTGTTTTTACCATTATTAACAATCATGTAAACTTATATGACTATTTTGCTCGGAATAGTCACCTGACAGTATGTTACGCATGTAGAAAGTTACATTCTGAACCAGACCGGGCCTGGCAACAACCAAATAAATACTGGAATGGCAAATGACAATAAAATCTAAACAATAAAAACAGGAATGCGGCTTAAAAGGTTAACAGAATAAAAACGTGTTGCCATTTCGAGTCATGTTACAGGATATGCTCGTAAAGTTCATAAAGTGTCTGTACATCGATAAAAACATGAGAAATAATGCTAATGCGCTACACATTTTGTTTGTAATGAAGAGAATTGTTAGTGCTTCAAATAATTCCAACCAAAAATAAAGGTGTGACGTCAGAATGCTTCCCTCTTTCCAATGATTCCCTGTAAACGAAAAAGCACGGCCGTTTCTACCGAGAGGCTGGCCGAGCGCTCGGGCCCCATTTTCAACTCGGGGGCCCCCAAATTCAATGTATTGTCCAGTGTTATTTTATGTGCAATTTACCACAAAATATCACATACTTAGTAATCATTAAGTAGTAGTTAAATAGTTAAGTAAGGATTAATTAACTTATTTAAGTGATTAAATATTACACAGAAAACAAAGCAAAAAGAACGGCATTATCTTTTAGTTTTTCCTGTTATTAGTTGTTGTTGTTGTTTTTTTGTAATTTTGTTTGAAAAGCTCAATTTGAAATGTTATATTTGAATAAATTTAAGTATGATTTATATTTCATTTCGATATGGTGTGGAATTGTATTTTTTTAAACCAGAAATCCACACTACTTCCACATAGAATTCACATAAATAATTTTTTTTGGGGTCTCATAAGGCAGTGTTTCCCAACCAGGGGTACGGGGACCCCAAGGGGTACATGAGGAATTACCAGGGGGTACTTGGCACTTGGTTTCAGATTATAAATGAAAAGGAAATATACTTTTATCTGACTGGCAAGTGTAATTTGTTGTAAATTTTGCAACTTTCTGAAGTAAAATTGACATAAATATAATTAAAACAAAAAATAAAATGGTAATAATTGACTATATTTGACCAGTAAACCCATGCATTTGCCCGAAACTCAAGTTAAGGGGTACTCTGGAGTGGGAGACAAAAGCTTAGGGGGTACGCAAGACAAAAAAGGTTAGGAAACACTGTCATACGGGATTTGTCAAACTCGCGGCCCCCGAGCCACATCTGGAACAGGCCCCCCAATCGCTAGAAACGGCCCTGCGACACATGATTCTTCAAATCGTGACACAGTTTTGGAAAACATGAATGGAATTAGTAATGCCAGTTTTACAGTTAGAGTCGTCCTACGCTTTGGTTACAGGGCAGACGCGCGTTTAGTGACACGGAACGTTAGCACACGGTAGTAGCATACAACTGCACAGGTTTTGTTCAGAAAACTTCACGGGATTACGCTTTAAAGTGCCAGTAAGTTTAAGCAAATTGGACGTACTTAACTTCTCATACAATAGACAAAGACTGGTCTCAATGCAAAAAAACAAAAAACAAAAGAAACAACCCATCGTATCATATTGAAGATCATAAAATACAAACTTATAAAAGTGGCATGTAGCGTTTACACTGCAAAAATAAATATCTAGAGTGGTTAAAAATGCCAACGTATTTGCCAGTTTCTTTCGTTGTTAGATTTGTTTTGACAAGTCTACGTTTATTTACTAATGACAAAATTTGAATTGGCGTTTCCAGACATTTCTGAGTAGTTTAATTTTTCCAATTCCAGTCTTGCGCTTATGAAAAAGAAATTCCGCGAGCAGCAAATTTTGTCTTGGAAAAAAAGGACAAATGATCAAGCTCACTTAAAACTTCACTTAAAAACAAATTAAATCAACATTAAACAAAAATATGAGTTCAATTGAATCATTTACTCATTTTTGCAGTGTAGTTAACCATTTGTCCGTGCAATATGCTCTGCTACTTTTCAAAAAAACACATTATAAGCGAGTCGTACAGTATTTGGGTTGGCGATATAGTAGAAAGTAGTGGACATTTTACCCCTGGTCTGTGACAACGATACGCACATTTATGCTCACTTCATGATTACAAAGGTTTCGTTAGTGTGTAATAGAAAATATAGCTCGATTTCCTTCTTAGGATCCCTTCTTTTTTACATAGCCTTTTCAAAATTTTGCTCACATTTTGTCACGAGTGCACCTGCTTTTTAACAAGCAACCTATAGCTTCAAAAAATACATTATACACCGCGGGAAAAACGAGCGTCGTCGTGAGTTTTACAGTTACTTGAGTTCAGGAAACGTGTCCGATTTGAGTAGATTTGACTCGATTTGCATAATTCGCCTTGATTCGAGTTCTTTATGACATAATTCTACAAAAATGATCCGCCAATTTACAGTTCACTATTTTAAAATCAGTAAATAGTTGAATATACTAGAAATAATGTGTTAAAACTACTCAACTAATCAAACTGAATCCTGTTTATTCTTGAAAGAATCTAGATCAGGCATGTCCAACCTAAGGCCCGCGGGCCAAAAGCGGCACGCAGACCAATTTTTCTTGGCCCACATTGTCCTAAGACATACTTTTTACAGCAAATTTCAGATTTTCTACTATTATAACCTAAATAACTAACATTTTGGTGCAATACAGACCTGATATTAAAGCACTGAGACTGAATTTAAGTGTGGTGGCGCTTTAAAAATCAGATTAATGCAACTTTTTTGAACGTTTCATAATTTAATTGTGGCCCTCCGCTTGGTCTAAATTTCAGTATGTGGCCCTCGGTGGAAAAAGTTTGGACACCCCTGATATAGATCCAACAAGTAATAAATATATGAAATAAAATAAATCAACATTTGTCAAAATTACTCAAATCTAGGTTAAAAAAAAAACCTCAAGTATTTTTTAAACTCACGCAGATTTTCATTTTACCAGTGTACTTCCCTAAATCAACTGAAGGAATCAACTGTACAAAACTAAAAATATATCTTACAAAGTAGTCGACTACACGGGCATTAAGAATAAAAGGATGAGGTTTGAGGCGGACATGCGCGGGTCGGTCGGTCGGATGGTCGGTTGGAGACGGAGAGAGAGCTGTATTGCTCATTGGCACGTGGTCAGTGGTGTGTGGATGTGACCTGCCACACGATTAGGTGACTGCGCTCGGACTTGGGGGGGGCCGACTGACCGGGACTCAGGTCTGAGACGCCGTCCAGCTCACTGCCCTCGTCGCCTGCACAAAAAAAGACAAAAACCAAACGTGTGAAAAGGACTCAGGGAAACGATATTCACCATTGAAATAAGTTTGGGAGAAAATATTAATTTTATGTATGAAAATATTACGAGTACTTTTTTAACTTGTCATGAAGTATGACTGAAGTATGAATTTACAACTCATGGGAATACAAAACATTACCAGAATAATTGCAGTCTTTGTGATCTACAAATTACAGTTGCACAATTAACCTTACAGCCTTTATTTTTATATTTTATTTTTTATATTTTATATTCTGCTATTTTGCCCTTTACACAGTCTATTCTAAGGGCTTTGTTGATCAAATTTTGCGTTGTGTAATATCCATAACATAACAGTTTCCAAAAAACACCCATTTCTTGGACTGGCCCCCCTCCTTGCAAAAGCAAACGGCTCACTCTGAGATCTGACCCTCCCGAACAGAGAGCAGTCTGCCTCCCCCGCCCAACCCGCGCACCTCCCCCGCCCAACCCGTGACGAAGCCTAGAGCGGAGATAGTGCGCATGCGCCGTGTGCTCCGGTAAACAGCGATACACAAACACAGGAATAAACCTTTTATCCGTCCTGACGGTGCGTCGTGCTGAGTCCTACGTCCTGGATCTGACCTGGAGTTTGACGTGCTCCAGGGCCTCGACGACGCACGTTGCTGTTTGGTAAATAACAAGCTAACTCTTCTATCTGTCGTATCCATCGTGTAATTACTGTGTAGCATTAGCATTAGCTGTTTTTATTCTTGCGCGCGCGCGCTTCCTGGAGGCGTGGCTTAAACAACCGCGTCATCCTTGTGAAGTCGCTGGCCATCTTAGTGAGGAGCCCCGCCTGCCTGCTCAGCCGAGGGGACGGAAAAGACAGTTCTCTAGCGAAAACATGCGGGAATCAATCAAAAAACCACTTTGGGCACACGTACGAGGCCCAAATAGCACTGTAGGAAGGTTAAAACCTCTGAAAAGTTGATTTTGCATGTTATGGGACCTTTAAAGTGCGTATGACGGGTTTTTATGATTTCTAGTTTTAACTTTATTTGGTGCAGTAAAACCTGTTGTACATATGTATGATCGTTTTCCACCAACCAAGAATCAGTTTGTGAAGAAAAGTTGAAAAATATGTTGAAATTTACAGGAAGTAGAGCAGAGTTCCAAAACACGATGACGTCACACTAGGGAGACACACCGGGACAATTTACAACCGACAAACACAATTTCTGATCCTTTAAACATTAATTCAACAAAGTAAAGGTGTTGCCATACATTTTTATTTGTCGAATAACCATTTTTGTGACATTAGAGGGGTTTATAACATGGTTGCTAGGTGACAGGTACAGAATTTCCTAGTGTGACGTCATGATTTAGAACCAGGACGTAAAGATTTTAACCTAAAAAATGGGCCAACCCGGGATAAATATAGTTAATCCTTTAGCAGAACCTTAAGTATAATTATCTTATCTGTGTTTTAGTAAAATTAGTACATCAACCCGTCATAGGCCCTTTAAAGGAGACATATTATGCACTGTTTGTATTGTTTTTAGCCTTTAAACCTGCTCTTGAGTGTCTTCAATTTGACATGTCATGTTTAAGAACTAAAAATAAAATGGTTTTACAAGAAAAATGTAACTTTATCTTTTTGGGAGATGCCATTTTGACTTAGCTGTGGCTCCATCTATAGGCTGTAGAGGCAATTACACACATACACACACACGTAAATATATACCCACAATGCATAGCAGTAAACAGTGGATCTGACGCAGTTGTGGTTATCATGATTAGACGGAAGAAATGTTCAGAGCGAGCCTGGTGATGATTTAAGGACTTAAAACAACAAAGGATTGACGTCAGCATCATCTGCGTCACACATCGAAGGAGTTCAGGACACAGTGTTGGAGAGAGAGCATTTTCAATGGAACATTCAACAAACAAAAGTGAATCAAGTGTAATGCTACTCCAGGTATGTTTTTGATGGCGGAACAATGTTAGAACACTAAAAAATTCAGTTTTTCATAATTATTTGTCCTTTAAAGTCATACTTTTTAATTAGGGAACCTGTGGAAATTATTTAATATAGTTTTACATCTGTGAAGTTGCAGTTTGTGAAGAAATATAAAAAATAAAAGTTTAAAATTACAGGAAGTAATTCCTGTAATTTCCCTTCTAGACAGTTTAAATGGCCATTCAACAAAATAAAGGTGTTATAATGTATTATTATCATAACCATAATCATAATTATTGTTTCATTTATATGGATTATATTGGCTCTTGTTTTCAAAAAGGTAACAGTTGTGGAATTACCATAACTTTCTATCAGTGTGACGTTTTCCATGTCAGGAATTGAGTTAGAGCCCCGTCTACTGGCTGCAGAGGGAATTACATAGGAGAACTAAACAAATGCTTGCTTTCCCACGACTAATGTCCTCTGTCAAATCTTGGCAAAAGTGCCACACGCCTCCTGGACGCACACTGCGGCCAATAAAAAAGCTTGTTCTTGCAGTGCCGCGGACAGGACACGAGGGCTGTGATTGGTTGATCCACACAGACCATGTGGAAAACGTATTTAAAACAACTTAGAACTGCTGAGGTTTGGCACAGAGATGTTTGTACGTGAGTCCATTGTGATCATTTATTGTGCTAGTAAATATACACACACAAAATAAAACAGTTTAATTCCCACGATGCACCTGGAGTCTGGATCTCCAGGTCTGCGGAAGCACAGGACTCACGAGGACTATAAATCAGCCTTCATGCCCACCATTCTATTGCATCGTGTATTATTTACTGTGCGGGTGTGTCTGCTTGTGTGTACGTGTTTGTGTGTGTATTTGTTGAAGACTGAAGTGAGAATGGTGGGGACAGATGTGTTGGGTGGGTTCTGGGGATTTTTTTAAATGTAAAATGTAAAGCACTTGTTACAACCTTTGTATGAAAAGCGCTAATTAATAAAGTTTGATTTGATTTGATAATGTAAGCACAATGTACATACATACGTACAAAGCACACTGTAATGAACGTAATTTGACGACAGAAATGCTCAGAACGAGTCTGGTGAGGATTCATGGACTTACAAACACCGCAGAAGATCATCAAGAAAGTGGGAAATTTGGAAGGGAGTATTTTCTGAGACTCAGAGGGGAGAGGAGCGTGAATGAAGCTAAATCCAACTCCAGGTTTGTTTGGTTTTTTAATAAGGGAACAACAAGCTCAAAAAAGTCAATGTAGCATAATGTGTGTCCTTTAAAGTGCCTCTGACAGGTTGAACTGCTCCTTTAACTAAAATACAGTTAAGATAGATTTCAATTTCTGCTAGAAACTTCACAAATTTTACCCCAGTTTAGCTATTTTTTTAGGTTTTAATTTTGCTTCCTGGTTGTAAAGCGTTACATCACACTAGGAAATTACCATAGCAACCACACTGTACACTGCACGCAAACTCCTCTAATGTCACATATTTTGTTCATTTTACAAAGAGAAATACACGTGAACACCTTTATTTTGTTGAATCAATGTTTAAAGGGTCAAAAAAGTAGTTTATTTTGTATAAATTATGCATAACCTTTGTCTTCCTAGTGTGATGTCATCAGTTTGTTTACTTCCTGTAATTTTCAACAAATATTTTTACTTTTCTCCGTAAACAGCGACCCTATTGGTGTAAAACTACAATTTATATTTACATAAGGCATTAATACACTGAATAAAGTCAAAATTAGAAAATCATAAAAACCCGTCATACGCACTTTAAATATAATATTGAGTGAAAAGTGTAGTCTAATCTGTCATACGCACTTAATTAAAATCAACTCTGTAAATAAACTGGATCTCGTATGGGGTGGAACTTACCCATTCTGAAGTCGATGTAGCCCTCTCCGCCGCTCATCACCAGATATGTTTTGGGCTCAGAGGAGTTCGTGTCCGAGGATTCAGAGGGCGGGTCGTCTGATCCTGAGTCTGCACTGCCAGGAGGGGGCACTGCCTGACCTGCAACACAACCGACACAAGAGATCAACCACAACCACAACAATACCATCTAATTTATTGTTTTGTTGGGGGGTTTGTATACCTATAGATACAGAAATTTTGAATGGAACTATAATGTAGGTAATAAACCATAGATAATATTCATGTATCAGTTGTTTACAAAATTGCAATTATGCTAAATAAAACTTTTTGCAACACACTGCACATAAAATAATATGTATCCCACGTTTTCCTGATGCTATGTCTTCATGTATGTAGGCATTTTATGTGCAAAAATGGCCAAAATGCAATATATCTGGAACGTTCAGTGGTAATTTTGGACATCGTAATAAGGATTTGGGTAAAATAACTGAAAATGTGAGTAAAATGTCGAATTTCGTCTACATTGAACAACAACGAATTGTAAGCTGGGTCGAATAGGAATATGTTAGTTTGTTACAGCAAAATATATACTGGGGAACTACAAAAATCCAATATCCAGTCTTTTTGTACGGCTTGTTTCCGTTAGGGGTGACTGGAGCTTATCCCAGCGACTTTGGGCCTCCGATATCCTTTACTATATCTAGTGTAGCCAGGCCAGCTCCAAAAACTTTCATTGCACTAAAGGCTGGTCAGAAATGGTTCGAATATTTCAATAAATATAGTATGAAGTTAACCCAACAAAAACACAGTGGCTATCATTATACAGTATTTGGTTATTCCCTAGAAAATCATCCAGTAATGCGTACTTAAAGGGCTCATATTACGCAAATTTCCATCAGTCAGTTCCACGTTCCTCCTTCCTAGAGTTGTGTGCCTAGAAGATCTTGGAGACTTTCTGTGGAACTCTCAAGTGAACAAAAGGTACAAAATATAAATACATATTAAAAAATAAAACAGCAACAACATATATACTGTTATTCTATTGTATTATAGCAGCTCAACTGAGGTTAAAAATAGCTGAAAGATACTACTAAATGACAAGGAGGAACAGAGCATTTTGAGTTTTGGAGACGTAAACAGTTTAATAATACAGGATTAATGTGTGAATGAAATAAAACACAAATCCAGGAACAACATTTTAACACGGCAGAAAGCTCACCGCAGTCAAATTTGCGTAACATAGGACCTTTATGTATATTAGGACTGAAAAAATGAATCATGACTAGTCAACTATAAAACATAATTGACTATAATAACTGATAAATTGTTAACTGGTTTATACAGACTCAATTTTTTGACATAAAAGATATCAAACAAGAATAAATGATTACTGTTTTTCATCAATAATTCACTTTATTCATAAATATTTTCAATCTAGAAGACTTTAGTCACCATATATCAACCTTTATTTGGCTGGTAATATATTGAAAAACTCTAAATACACAATAGAAATAATCGTATAAATAATTAGTAGATGTGTACATGTGTATGTGTCTGTTGTTTTACCTGGCACGGTGACGAAGAACTTGACTGCGTCCCTGTGTCCGTGGAAGCAGAGCTGGGCGTGTGCCATGGAGCAGTACGGCACGGAGCTGCCCGGGCCGGCCCCCTCTGAGCCCTCCTCGCTGTACACGCGCACCGCCGCCCCGGGACGGTTTGGCACTGACACGCTCGACTGGTGAGCTGAGAGGGAGGAAGAAGAAATGAGAGATTCTGACATTTAAATCTGAAGAATGCAAGAGACAAGTTAGCTTTAAGGTGCTATATGTGTGTTAGGAAACTGAGACATTTTTCTTTTTCCACACATTGACAGCCAATGAGACAAGGCATGTGACAGTAACACATTTTGAAGTGCTACAAAACCTTACAATAAACGACAATACCGAAACTACTTTATTTCACTGACTCAAATCCCACTAAAGCCTTTTCTAAGTATAAAATATCTTTGGAAAACATGAGCTGTAAGAAATCAGTCTTGAATGTGTTGTAGAAGTTATTTGTTTGACTCGCTAAAGCTCAGATTTTATTGTCTGAAACGAGTGACACAAAATGTACACACAGTAAATATTGAGCCCCAAAAAATATGTTGTTCAATCTATTATTTATTGAACAATAAGTCAATAGTAATTATTTTGATTTTGCATCTATAAACCCTTATGACCTATTAGGAAGTTTTACTCACTTTTTGTCATTTTTAACTTTAGTTTGACCCATATTTTCTAAAAATCAATATGAAATTTTGAATCGGACATTATTACAAGATTTACCAACTTGCTACCCACTTGTCCTGTTGGCGCCCAGCTGTAATTATACAGTGGTTCATTTATTTTTCATATGAACATAGGCTGAATTTGTTTTTTACCGTTTATTACAGTCTTGGACATGTCGAGCATTAGAAACAACAGTGACCCCCCCCACATTAACTTTCCTTATAACCAGATATTTTTGAATACTCTGCAGTGACTCTGTAAAATAGTGATTTCCTCATCCTTTGTGGTTTTTCCGTTTCAATAGAGATTTTTACACTTCATTCTGAAATGGCTGTGTATCCCTTTTAAACAGACGTGTGTAAAGAGAGACAGAGTTTCCCCAGGCTTTTCCACGGGGCTGTCTGGAGGAGTGTGTACTTGGTGTGTATTTGTACTTGGGAGGCTCCAGGGGGCGTGTCCTCACCTGGGGCGGGTTGCAGGTGTGTCAGGGGGCCCTGAGGGGTGTCAGGGGGGTATTTGTGTACATTTTTGTGTGTGTGCATATACAGTAATGGTCTAATAGAGGCCTGTTCAAATACTGTTAAGCTTTTTGTAAATAAAGACACACCCCTATCATACATCCAAATATGCATATTTTCAAAAATGCACAAACATAGCCCTTGACACTGCCCCACCCCCCCACCCAACTGCACCCTGCCCCAGGTGAGTACATGCCCCCAGGAGCCTCCCAAAGGAAAAATGCACTCCGAAAATGGGGGAAAAAACGGAATAATTTCGTTATAAACTACAAAAAGTTCTGAAAATTGAAAACCTCAAACAATCAGAAAATCACTATTTTACAGGTTTTTTTTTTTTAATAATGTCATTATAATGGGAATCAATGGCACCAACAGGACAAGTGGGAGAAAAAACAAAAACCTGTTTTTGCACTAAAAGTAAAAAATCATCAAAGCCAGTGTTGTCACTTATGTTTGACATGTCCAAGACTTGAATGTAATAAAAGGTGAAAACAAATCCAGCATATTTCCAGGGAGTGACTCCTCCCTGGGGGCAGGACTCTCACTACTTAGAGTAGCATATAAGCCTGAGTTCCCAGACCAGCTCTCTGATTGACAATGACTTTTGGATAAAAGTCGAAACGTCTCGATCTTCAAACAGCGTCCAGATGACAACCCCTGAAACCCCTTCTACGATCAAATTTTAAATGAAAAATTGGCAATTTTGTGTGACATTTTAAGCTCCTCTGTGATTTAGCTTTTTCATGACTATATGATTAAACTATCAAAATCTTAAATTTTTTTCAGTATTTTCAGAGTGATTCACAGATTTAAGCAAATGACAAATAAATTATCTTCTATATTTTTACATTTTCTACATTTTTACAAAAAAAAATTGAGTAAAAGGATGTTTTTTCTAACAGGTCACAAGGGTTAAGCACATGTTCACACCCGATTCACATATAAAGAGGACATGTAGACATAACCAATGCTGACCTAAAGATTCTTCACACAATCCGACCTCCCCTCCCCTGACAAAAATGTACCAATTACACAATACCTCTCTACAACAGCAGGCGGTGCTAGAGGCACGTTAAAAGGCATGTGTTTGATCAACATAATTATCATTAAAGCTTAGTCACATAAATGCACAGAAGAATATATTTTGTACTCTGGTTATGAATAAAGCTCGACACAGACATTCTGATGTAAAGTGGACCAGGTGGAGTGCAAGTACCTTCAGACAGAGGGATGGAGATGATGACTCCGTTCCCGGTGCCCACCCAGAGCCTGCTGCAGGACACCACCAGAGCTGTGATCCTGACGAAGGAGAAGCCCAGTCGACCTGTGCCTGCAACAACACACACCCGCCATCAGGGACGGCACAGACATGCACACAGCAGCCCCACATTTACAGAGGGGTTCAGGTTTTGTGCTGAGCGAAAAATAAATATGGTTAGATTTAGTCAGTGATTAGATCTAGATTCTAGATAAATCCCAGTTTGATCCAATTTCTAACATACCTAAACCACATTTCCATTGGTTCACTTTGGAGCAGATCAGTGAGGTCCAAAAGTGTTTCCACTGTCTTAAGTGAACCATAACAGCACGCCTCAGCAATTCAAAGTGGACCTTGAAATCTCACTTGGCTCACTTTTGGTCCTGGGCCATATTTGAGCAATATGATTGGGCAAGAGCGAATTCAGACTCAGATGAAAACAGGACGGCAGAAAGCGAATATAAACAGAAAATAATAATTCCTCGCCAATTGTTGACTTGATCTTGTGATAAAAAAGCCATATTTCCACTGAAGCTAACTTTATATGCTGAGCTGACACGCTTAGAAAAACAAAGCTAGCACATTTTAGCATCAGCTGTTTCCTGTTTATGGATGCACAGTACTCATGTCAAGACCCAAAGAATTATATTTCCAATACATAATGGATCTAACATTATTCAAATATAATGCAGTACATGAAGAGATGTTCAAATATGACGTAGAGGTACAGAGAAGTGAAATAAATGCAGAGAAACTGATTATAAACCGAATGTTTCCTGTGTCTCACACCGGCACAAACTTAAACGTCTTTTTGTAAATTGCTGAGGTCTGCCTCATGATTCAAAAGTATAATTCAGGTACAATTCAGATTTATGAAGAAAACGTGTTGTGTTTGGGTGACGTCAGCTAGGTTCATAATTTACATAGTCAATTAAATTTTTATCTAATATGAATTTTGATTTGGTGGTGTTATGTAGATTTTTGCAGTAGAATCATTCGATAAACTACAAAAAGCACAAATAATTCAACAAACTATGTCTTCATATTCATATTTTCGATCCCCTTTTGTGCCTTGATCATTTGAGAACCTCTGATTTAACGATCGTCTAATAACTCTGTGTGTTTGTACCTAACATCTTGCTGACGTAGGGCTCGATGTCCACGTCCTGCAGGTGCTGGTAGGTGTGAGCGTGGAACAGGCGCAGCGTGGAGTCCAGCCGGATGGACACCCAGATGCCCTCCCCGACCCACGCCAGCTGCCGCACCTGGCTCTCCTTCCGCGGGTGTGCGTCGAAACACTTCTGCTCGAAACACAGACATGTACAACAACATCTGAGTCATACATGAAGGGGCTTTGTTGTTTCATAACTTGTACTTCCTTGTGTAACAATTGTCCTTCAAGTGTCCCCTGCTTTAGGAAGTTAAGTGATTAGATATGTGCTTTTAACCTGGCCCTGCCATATGAATTCTTGCTACATTTGTGAGTTCACAAACTCTTGAGAATTCCTCTGGATGCCCTCCCGCTGTTGGGTTTGAGTCGCTGTGTGCTGGACCAATCAAAGCACTGCATTGTGGTTTGGGCGGAAGTCAAAAGGACAAACCTAAACCTAAAACTTGTCACGTAAAGAGATAGCCAAACGAGTCAGTTTGCCATAATCATCCTCCTGCGTGCAGGTAACTGTAGTAAAAGCGTAAAGCTGCCACGACACGACTGTCATAAAAGCATGTGCTGTGCAGCGATGCCTTTGAAGAAGTGTCGTAAATGAAGAAATCAAGAGCAAAACTAAACTGCTAAACTAAAATCAACTGTGCCTCCACAACAGTCTGGTATAATTGTTTGTGCATTTCTTTAGAGACTGAAGAACAACTGAGGCGTCATACAATTTGTTTTAAAATAGGATTTATTAAAGGGTAAAAAACTGTACCCAGTGTAGATACATCTACCTAGGGCTGCAAAATCTACTCGGGTAACTTCCGGCAAAAGTTGATTACGACAGTAAGACTGTGAAAATCGTATTATTTATTGTAATTATACTTAATTAGAACTATTAATGGTGACAATTGCAAAATACCTCAAATCATATACAACAACAATATATAGATGTATAAAATTTGGTTAAATAGACTACTTTAGAGTGTGGTTTGCCTCGCTCCTCGGGCCGTGATTGGCTGTTCCTCTCGTCAAAGCGGAAGTGTCAACGATTTCACCAAAACCAACAGATCTGATCAAACAAAGCTATTTAGAATCATTTAACATAAAAATAAAATAGCTTCCAAATTTGGGTCTTTGTTCTTGGTTTTAAACTGTCTGAAACACTGATCAATAAACACAAACGCACAACAGAATAATACGTAATAATAGTCATGTATATAACGTAACATTTTCCTATCAATATGCAACACCTGAGCCGATATTGCAAGCCGAACAGAATGTATCTACGGCCAGCCCTATTTCTAACCCTAACACTTTGGCACATCACTAGTGTAATAGTGACAGTGTTTGCTGCAGTTCATTTGTTTCGTCACTAGATGGCATTTGTGTGTTTGGAAAGCATATTTGGTTCGTTTCTTTTTTTTACATTTTTAGATTCATTTTTATTATTTATGTGGCATTTGTAAGGCTATAAGAGCAATAATATTTCATTTTAAGCGAAATTGAAAAAGGTTTAGTTTTAAGTCTAGTTTAAAGCTCCTATGACAGGTTGAACTACTCATTTCACTAAAATGCAGTTAAGACAAATATATTTCAATTTCTACTAAAATCTTTACACATTTTACCGCAGATTAGCTATTCTTTTAGGTTTTAATTTTACTTCCTGGTTGTAAAGTATGACATCACACTAGGAAATTACCATAGCAACCACACTGTACACTGAGCCAAAACTCATTTTGTTAATTTGACGAAGAGAAATATATGTGAACACCTTTATTTTGTTGAATCAATGTTTAAAGGGTCAAAAAAGTTGTTTCTTTTGTGTAAATTATGCATAACCTTTGTCTCCCCGGTGTGACGTCATCAGTTTGTTTACTTCCTGCAATTTTCAACAGATTTTTCAACTTTTCTCCACAAATGGCGACCTGACTGGTGTAAAACTACAATTTACATTTACACGAGGTATTAATACACTGAATAAAGTCCAAATTAGAAAATCCTAAAAACCTGTCATACGCACTTTAATGTCACTAACGCTATTTACTGTCTTACGGTTTACCATAAGGCAGAAGTTGAAGTCGGACCAACAGTGCTAATTAAAGAAGTAATTAACAAAGTACATTTAAGGTTTCAGTTCACCGGTTTGTTTACTAGCAGGCCAAAGTGGTATGTATATGTTTGTTCTGTATATTTTATGTGAATGTATATGTAATATGAGTTAAGCTAATGTTGTATTTTATTTGTTTGCTAGTTCTACGGTGTGAGCTGCAAAGACGTTTTAAAACATAAAGACTACAGTAAACATCAGTTAAAAAGAACTCTCGTGTCTCTTCTATTTGTGGACAAGCCGGCATAACTAGTATTCACATGCATCAGTTTTTGTCCACCGGCACAGCTTTACAACAGCTTTTTCAAACGAGAAGCACAGCAGCCAATCAGTGTCATATATACACACATAGCTCTTTCAGTAAAATGTTTTGAAATGTTTTTAATCAGATGCGGACGGTTCAATAGCGACAGTGGTCTGCTTTTGTCCCCCAAGAAACGAGCGCATAATGGAGTGGCGGTACCTCTATCCTCATGGCTTTGGGCTGGATGACGTAGATCTTGTTCCTGTAGCCGCACCACACCACGTCGTGCACCACACTGATGCAGCGGATGGAGTGGTGCGGCCGGCCCAGGTCCAGCAGGTGGTAGTTCGTCAGGTCCCACTGGCCGTCAACTCCACAAACAAAAAGACTTTTACTCACTTATTGGAAACAGAAATCAGTATCTTTGATTTCTAATGACAATAACAGTGTTGGGACGGTGCAAACGAGTGTCAGAATCATTAATGGACATTCATAGTACATTGAACAACATAGACGTTCATTTACTTCATTTTAGAACAACTAGAATGAAAATAATATACATATAAGATTTTTCTTACCGTATTTTCCGCACTATAAGGCGCACCGGATTATAAGGCGCACCTTCAATGAATGGCCTATTTGAAAACTTTGTTCATATATAAGGCGCACCGCATTATAAGGCGCATAGAATAGAAGCTACAGTAGTGGCTGTGGTTGCGTAGTTGCGGCTCAGTATTGATCCATATATAAAGCGCACCGGATTATAAGGCGCACTGTCCGTTTTTTGAGAAAATTTAAAGCTTTTAGGTGCGCCTTATAGTGCGGAAAATACTGTACTTTTTATTTTGTAATTATATGTATGTGAGTAATTGTACTTTGCTAGTCAGGACAATATCACAAAAACCTTCAGCCCACAAAACATAATGCAAGATTTATAATAATACTCTCATAAAAAATGTCATGAAAGCTTTAAATATTGCGACACACACACATTTAGTACATAAACAGTACATACCAATGTTTCTGCGGAAAATGGCTAACGTCCCGTCCGCCAAAGCTACAAGAACTCTTCCTTTAACATGGCTGCAACAAACAGGTTTTAATAACTACATGGATTAGGGATATTGTAATATATAAAAGATGTAACACTGTTTGATGAAAATACTCACACAATGCCAAGAATGGAGTCCTTTAGTTTGATGGCATGCAAACACTTTCTCCACCGCGCCACTGACGAATGCACGTACAAACTGAACAAGACAAGGAAAAGTCAATAAACAGCAGAAAAGTAGGTTTATTTAAAGGTTACGTAAATACTTTAGTGAACATACACCCATCTTTTTACAGCAGAATTTGTTTAGATATATTAATTTTATCTGGCTTCCTAAAGAAATGGATGTCAACCAAACATAATAAACGTTTTCTTGATAAATGAAATCTACATTGTACCTGAAGTATACTTTTTAATCATGAGGCTGATCTCAGCTATTCACAAAAAAGATGTTTAGTAATTCTAAGTTTGTGTCGCTGTGAGATGTAGATAAAGCTCCAATAAACCAGAAACTACTTCTGGTATATCCTTAGCTTTTACTGATTTTATTTCACTTCCCTTTAAACGTTTTTTATAGTATTTGGGTTGGATAATGTTTGATGCACTGAAAATATAATATTTTGGGTACTGTAGATAAACAGGAAACAGTTTATGATAACGTATACTAGCTTTGTTTTGCTAAGTCTAAGTTCAACATATAAAATTAGCATAAATAGAAATACAGAGCTTTATCACAAGATCAAGTTATTTTCTGTTTATATCCACCTTTGGAAACTACAACCTCTCAGAGTCTGCTTTGGATCACTTAAACAAGCTAGTATGTTCACTTGAGATGGTGAAGACACTTTCACACCGTCCCGATCGGCTCCGAAGTGAACCAGTGGAAACATGGCTTTACTCACCATCCGTTCTGGGCCCCCAGCCACATGGTGGGCAGGGCACTGCTCATCCTCAGCACTTCTCCATCAGAGGCCTCCGACGGCTCTGGTAAAGACGTGACCTCTGCCCCCGTGTCCCTGTCAAACCCACAACCATTCCACCGTCATATGAATGCAATACGGTTTTGTTCACTTTTCCTTATAGACAATTACTTCTTTGTGTCATGGCTACTGCATTTATCATCGTCAGTTAATTACACCATAAATACTGTTCTTCCATCTCAATCATTACCATTTCCAATTTGCCTAGTTCTCTAGAATGTCAAAGAACACGTTATGCAAAATTGACTTTTTTGCGCTTTTATCCATGTTCTAACATTAATCCCTCATCAAAAACATACTTGGAGTTGTATTTAGCTTCATTCACACTTCATTAAACCTGTTTACTAGCTCATCTTTTCTGCTCCTTCTCGAACCTCAAATTCCCCAGATTTGTGACATATAAGACAGAGATTCTGAGGTCTTCTGTGCGGTCCATAAATCTTGTTCTGAGCATTTCTACCTCAAATCCTGTTAATTTACAACTGCGCCCTACATTAGCATGTCAAAGGAAACTAGCTTTTGTTTATATCCTCACGATAGTTCCCTCAGTAGAGAGTGCCAACATTAATCATGGAAAGCCACAGTGGTTTTCAATACATACATTATTTTAAGTTCTAGCACGTTTAAATGACAATGACAGCACAAAGGAAAAATATTATGCTTTTTTTTTGTTATTGGCCTTTAAACATGCTATTGAGTACCTTAAGTTTGGCATATCATTTTTTTTAACAAAAAGTTTAAAAAAAAAGAAAACTAAATGAACATCTGTATCTCCACTTTTTCCCATGATGAGTTTAGGCTGCATAGAGCTAAAAATGAGTTTGTGAAGAAATGCGAGTTAGCCTAGCAGGTCCAGTGATCCTGTTTAGAGGCAGAAATGCTCAGACTGGGGTCTGCTGATGATTTAAGATAAATGTCATCAAATTATCGGGAAAACGTCATTCATCGAGGGAATTCTAACCAAGATTCATCAAAACTTAGTGAATCAAGCTAAATGCAACTTCAGATATGTTTTTGATGACAGTACAATGTTAAAAACAGGCTTAAAAGCTCAAAAAAAGTTAATTTTGCATAATATTTGTCCTCTCAGAGCTCACAGCACACATCCCCCTCCCCTCCTCACCCGTGTGCTGGGGCTGTGGGGGCCGCCTCAGGCTCCATGCCCAGGGGGTCTGTGAACACGTGCTCGGTGTAGATGCCCTGCTGGCTCTGCTCTGCCCCCTGGTGGTCCTGTACCGCCTCCTCCTCTCCCACACCAGCGTTAGCCTCCGTCGCCTCTGTGGCCTCCTCTGCGGCGTCCTCGGTGGGGCTCGTCTCCCTGGAGAGTTCCACTGTGGGGGGGACGGAGAAACAACAAGTAATACCTGCACCAGGGAGAGGCCACGTATCGGTCCCGGGAGCAAAAAACTGGACGATATTTGGGAATGATGTTTTTTCGCCGGTGTCAAAGTCTGTGTGTGTCATGTGTCATTCCCAGTCTGTCCTCAGTGCGTCAAATTTGTCAATAGGTCGACTAGTCAAACGATTATTTCTATTGTATATTTAGACTCTTTAAACACATTATCAGCCAAATAAAGATAGAAAATGGTGACTGAAGACCTTCTAGATAGAGAATTATTTACATTTATGAATGAAGTGTATTATTAATGAAAATCAGCAATAATCTATTCTTTTTTGACATTTTAATGCATTAATGTCACAGCCTTTGTTATAAAAGGTCTTTTGACATGTGTTTTAGAGTCTGTACTGTAGAGTTCAGTTAACGATTGGTCGATTATCAATTTTTATAGTCAAGTAGTCACACTCATGCAATATAAAAACACAAATAATATACATAAAGTATCAGTTACTGTTTGATTCAATACCAATCAGAGCCCGCTACCTTTGCTTCTCAACAAATAATTTCTCATACGAATAGTGAAAGAGTAATTACAGCTACAGATTACAGATGCATTGTTCTAGACTTTTTATTGATTTTTCATTAGTCAGTCAACTCGCACTACTTTGCAAGACCTGATTTAGCAAATACAGAATATGAAAAGGGATGTGCAATAAAATGCTTTAAAAATCTAGTAATAAACACAAAAAACATAAACAGATTATTCAGATTTGTAGAATTATATAGGGATTTCAATTTTTTAAAGTATCTCAATCTCATGTACAACAGAAATAATCGTTTGAAGAATTGAAGTCCAGTAATCAGATGTCGACTAATACATTAATCATTAGTTGCAGCAATAAGAACTATAGTCTACAGGTAAACTGAAGACATCTTTCACATAATCCAGATTTATTACCCAGAAAATAATGATATTTTACATAATCCAACCAGCAATAAGATGAATAAAAAGTATGTATTCTTTTAGAGCTAACCTGATGCAGAGATGCCACTGTGCTCCGTGGGCTGTTCGCCCCCCCGGGCCCCTGCCGTTTGTGGGACAGCCGTGGTTCCTTCAGCAGCCAGAGCACCGTCGCTGCCCGTGGAGCCCACACTGGCCACGCTGCCCGCCAAAGACACACCGTCCCCGGCCTGACTGCTGTCCAAGTCCTGGGAAGGCTCCTCTCCAGCGGGGAAATCTGTCTCCAACACTCCTGGAAGTCAAAACATGGTGAGTCAATGTGGTGAATTAAGTTGAAAAAAGAACTAGAACTAGAATCAAAACTAGTTACAAGGTCAGAGTACAGAAGAAAACACTCACTCACAAATAGGACAAGGTTGGGCTTTTACAAAATGATTTTAAAATTATCTTGACCTATATTACCACAAGTATAACGTGGTAATATTAAAGAAACTGGAATTATTTTGTGTTGAACATTTGGAGGGAACATTATAACATGTTTAAAAGCTTAAAATATAGTACAGTTTGCATGATATGAAACCCCCACCAAACATTTCTAATTTTCAACCATTTAGTTGAAGTTTTTACCATAAGTAACTATATAAGTATTATTTTTAATTATGACATTGCACATTGACATCAACGTACAATTGAAAGTGTACTGACTGTCTGCTGTGTGGTTTGTTAATATCACATCTCACAACTGCACTCTGGAGAGGACGGTAAAAAAACGCATCTAGGATTATTGGATCAGCTCTGCCCCAAATCCAGGACATCTGCAAAAAGGACTGCTGGAAGAAAGCTCTGTGCAATAGTCTCTTCTCCAACCTCCCCTTGGAGGCAAAAGCTCGTCTTAAGAACAGCTCTTATCCACAGGCTGTAAGGCTAATAAACATTGCATTTAAAAAAGGATGAGACTATCCCTTTTTCAGTGTTGCATTTTATTATGTTGTTTTTAAACTAACTAAATACATTTGGACATGTAAACGTGCCCGAGTTAGCTGATTTGAGCTCATTTTCAATGGCGGTCCCTTTGCCAGATGTAAAAAAGGCAACGTAAATATGGATACAAGTGAAAACCCCATATCAAATATTACAAGACATACAATCAAATTGTTAAACAAACAGTTTAGGTTGGCAATACAAAATATTTGAACGTTTTGTGTTTCTTGATATTTTATTGCAAGAAACACATCCTTAAAGAAGAACATAATCAGGCCAATATTTCATCAAGCTTTTGTTTGAACTTAAGATGAGGTTTTGACTCTGGGCGACTCCTCGGGTCAATGTACTTGTCTTTAATGCTGTGTCATTCTCTGGCCTTTTCTCAAGAACACTCTTTCAGCTGCCACAAAGATGGCTTATTTTGCGCACATACAGTACTTCACAATAGAAGCAGATAACAAAAGACACTCTATTAAATACTGTTTGTTGTTATTTAATGAAGGTGTAATCTGCAGCCCCTCTCCCTCCTCCAGGACCACAGGGGGCGCTGCTTACCGGGCACACTGGCGATGCAGAGGACGTGGGTGTTGCAGGCGTAGAAGGTGTCCAGGATGTCTGCGGGCTGCGTGGCGTCCAGCACCATGACTTTGGTGGAGGAGTGCGTGCTGGTGCAGACCCACACCCGACTGGACATCTCATCCTGGACCAGCAGATCCCGCTCCACGTCCACCTTCTCCTGATCCTACGTCAACAACAGGACATGGAGGATGTGTGAAGGGAAAGAAGACTGTTTTAAACACATTGTGTCTTGGTCATTCATATGTTATCATCTATATTGTTTAAAAATGTGTATGAAGAATGTTCTCTTTTGCATGCTTTTTGATATGTGGTGACATCTGCTGGCCACAAGCGGGAGTGACGCATGTTGAAATGACAAATTAGAAGTATGGCTATTGCTAACACTAAAGAGCTTGTACTGGTTTCCTTTCCACTAGGGCTGAGTTAAATCAATTAATCGGATCAATTATTGAAATAATCGTCAACTAATTTAGTCATCAAATAATTGTTAACTGGTCTATACATAAGTTCCAAAACATGCCATGAGCTGAGAAAAGAAGTTTTATGACTTAAATTGAGCCTTAATTGCATGAAAATGACGCTGAAAATGTGATGTGTGTGATGACACATCACCGGGGATCCTCAAACATCGCATAACATTTACATTCTAAACAAATCGATTAATAGAGAGAATAATCACTAGTAAATTACCAAAATAATCGTTAGTTGCAGCTAGAGCATTTTATTTTTTTCCAGAGGTTTTATTGAACAGTACAGTGCAGCATGAAATGGGGATGAGATCAGGAAGGACATGCAACAAATTTTCGTAGCTGGATCCAAACTCAAAACACTGGTCTGCACTCACTGCAGGCATGTGGGCTATCCACTCAATCACCGAGCAGCAGATCAGAGCAGATGGTCTAGTTTTCACCTGGCCTCTATTTAGTTGACGTAAAAGAGTTTTTGAGGGCTTGGACCAGTGTGAACATGAAAGTCACAGACTGGAGCGCTGTATACAGCCACAAAGAACACTTAAAGGTGCTGTACCTGATTTTTACTGTTTTGAAACATGAAAAACATAACTAGTTCATGTTAAAGTCATAACATCAGTCACATGTATTGCTCACTTTCCTAATGCAGTCCCAGCATCCTAAATATTCACAGCGATTAGTTTATCTTTTCACAAGTTTCTGAGCCCAGAGCATCATGGACAGTCCCGGATAAAGCTAACAAACATTAGCACGCTGCAACAGTGCACTTCCTGCTTCTCTCATTGGATAAATGCACTATAATTAGATGCAGAGAATGCGCTGTGGTCTCATTTTCACCTGAATAGATACTTTTACAATAAATCTATGTTGGAGCGACACAGATTGTACTTACATGCAAAAAGTCGGGAACATGAACTAGTTTTGTGTTTCTTGTATCACAACTGTAAAAATCAGGTACAGTGCAGCTCGTCCCACATTCTGAAGCGTGCGAGAGTACTATGAAAGCAGATAACCTCAGCTGACCTATCTTAACCGCGCAGTTCGTGAAAAGCTTGGAATTTGATCAAAAAAGTGCTTGGAATACATATACATTTGAATGAATGGGAGCTGCAGCGCTGCCGTTTGCAACCCACGTCTGATCCTCTCACGTGGCTCATGGTGCGGCGTTTGAGGTGAATCAGGAGCGGTGTATATGAACAGGATCCACCCAAAAACAAACTCGACGGAACTGAATCTAATGTGCACAGCTCCAGTGGGCGCTCTGACGTGAGTGAAAACACCTGAAACGTGCTTGTACCCCGTGTGTTTACCTTGGTGTCGTTGTCCAGCGTGTCTAAACTGCACTGAGAGCCCTTCTTCTGCCTCTGGAGCTCCGTCCTGCCGCCGGATATGTTCACCCCCGATGCACACCACAACTGAGAGAACGAACACAATCTACACTCAAAATGTGTCTCGTTCCGAATGATTCTGCCATTGTTTGATGATCATTTTTGAAAAGATTTATGTTACACGCAGGGCTAATGCAGTAAAGTTTCCTAGTACCTTCATAGAGGTGTCCTTCTGTTCCAAAGGCCTCAGATACACAGGGACAGGCAAGTTCATCTTATTCTCCGTCTGTCCACCGTTTACCTGGAGAAATACAAATACAATAACATTCACCAACAAGCAGAGAAGTTTGACAAGGTGAAACTCTTATCTCACACCAGTCCAGTTTACAGTAAGTCCAGTACAAACGTTTCGGTGACGATGAAGGTCCTTTACCTTGCATTTTCCCGGCAGGCTCCAGCCGTGTGCGGTGACACGGCCGTCCTCCTTCTGCATGTGAGCCTTCACCTGTCGATACTGCGCTCGCTTCTGCTCTTTACGGGACGGGGAGCTGCACGGGTCCTTCCTACAGCACCAATCACACTCTGTTTATCTAATCAATAACTTCGAGCAATAATGAGTAAAGATGTGTCCAAATACTGTGGTGCAATATTGTAACAATTATCTTTGTAATTTAATCTATTGGGGAGTACTGTATGCCCCTGTATGGATATAATGTATATATCGTATATAATTAAGGTTGTTCCAATACCAGTATTAGACTGTATGCCAATACTTCACTATTTTAAGGTATTGGTATTGGCAAGTAGCCAAACTAAATTTCCGATCCGATACCATGATGTATATAATGAAAAATAATTAGGTTCATAACTTAAGCAAGGTGCAAGTAAGACGATAAGTGCACCAGCTTTGCTAAAGTTGCTACCCGGATGTCGTTGTCTTCTTCGCTGTTTTTTCAGGAAGTTGTAACAGTAGCACCGCGCTAAAAACAAGAACGAGACACGCCAGAAGCAACAAACTCTGGACACTTGTTTGCCACAGGCGTCCAGTATAAGTGGTAGGATAACTGAAGTAATTGTTTTGGACAATTAACCATTGTCAGTGGTAGAGAATGTGGTATTTTGCCGCTAAATGGAGGAGTACTCAAACCTCCAAACCAGCGCCCCCTGCCCTGTATCAGACTGTTGTGAACTCATTTCCACAAAATGGAAAGACGTTGAGTGTAAACTTCACTGCAGATAATCAGAGCAGCGATGTCACGTCTCTGGCACTTTTTCATACCTGAGATTTATAATGCAAACCCATGCATGAGATGTTGTTGTGTCTTAAATTCAGTATTTCTACAGATGCGTTATTATAACTTTGTTGGCGCTACTTTTGATACAGTTGCTGGCAAACTTGTAAGTAAAAAAAAAAATAGAAGTAAGCATTTCCATTTGTTTTTAATCAGTATATTCATTTGAAATGTGTCAAAATTGGTCTGAACTCTAACAGTTCTAACAGTAATGGTATCGGACAAGTACTCCCTTGATCTGAAATATGGGATCGGAGAGAAAAAATGGTATCGGAACAACACTTTATATTATATTTGTGTTTACTGTGTGATAAAAATATGTCAAGATATGATGAAAACTGGTCTGTTTATAAGAAATCATAGTATGTACAGTATATATGCAACCAAATTAAGATTGTTGTAAATGTCTTTTGTTTGTTTGTTTTACCCTAATGGTGCATTTTAGACCCCAGAGATTAGCAATGGATTCACTTTTTTTGCATTTTCTTTTCTTTTTTTCAATTCTTCAATAATATTGTGTCTGTTAACTCACTCTTCATTGAGGAAGTCGAATGTTTTGGACTTCTCGGTGGGGAACTGGGAGAAGGTGCTGCTCCTCTTGACCAGGCTGCCCGGGGCGTTGTACTTGACGTTGGACTGGGGGTCGGCTTTCTTCAGGGCGGGGCTGCTGCTGCTGCTGCTGGAGGAGGAGGAGCTAAACAGCCTGCTGAAGCTGCGGAGGCGGAGTTATAGAAAAGCGGAAGGGGGAGAGGAGCGGAGGGGAGGAGGAGTGCGGGGAGAGAGAGAGCAAGGCACGGGTCACCAACCGAACACCACGACACTGACAGTCAGAATGCATGCTGGGAGACAATACACAATAAACGACCTCGCACCACCTTCATGGAATATTAGTATTGGCCAAAAATATGTATCTTGAGTAACTTTCCCACAATATTTTTCCTAAATTATTTCCTCCAATACGGACCTGCAGGCTCCATCTCTGTCATTTTGTTGACTGAAAATAAAATGTTCTAGTTCATTGATTTTGAAGTTTATAGAGAGTGCTCGCCTACAGTGTATTTGGTGGGATATCTGTTTATAACTTTACAACTGTGTGTCTGCGCTGTCTACAGGCGACAAAAATACAGTTTTTATTTGTTGCTCTGTTAAAATGAATAAATAGAATGTAAACACAGGTACCAGGCTCTGCGTCACTCCAGTTCATTGCAGTTGTCTGCCAATTGTTCACAATACAAAATGTGCAGTTAGTCAAGTAAATAAAATAAAATGCTGGTATATCATCTTAAATTAAAGGTGCACTATGTAACTTTTCTGGTGGAGGGTACACAGCTACAAGAATGTTCCAGAATATGGCATTACACTTAATTACTAGCATTTTATTGCTAAAAAGAATACTTTGCCCTGTGGCATCATAAGATAAGAGAAGATAAACTTTATTGTCCCCAAGGGGAAATCTGTGTTGGGCTCTCTGTCCTCAGCTGCCATCACAGAACACACCAAACACACTACAGTCAGGCTGAGCCTCTAGATACAAAAGAAAGATAAATGAAGTATCCCTTTGTTCAGTGACTTTAATAAAGTGTCCAGGTAGCACCAAGACAATAATTAAAAGTACAACAACAATAATAAACTATTTATTTTACAAAAGCTAAATAATACAAAATGTCATATTGAATATACAGCAACTAAGATTGCCACTTGTTAACAGCTTTGCTTAAAAGAGCCACAGAAGTTTGCACAAATTAGTTTATGTTTGTTGCTTTTTTAAAGTTATGTTCTCGATAGCGCCGCCTGATGGAAGCAACTCATATTCATTATTCAACAAGTGAAGGAGATTTTCAATCATTGTTTGGCTTGAGCAAGGACAGAGTTTTGAAAAATGTCTTTGAGAGAAGGAAACTCTTCATCACCTTCATTGCCTTATTATCCAGTTTTACAAGCTTAGTTTTAAAACCTTGTAAAAACAGGTCATCATTTTTGTGAGTCTCCTTAGAGACTGGGGCCTCTGAGTATGCCTGGATACCTTTGTTTTTATAAAGGTACGAGTACTTGCTGTATTTGCGATGGGTGCCTGAGCTGCACTTTCTTAGAAATATTTTCCTGTATTACTTATTTTCTAGAATAACAAATGTGATTATAATGTTCATAAACTCTTTCAATACCATACACTTTTTTTCTGACTTTCATTAATCATTTGTGGCCAGACTGCGTAGTATTTTTGTACAGTGCCCTCCAAACCCCCACCAAAAAAATAAATAAACTTAAAAAAAACCTGTACCCAGATCTAGCCCTGAAAGAGAACGCTTGCCAACTGCACCACTGTTACCTCCTCCAGTAATTATCGAGATGTTTGCATAGACTATGACATTTTAACAGTTACACAATACAACGTTTACCTATTTATTTTAAACAGTTTATTTGCTGCCAAAATGCTATCACTGTCTCAATAAATTCCAAAACAAGATACAAACCAGTTTTCATTTCCCCCTCATTACGACATTTGAACTGCTCAAGAGCATAAAAACAGTTGAACACCAATGTGCACAGAGCAGGCGGGAGACGGGAGGAGCACAGGGAGTTAGATTTGAAGATTCAGAGGAAAATAATAAATACATTCTACAGTCTACTGCACAGCGAGTCAGGATTACAGAGAGGATACACATCAAACTTGGATATGTTTTTGAAGATGGAGGAGCAGTTGACTGGGTAGGACCATTTTGGAAATATATAATTTTTACCTAATGCTGATGTTTCAACAGCACAAGGAGAGATAAGAGAAATACTTTGTTTATAGAAGTTAACTGGTTCTACAGGAAGAGTCAGTGAGGACAGTGACACGTTTTACAGTAAAATATGAATAAGACTGGAGTTAAATATGATTGATGAAGTACTTACAACTGCCAGATACTGGATTTCTTCTTCTCAGTCAAGGTGGGGTTTTCTCTCGAAGCCCTAAAATACATAATCAACAATTCACAAATGGACTTATTTGATTAGGAATATATAAATGGCTTAAACATTGTACTCAATTTTATACACAAAATGTCCAAATAAATGTAAGTATCGTGATTTAGATTTGCAATTTATGTTTCACGGTTGACAAAACTGAAACTAATTAAAGAATCACATGTATTTCAGAACATGTTTGTACAGATCTAAACTACAGGGTAAGCAGCTTTTATATGAAATAAAACAGGATAGTTTGTTTTTTGTGCAGGAAATTATTAATCTGAAATGAATGTAACTGGAAGGAGAAAACATAAAACAATGCACCAAATCTGGTCAAAGTACACACCACGATAATTAAAATGTAACATTTCTGGTTGGGTCTGCCACCTGCTTGTGTCTATGGATTGGTTAGTTCTGTACCTGGAACGTTCCACAGTATGGCATTAAACCTCTCTATCTTAAATGTATGAAATTACTTTTTGTTTTATAGCTCATAAATACCTTGAAAAAAAGGCTTGCCTCTCCACAGATCTGACTTTGTGACTGACCTGGTGTTGTCACCTGCAGTTTAATGCCATACTGTGGAATATTACAACAGGTAAAAATGCTTAACTGAGTGACAACAGTTTGATCAGTTAACTGGCATGTTTCTAGTGTCTGTTATACTTGTATTACACAATTGCGCCACCAGAGATTGCACAAGCGCTCCCATACGACTCATAAAGCAAACCTGAGTGACACTGACACACTGGTGAAGAAAACAACCGTTTGTCTGAGATGGAAAACTATCCATCTTTTAACAGCTCAAACTAAGGTAAGCACAAAGGTGAAAGCGGCTAAGAGTACTCTATTCATAAACACGCTTAAACAGTGCGTTCAAACCATAGGCATAAAAATAGTGGACGGACGGTTGTGGCTCCGCCCCATTCATGATAATGCGGCTCAGTTATGGAGAATTCAAAATGGCCGCGGGTTAGCCCCCACCACTCCCCCCTCGGTGGGGAGGCGGGGAGAGGGCGACTTTGGGGCGGCCTTTTGCTGACGTACTGCCGTCGTAGCCTCTATGGTTACCGCCCACTCGTAGGTGTATGGCTGCGCCCTGACATTTCCGGCGTGTAAAGCCCGCCTTCTTCATTAGATATGCAAGAACTTAAAAAAAAATCACCGCGGCTAAACCAGCCTGGTTCAAAAAAATTCACCCCCCTCAGCGTTGTCACAGAGACGTAAGCTAACGTTTGAGACCAAAGCCGTATTTTGAGCCAGGCTCTAAAGTAGGTTTTGAAACGTCTAACTCCCCATTGACTTGCATTGAATAATTCTACTTCCGCAGCAGCCCCTAGCGGTCAGCAGCAGATTGCAAACATGGCAGCCTGCAGTCGGCGACTCAATTTGAGCGCGGTAGCCTCGCCCACTGGTTCAAACACTACCTGCTTTCAAACTAGGGCTACGACAAGTTAATCAATTAATCGCAACTAATCGATTATAGAAATGGTTGTCAACTAATTAAATAATCGAGTAATCGTTAACTGGTCAACACAGACTCCAAAACATTGTATGAGCTGAAAGAAGAGGTGTTATTACTTAGACGGAGCAGGAATGACACAAAAATGACACCGAAAACATGTAAATTGCGTGTTTTTGATTAAAATCTATAAATATTCTCCTCCACGACGTCGTCAAATACCTTCATTTGAGCTTTGTCTAGGTAACGTTGAGTAAAATTCTCATTTTCAAGGGTCTTTTGCTTTCTAAACAACTAATCGATAAACCAGAGGAATAACTGCTAGACTAATCGATTAACAAAGTAATCGTTAGTTGCAGCCCCATTTCAAACAGTCGTGTTGAGCACAGTTCTCAGACCTGTCACTGCTCTACTCTCGCAATGAATTGGTCTATGACGACACGCCCAGTGAAAAAAGCACTACTGACTGTTGGCCTCCATAGACATAAGACATAAAAAACATGCATTCCTATTTAATATTGTCAAAATAAAGCTTTTGTTGTAGACTGACAGACAGTAACTTTTACTCAAGTAAGAGACTGTTACACCATAGACAATATAGAAATGTATGGGGCAGAAAACTATACAAAGAAGTACAATACTACATAAAATTACTTAAATAAGATAATACGTGCTTTAATTACCGTAAAATGCGGGTTATAAGCCGCTACTTTTTTCTCATGATTTCAACCCTGCGGCTTATACAGCGATGAGGCTTATTTATGTATTTTTCCGCGAACAGCCTCTAGGGTAGAGTTTAGATCGGGCTCAAAAATTCAAGTCCGACCTGCCGGAGCCCACACCTGCACTATCGGAACCGACCCGGGCACGATTCGACCTGAACCCAACCCGCACCCACGCTGGTACTGTCCGAACCCGACTCAGAGTCATTTACTGCATGATTTGACCGGCCGTGCACGTGTGTCTGAACCCGAACTGAGCCCGCGCCAGTGTAGAACCGGAGTTATGTAAACTAAGTTCCGAACAGAGGTTTATAGGCAGAATAAGTAAGTACGTATTTAGTGTTCTACCTGCACCAACGGGACGTCTCCTGTACCAGATGGGCCTGTTCCTCCGCTGACGCTGGCCCACATGACTTCTCCTCCGCTGCTCTCTTTTTCTCTCTCCTCTGCTCCGTGTAGCAGCCGCACACTTTCATTAAGTCTTTTCCCACGTAACATATTTTGACCACTTATTCGAGGATGAGGAGGAAAACAACAACTGCACACCGCACTCTTTCCTGTAGAGCGCATGTTACAAAACACGTGCGCGCCTCTGCCACGTGCGTGTGCTCTTCCCGAATCGGCACGACCCGGCAACGTATATGTCTCAATGCGGAAACCCGCGGCTTATAGTCAGGTGCGGCTTATATATGTACAAAGTTGTTTTTCTTTGTAAATATGGCTGGTGCGGCTTATACTCAGGAGCGCTCAATAGTCCGCATTCTACGGTAAGTAGTATTTATCTTTACTTGAGTATATTTTGATGGTCTAAAAATAAGATTTGCCAAAGGAACAAGCATAAAATGTCAAACAAGGATTTTCTCGCTTAAATTGAGTGAGAAAAATAGCTACTAAACAACTACTTGTTCCATTGGCAAAACCTACGCACACAAATTAAGACAAACATTACGTAATTCAAGCACTTACTTCGCTTCACACATCCAATTTAAGTCATTTTTCTCCCCAGTTTTTTTTAAAGACAACAGTTCTCTTACTGGAGCACAGTGTTCGGCCTTCTCCCGTCCCTCTGAACAGTTGCGTACCTGATCATCTCGGTCCAGCGCACGGCCTCCTGCAGCTCCATCAGCCTCTCCTTGTACTGGTTCCTCTCCATCAGCACTCGGGCCATCTCCACCCGAGTGAAGCGCTTCTTCTGGGCCACGGGGATGTCGCTCTGTCGCAGCCCAAACGAGACACGCAAAAACAAACAGGAGCCACCGGTCAGAGCACATCTCGTTTAAACGTCAGCGTAGCATTTATGACACTCACGTCTTCCTCGTCTTGCGTTTTCTGTTTGATCTCCTCCACTTCTTGTCGCACTCTGGAAGACAAAAATGTTGCAGCATAGTTATCAATATTTAGAACCAATAAAAGTGGTTTGAAAAATGAACATTCAGCTGGATTTATGTCAGATAGTTTTGACAATACAAGAAAAAAACAAACTTATGCTAAAAGTTAAAAAATAAATAAATAAAAAAGTACTGTATGATTTAAAGGGGAAATATTCTGTATTTTTCATATTGTTTTAAGCCTTTAAACATGTGTTTAAACATGTGTTCATGGTGCCTCGCCATCAAGCAAATATATTCTTACAGCGCTGTTGAAAACACAAATTTAAGGACTTAAAACAGTGGAAGATTCTCTGACAAGTGACGTATGAAGTCGGAAAATACATCCTAGATAGAACGGAGTATGCATGACGTAGGGCTGGGCGATATGGTGATAAAAATCGAATCGTGAGCTCGTCCCTGGTACAATCTGCTATTTTTCTGAAATCGACGTATCGTGACTTATTGTTTTTCTGTCTTTAATGCAGCTGTCTGTTCAAACACACTTTTTCTCCTGTTGTTTAGCCTCTGTAGTCTCTGAGCAGATTACTTTATTTACCTCTTATAGACAAGGGCTGCACAATTCAATGAAATCGACACAAAAAGCAAAAAAAGCGCAACCAAAAGCGATAAAAATGCGCTCAAAAGCAACCAAAACGCGCCAGAAAACAAGAAACACAACTCAAGAGCGACAAAAACATGACAAAAAACAACAACTTCAAATATGACAAACACAACTGAACGTGACAAAAACTAAAACGCAACAAAACAGAATCCTATTATTCAAACCTAAATCGCAAATCTAATCTTAATCGTACTGGTCAGAAAAATCACAATTAGATAGTTTTCCTAAATTGTGCAGCTCTGTTAAAGGCAATAGAAAAAAACTAAGTCAACATGAATCGTGATAAAATCGAAATCATGATCTGGCCCCAAGAAAATCGTGATAATAATTTTTTGTCAAATCGCCCAGCTCTAGCATGACGTGTGGTTGAAGCTCGGAGGGGGGAGGATTTTCTGATAAACATTCCTCAAAACAGCGTAAATGTAACAGAATGGTACTTCAGGTGTGTTTTTGATGACGGAACATTAGAACAGGGTTACAAGCTCAAAAAAGTCACTGTAGCAGAATATGTGTGCTTTCATAGTTTAATAGTTTATGTATTGCAGAGATTACGTATTCAAATAAAAAAATTTAAAACACTTTGAACACAATATATGTATCTACGCTGAACAAATGCAACACTTTACTTTTTGCTTCATGAGCTGAACTCAAAGAGATTTTTTTATATATACACAAAAGACAGCATGTTTCAGTTCCTGCCAATAACCACAACTTCGGTACAGATACTGACTGATTTTCTGACCTTCCCCAGACGCCCAAAATAAAGCAAATGGAACATGGAGAGTCCTATTATTGTGGCCAGTCTAAGACACACCCGTGCAATATTCCTGCTGTCTAATCAGCATCTTGATATGACACGACTGTGAGTTGGGGTGGATTTTTGATATTAGTTGCTCATTAAGGCTGATTTTGACCTACTTTTTGAGTTCCTCCTCCAGATCTTTGTTCTTCTCCTCCAGCTTCGCCTTAGCCTGGACCACTGCATCCAGCTCGCCCTGAAGAACCTCCTTCTCACAGGTCAGCTCGTCCACCTTCAGGATCAAGTCTTTGTTCACTACGTTCAGAGCGTTCCTGAAAACAAGTTACAGACAAGAGCATGAATTTCGGCATCGCCAAATAACATCGTATTCTCGTGATGTGGGCAGAGAAGATTCTTACTTTGTTTCAAGTAACTGTGAATTTTCCTGAATGAGATTTTCCACTTCGCGGCCCATGCCTTTTTAGTCAAGAAGAAGACACAGTTAGCACAATTTTAAAATAAAGTGACGCTAATAAGTGATAACTTAAAGCAATCAGGCATAACATTATGACCACTAACAGGACAAGTCAGTGGAATTCAAAGCAAATTAGATTAGATTAAGAACGTTTTAGATTTCAAATAAATAGGGTCTACATTTTGTCATCTTCATTACATCAGTCTCCACATGTAGGCTGAACATTTTCATTGTGACCACAGTGATATCTGGTCCAGACTGGGCCCTTAAGAGTGGGGACAACAAATCCTGACAGCATAAGTGGCCTCAGTTTGAAAACAGGGACTAACTGCCTTGGTCATTGTGTGTTCACTACTGACTTATTTGAAGTGCATGTAAACTCGGGCACATCCGTGGATCTATTCTCCCTAAAACACCAGGTGCAAATAGCCTCGACCTCTCCTAGTCCATATTCAGACGTGATGTAAATGATCGATCGGACTGCAGCTGGACAAACGCAGCTGCACGTGCTTGTGCATGTATTACCAAGGACGACATGCCATTGCAGAACACACGCATGAACTTTGAATTATGGATGCTGAAATGGTGAGCAACAACTCTGTATTCTGTGCAGCTAGTGAGCTTGTCACAGGTTCTGGACTGAGAATGTTCCATCACCACACAATTTCACAAATGACCCAAGGGTCATATGGAAATTTTCCGAAAATTCTGAATCTGAACTCCTTCAGAACTACGCTCTCTCATCAGTCCTTGCTCCGAACTTGCATCCACAGCCTGTTTTAGTCTTTTTACTCTCGGGCGGAACTGGTCTGATCGTGTTGGAGGGAAAGCTACACTGAGTCAGTTTTTGGAGAGCAGTCAGTGTGTGCAGGTGGAGACCAGAGGGCTGAACAGGAGTGTGGAGTTCCACCAGCCAAACGTCCCAGAGGTTAAGAGGGGGGACACTCTACTCTGGACAGTGTTCTTCCAGAGTGCTTGAGCGACAGCTGTGCTCCTACAGCTCCTCCTAAAAGCCCCACAAGGGACTTCTGGACCACCACAAGGACAAGGTGAAGCATCTTCAGATTTAAAGCTTCATACGGAATATAACTGACTGGAACAAATTCAAATGATTTACAAAGGCATCTACCAAATAAAATTATTTTTACACTGGCCAGAGCCCACACTGTCAGTGTCCACAACATCAAGAGCCTGCCTGAAGACCTAGACTCTAGTAGGATCAAGACTGAACACTGGACTACAGTGCAGTATAGATCCAGGACTACGTCCAGCACCAGTTTTTACCGAACTGTGAAGGACAAAGTCCTGACCAAGCCAGGTTCAAGACCTGGAAATAGGTCCCCAGTAGCTCACTGCTCCTGACAGGTGGCTCCAGCAGAATTAAAGGCAGAGGTTCACATAATGAAATATTCCAAAACTGATTATTAATCCTGGACAATACATGTAATAGGACCTACAAATAAATAGTAATATTGGGGCGGCCTTAGTGGTCATATTGTTACGCCTGATCATTGTCTAAGTACAAAGTGCAAAGTTTACTATATACATGCATCTACAAGTGAAAACAACAAACTATTAGAAACCCCTACAGTAGAAACAGAGCATTGGTGATAGAGAAGGATGGGTAAAGAGGGAGAGGTCTTACCAATCAAACTAAGGTCTGAGTAAACCATGCAGTAAATCCATGTCAGGCAGGAGAACAAGGAGAGAGAGAAATGTGCAGACTGTTTAGGTGAGATGAACAACCATGAAGGAGTCAGGGCCAAAAGTGCAGTCTGGATAGCCATATGTTGTTATCATTGTATACATAGAGAAATTCAGTTTGGTATTGCTCCATAGAGATTTGAATTTCTCCAGCACATTCTTAACTGGACAGTAAGATATTGTTGGATCTTTTCTCGTTCCTGACATAAAATATTCAGAACCAGCCATTTGAACCAAAGGGAATGATGGAAAAAGCCACTTGATAGAATTCCACTATCAAGGCAAAAGTTTATTTGTGGAACAATTTGTACACAAGGCAATTCAAAGTGCTTTACATAACAGAATACAATCAACAACAGGCGAAACATGCTTTGCGTTAATCTGGGATTGGCTAAATATAACATAAACTAAACATAAAGTGTTCACTAACGTCGCAGCTGCTAATCCGTGTCATAACTAATTGACTAATTAGAACTTGAGACTGCTAAAATATCAGCTCTAATCATTGCTGTAAGCAGTGGTGCTGAAATGTATACAACAACAAATTACATCGTGCATGTTTGTGCTAATCATTGATGTCTGTGCCGACTGCCTAGTGGGATATTAGGTGGCAGCTTTTCACACTTGCTTTAGTATTCTAGTTTATGTAGGTTGGCATAAACCAATGCAAACAATACCAGTTTCTTTAGTATTTTTGTGTGGTCTTGGTTCTGATATTGACCTTATTCTGCCCACTTTTGCAGTTTTTTTGCACTTTTGTTGTAAACGTACTTCCGTTTGACGAGAACTCCGTTAAAGCTAATGACGAACGAGGGTAAAGTCTCGCCGCTAAAATGTTACATAAAGTAGGTCGATTTGTGTAAAATGTTTACACGAACAACAACAAGTCAACAACGCTCCGATTTCCTGAGGCCTGAAAACGGCTTTTTAGTCCATGTAGAACTTATTTTCTGTTGAGCTCGTCTGCCCCGTGTAAACTAATACAACGGAAACAAGACGGCGGCGCGTACGACAACTTCCGGAATAAGGTGAATAGTCCAGGACCATTCTAAACTATTCATGAAAAATCAAATTTTGTTTCGTTTTGGTATCAATACTTGGTCAACTGAATATCTAGTTTTGCAGTAGTTTTAGTATATATTACTATTTAGCACTTGACTATAATTGGTTTGAAGACCCTCCCATAGAAGAAAATGAACATGTTGCCACCATTCTCTATTATTTTTAGTCTGCGGCTGTTAGTTCCGCCTTGACATGATAAGCACCAGACTACTTTCTCTGTAGAATACAATGAGAATGTCGTATGGCACAACCAGGCTATCAAAACTGACCACTGACTCCACAAGCAAAGAGAAACAAGTGTCGCTTGGCTTTCTAGTTTTCACGGTAAAAACCACAGCAGTGTAAAGGAAAACAGCAGATCACGCTGTAAAAAGAAGAGTTAGGCAAACCTGAGACTAGGGCTGAATGATTTTTTTAAATGAAACATAAATCACAATTTGGAAAGAAATATGGGCAGCACAAACTAATAAAATGTGTTTCTTTGCTTTTTTCAAATTAACTTTATACAGAAAAAAAAAAACGGAAAGTGAAAGTAGTTTCTCCGTTGTTGCTCCGACTGTGCAGAACTTAGCTAGCTTGTTTGCTAACGGCAGTTGGAGTTTTACAACACTTTAACTGCCGCACAACAATTCGTTTTCTCCACACTTGGACTCAGAAGCAGGACAGAAGGTAATCATTTCAACTGTTGTTTATCTGGTTTTCGACAACTATTTACTGTATTTTCTTTTTTTAGAATTAAAGTACAAACTAAATATTTAGCCGAGTTGTAGACTTTTACAGTTATTATCAGACTGTAGCACCTCTTTCACATTTGAGTCATGTTTTGAGCTCTTATAGGAGAAAATGTCATCACTCACCATTGACTTTCATGCATTTTTGCCACTCACTGCAAAAATTCCAAACGCAGTGATGTCACGTGAATACCTCTAACATCAGCGCACGTGGACATGTTAAAGTGTATGTCGTAAATCTAATCTAGAATTTGAAAATGTCTCAGATCTAATCAAAACACATTTTCAAAAATCATTCAGCCCAACCCGAGATACGGAGAATAATCTCTGCATGCACAGACTTCAAAAACTGTTGTCGCCGTAAAAAAATGTCATTCCGGCGCTGCAACGGAAGCTAATAAAGAAGCTATGATTTTGAGTGACGATGTAAATGGAAGAATGTACAGAGAGAAGAGGAGCGGGTTTAGAAAATGATAAGTTATACACACCGGAGTACTCCACTGGAATGATGGGGGTGAGAGAGAGAGAGAGAGAGAGAGAGAGAGAGGGGGAGGGAGAGAGAGAGAGGTGATGTTAACATGGAGCAGTAACACAGATGATGAAAACTGGAGCATCGAAGCTAATGAAAGGGGTACAGTCGAAATAATGACACATAATTATTACGATTTTTAAAGGAGACATATTATGCAGTGCTGAAAGTATGTTGGCTAGATGGCACCAAGCTAGCTTAAAGTGCGTATGACAAGCTTTTACCATTTTCTAGTTTTGAATTTATTTGGTGAGATAATAGCTAAAAAAATGTTTAGTTTTAAACCTATCAAAGAGCAGTTTGTGAGGAAAAGTTGAAAAAAATATATAATAATGACAGGAAGTCTAAAACATGACATCGCACCAGGCAGACACAATTTTTTTCCAGAAATTTCTCAACAAACATTTCTTGAACCCTTTTAAAAATAAAGGTGTTGTTTTTTTTGTAGTTTATTTTTACTTTTGCAACACACTTGGTAACAGTTATGGAATATCCTACTGTGATGTCATGATTTACAATAAGGAAGTAAAATTATAAACCTAAAAATGGCAAAACTGGGATCAAATGTGTATCATTTTTATGAAAAATCTTAAATATCTTAACTGTGCTTTAGTAAATAGAGTAGTTTAACCTGTCATCAGCGATTTATATTTATATTATTATGATTTATAACCAGGTTATAGTATTTTAAAAGATGGTGCCCGATGAGGAGGGTCCACCAGCTCCTTGTCTCCATGGATAATATTGCTTTTCCTGGAAAGTTCCACACTTTGGGAAGAAACATATCTATTTTGGATTTGAAATAAAGGGGCAATGTAAAAAGATAATTGACGCCAACATGATTATTATTATTATTATTATTAACAGACTAATGAGTTACATAAAAATAGAAAAGCAATTAGGCTAAAAATATTGACATATGTTTACACAATAATGCAACAAATGATTTTATAATGCACATAAATAGCATGTTATTATTTTTGCAGTTATTTATTTATGTTGTTATTTATTTATAAGTGAAAAGTTAATTTGTGAACTTAACTTCAACTGAAAATAGATTTGTGGGCCTTGCTATGGTTTTTAAAATCGAAATATCGGTATCGGAAAATATCAGCTATTGCAACAGCAACAAGACAAATATTCACCTCAAAGAATGCATATTGGCTCATCCCTCATTTTTATTGCACGCCTTGAAAAACACCTATTCTCACTGAGACTAACAATCTGCTCCCAGCTATCACCAGCAGAGGGCGTCGTACACGTCACAGATTATTGTTCATATAATTTCAAAATGGTAAAACGTGAAATTCCGAAGCAAATGTGATCTTAAAAAAAAATCTGACTAAAGCATAATACTTCTCCTTTAATTCTTTCCCCCAATAAACTTCCAGTATAAGCGTAATAATAATGGCAATAATAGAATCATTTCCATGTTTCAGTACTCACCCAGGAGATCGGCGCCCTCGTCCACGTCCCCTATGAGCCCCGTGCCCGCAGACGACAGCTCCTCAAACAGAGAGTCCGTGTTTCGGTCAAACGCCTTGTTCTCGATGCCCTTCGTGGGAGTACTGAAGACCAACCGGTAAATAAGAGGTTAACAAAGGAATAAGAAACATCGAGGTGTAAGGACTAGCCCAGAATTAAACCAGGATTAGGCCTATGTCGACTGTGAGGACTAAACCAGGGCTAAACAACGACCAAACCAGGACATCACAGCATTCTACAGTCCAATATCACACAGAAACTAAAATAAATGTTGCTAAAATGCAGATTTTTGTTGTAATATAGTGAAAAAAATGGTAAAGTTCAACATCTGTACATTTTCCTTTTAGATATTTCATGGCAAAATAGAATGTAATCGATAGCAAATGGTTGTCAACTAATTAAATAATCGAGACATTGTTAACTGGTCTACACACAGACTATTAAACATTCTAGTGCTGAAAGAAGAGGTTTTATGACAAAAAATTCACAGGAAAATGTCAATTGTGTCTAATCTATAAATATTTTCCACGTCAAACGCCTTCACTTCAGCTTTGTCTGGGTAAAATGGATTTATTTATATTCATATTTATATTTAAGGGTCTTTTGCGTTCAATTAATCGAAGGACTAATCACTAATCAATTACCAAAATAATCGTTAGTTGCAGCCCTAAAAGTTTCCCAGTACATCTGAGCAGTATGAGAAGAGCAATTAAGCTAAACAAGCTAAAAGATGCTTACACGATTATCAGAAAAAGTACAACAAATGATTGCACATAAGAAAAAATGTGTGTGCTTGACTACAACTTAACTTCCATTTGTTACGCTTAACACGGATTAAAAAATTTCAGTCATGTTTTCACTTAGGGCCGGACGAAAAAATCATTATCATAATTTTCTTGGGGCCAGATCATGACTTCGATTTTTTTCACGATTTGTGCTCACTGTGAATTTTTCTATTGCCTTTAACAGAGCTGCACAATTTAGTAAAATATCCAATTGTGATTATTCTGACAAGTGTGATTACGATTAGATTTGCGATTTATGTTTAAATATAATGGGATGCAGTTTAAATTCACATTTTAAACAGAATTTAGTCGCTTTTAGTCGCATTTTTATCATGTTCAGTCGTGTTTGTCATATTTAAACACGTCGTTGTCACTTTTAGTCTTGTCTGTCGTTTTAAATTTGCATTTTTGTTGCTTTTAGTCACGTTTTTGTTGCTTTAAAATGCATTTGATCACTTTTAGTCACGCTTTTGTCACTTGTTTCAGAGCATGTTTGTACAAATCCAAACTAGTGAGACATTTTGTTGTTTGTGGAAGAAATGATTGCATTTAAAAATTGCAGCCTTTAAAATTGCGATTTTGTGTGGATTTCATTGAATTGTGCAGCTCTGGTTTATAAGAGGTAAATAAAGTAATCTGCTCAGAGGCTTCAGAGGCTAAACAACAGGAGAAAAAGTGTGTTGAACAGACAGCTGCATTAAAGACACAAAGAGTGAATCACGATAGGACCATTTCACAAAAATAGAAGATTGCGTTTGAGCAGATCGGGACCGTCCAAAAATGCCTTAGCTGTCTTGAAACTTGCCAGGTACAAGCTTCCAAAGTGGTCTGGCTTGCTTTGGTTACTGGAACGCTTTTTGGCAAGAGGATTGGACAAGAGAAACGCAGACTCACGTAAAAAAAAAAAAAAAAAAAAAAAAAAAAAAAACACAAAAAAAACAGATATACTAAAAAGAAAAAAATAATTTCTAACCAGACTTGATCATGTGATAAACCGCCATATTTCCAGTGCTGGTAACTTAAATGTTGGTTAGCAAAACAAAGCTAGCACACTTTAGCAACCGCCGCTTGCTATTGAGATCATAATGCATTTGACATTATCCAAACACAAACAATTACATAAAGACACGTTAAAATGTGGCGTAAAGGCACAGAGCAGTGTAATAACTGCAGAAAATGTCAGAAGTAGCTTCTTATCTACAGTAGCTTTAGTCACTTTAGCCAACGTCTCACAGCCACAAACTTGGAATACGAAACGTCTTTTTGTGAATTGCTGGTATCGACCTCATGATTAAAAAAGTAGAATTCAGGTACGCTTTAGATTCTAGCGAGAAAACATTTGTTAAGATTTGCTAAAGTAGCGTACCCCTGTGCTAGGAGCTTTACACTGGCCTAGCGTTCCAAAGCGCTCTAAAGCAGGGCTGCACAATATATCGCAAGTATCAATATCGCAACTAACTGAATATACTGCAGTAACACCAAAAGTCTTCCATCTGATATTAATGTTCTGTTTGTAAAAGGGGGCAACAATTAGTAGAATAATCGTTAACTAGTCGACTATAAACAAAAATTGCAGTCGTATTTTGATGATGGTCGTTGTTCTCTAGACTAAACCGACTCTAAAACACAAACTTAAAGACTTTTATAACAAAGACAGTGTAGAATAGAATAGATAATTTCAGATTTTCCTCAATTATACACTTTATTCATAACTATTCTCTATCTAGAAGCCTTCATTCACAATATTTCAACATTTATTTGGTTAAAAAATGTTTACTCTAAGTCTCAATCTACTATAGAAATAATTGTTGACTACTAAAATAATCGTTAGCTTCAGCCTTAGTCAAAAAGTGTATTTAAATATTGCAATAACATCAATACCGCAGACCTTAATAGCCATATCACATATCGCAATCATTTCCAATATCCAATACTCTAAAGTGAACCGATCTGGGGCCAGGACCAGGCTAAACGTGGCTAATAACAGTTATCGACAAATATCAGATATCGGCTGAAAAAATAGTTGACCATCCCTTCACCAACCCAGTCCAAACTAGGCTTAAACCTATTAAACATGAACTAATACAGGGCTAAACCGTGTCAGCCCGGGACAGGGCCAGAACCAGGACCAGACTAGAACTGAAAGTGACAGTATGGTGCTCACACCTGTAGGGCTGTAGTTCTTTAGTGGATTCATTGGTCGATGGTGTCTTAGTCGACCAACATTTTTATTAGTCGACTATTTTATTTACATTTAACAAATTTATGTGGCAAAAAACAGCAAAAACGAGAAGATGTGGAGCGAGTTAGCTGAAGATTTTGGAGTAAATCAGTAACTCTCACAAATAAATACACTGTTTACTAGTACTTTTCTGTAAAAACTGTTATTTTTGCATGAACTCCTGTGCAGTTTGGGTTTTCTGAGTGCAGTTCGGGTCAGATACCCGCAGATACTTCATAGTTTAGGTATATATTTAGCCACATCGCCTTTTGGTTGATTCATCGGTGGATGGGGCAGGTCTTTAATCGACCAAGAATTTCTTTAATCGACTTCAACCCTGATATTCTGTAGAAATTTCGTCTCCTACTGTAGTTTCTTCGGTTTCTTGTCTTCACTTTAGACACGCCGATGTCCCACCTTCTCCTCAAGCAAATAATTGTTTGAATTATTTAAATTAGGGTTTAAATAATCGTGATTTATATTTTTTCCACAATCTGACAGCCCTGGTCAGATACACAGAGATACTTCATAGTTTTGGTATATTTTTGCCACACCCCCTTTGGTCCATTAATTGGTCGATGGGGCAGGTCTTTAGCCGACCAAGAATTTCTTTAGTGGACTCCAGCACTACACACCTGCATGCTCTGTAGCCGATGAGGTCCATGTCCAGCTCCGGCGTGGACTCGATGATGTCCTGTACGTCTGAGCTCTCGCTCTCAGGCAGACCTGCACGGACAGGGGCGTTCGTGAGACGATTCATGAGGTGTGAGTTTAAAACTGGGCTAATTTTATGCATAGAACTATAATAAAACCTGGAAGATAAATCCAAAATGGCGCCCTGTTTATCCCTATGGAGTGTGCTCATTGGCGCATGACCCCAAAAAAATTCTTACTTCCGCATTTACTTCCTGATACGGAGGCTGCCATCTTTGCTTTACTTCCTGATACGGAGGCTGCCATCTTTGCTTTACTTCCTGATACGGAGGCTGACATCTTTGCTTTACTTCCTGATACGGAGGCTGACATCTTTGCTTTAGGGCGCCACGTGATGACAATCCCCCATGATGCTTTGAGCGACGTGAACGACCACGCAGCTTGCAAGTTTTTATGTTAACGTTAGCTTGTGTGATTGTAATTGTATTCTTCATGTTAGACACACGTGAAAGCGTCTGAAATGAAATAAAACACAACTTACAGGTATCGCTAGTCGAGCCTTTTCCACGAGCTTCTGTTTGTATCGTCCGACGCTCGTTCACGTGACTCGCACATATTTGCGGTGACGTCACTTCATATAAAAACGGTAATTTCGGCGATTTTAGAAACGGTAGAAAAGAACGTTTCCTTCTATTTTATTTAAATACCGATAATAATTCAGTACTGTCTGCAATTATAATGTGCAATTTTAGAAAAAGGCTGGTTCCAAGAGGCTGCAGTACCTCGCACGGCCACTAATCAATCTGGGACACAGACAGAGGGGGCGTCCCTTATCCAGTTCATTTAATACATCCATGATTTTATGACAGAAACATGCACTTTCTCCATACCTACTGATATGGAGCTGGTTCCTGGGGCCGCCTGCACCTCTTTGCTCCTGATCCTGTCCTCTCGGTCCGGGGCGGACTTGGAGCCGCTCAGGTCCGACAGCTCGTCCTGCAGGAACACAAGCCACTCACTGATTATTACTGAGGCTTATCCGACGGCGTACTCTGAGGGTAACTGCAGGGGGAAATCAAACCAAACTGAAAAACACCAAAATACAATTAGAACACAAATCAGCAGTGCTCCCCAACTGTAATGCATTAGTTAGTTAAAATGAATTGGTTAAAATGACTTGAATTCAGAATGATTATCTGGTTTGAATAAGACTAGATCGGTAGCATGTCTAGAATTTTTTTTTTTTTCTGAGGAGTTTTTTACATTCTCAATAATAAAGAGGTTATATAATTAAAACAAGAACAAATCAGCTAATCTACAGTTGTGAATCAAACAATTACAAACTAGTTAAACTTACACACTACAAACAATACTATTTTGAATTTAAGTTGAGAAAAAAAAATCTCCACGTGGTCCGCATATCCCTGGTTGGGAAACATTGCAGAAAAATTGCACACAAAACTAAGCTACGCTAACACTATACACATATTACATGCTAGCTAGGCTACGTCAGTCTGTACAACCACAGAAACACACAGAAATAAATATCTAAACTATAAAGACACACAAAGAGCCCAACGGATGACTGTGAAAAAGATTTAACAATATGAAGTAAAAAGAAAGGTAATTAATAAACAGCTACACACTAAAAGGGACTGGAACTGATTTTTTTCATGTAATTAATTAAAATACTTTCCCCTGGTACAGATAATTTTGTCAGAGCAACTCTTACCGTAAAAATTAGACCGTAAATTAAAGCGTCTTATTGATTGAGAACCAGGAAGTGTGCTATTAGCATGCTAGTTGTTATTAGCATTACTGTGACAACAAAACTCAGCTCAGTCTTCTGAAAATTGTGAAAAGCACTTTAATTTATCATGGTGAATAATTAGAATGTTCAGCATGTGTTAGGAACATCAGGAATAACAGTTAAAATTAACTATTTCTGTTTTTTGAACATAATTAGGTACTGCACCTTTAAGAAAAGGCACGCTGCAAAAAATGATGTTAAAATGTTGAAATATTTTACTTCTATAAGACTTACAGCATTAAGTGTAATTTTCTTCATTGGATGGAAGTAAAATAAAGTAAGAAATGTAGTATCCCCTGCACCATATCTATACATTGAATAAGCATAATACATTTTTACATATCTAGTGATACTTTGAAACCTTCTACACGGCACAAAATATCTAAATTTAAGCATTTTCTGAATTCAAGTCATTTTAACTCTTTCATTCTATCTTTCAAATATTGTTTTTTCCAGTGCACCATCAGTTAAACAGACAAGAAATAATGACCACAATTTCAACTGTGCAGCACAAAAACACTACAAAACACATCACGAGAAAGAAAGCTAATACTGATACTAGCTATTTTTAAATAAAACGGGAAGAAACCAAGATGGCGAATATGACAAGAAGGTGACCAGAAGCCAGACGTGAATATGTTAGCATGGAGCAACGCTACAGGAGCTAATGAAATGTTACATGCAATGCCATACACTGGAAGATCGAAACAGTGCAAGATGTAACCATGTGTTATGAACTTAATTATTCTTAGATTAGTTTACAGTTATAAGTTATTTTCTTAGTTTAGAATGTACATTAGGATTTTGTTTTTACAATTGTCAATGAATATGAGACGTTCGCAACCAAGAATTAATGGATATCTACAAAAAAAGGTAAAAATGTAAAAAATTAAATCACGCCGAAAAACGTCTTACTTACAACTGGGAGTCAAAAAATGAGTCATGTTTATTAGATTGCAATTAAATTGCAAACAATTAATAAACATTATTATATGCAACAATTACATTTTACAGTATAGCGTTCATTATAGTATATAGTGGCAGTCTGAAAAGTGTTTTTTTTTTTTTTTTACCCCTCTGATATCAATAAATATGACAATCTCAAAATATCCTTATCGCTAAAATTTTACATTTGGTGATATTTACAAAAATGAATATCTCAGTTTTATTTTTTTGCATTATTTTGATGACAATATTTTAAGTGCTAAAATGTGTCAGTCTTGGTTGAGGATTAGGTGTAGCAAAAAACGTGAATGCACCATAAAATTAACCACAAAAGTGCAGAAATATAACTTTATAAAGAGATTAATTGGGGTCATTTTTTAAAGGTTGGATTATACACGATGCACTCGATTGTCTAATTTTGCACACACCTCCATAACAACAATTGCAATATTATCCATTTTTCAATATACCTCCCACATTTGGTACCTAGCTAACATATTTTTACATAATTGTACCATTATAGACCCAGTTGTTCGTTTCACTTTCACTTTCACTTTGAACATGGTTGCATAAAGCACGGATGAACCTAATAAACAGCGTGAGAAGCTAATCTACCAGAGCACAGAATGACACAGCGGCAGTGCGTTCGAACAGAAAAACCAGCGAGGTGGATGAATCTACACACACACACACACAGACACCACAGTGACCCCTACAGGCGACACAGAGGTACTACCCCCTCGGGCGCCACCGCCGCCGCTCCTCCGGCTCGGCTAACCTTGCAGTCGTCTGCCAGAGAAGAGCCCCACGAGGCGGAGTCCTGCGCGGGCTTACCCTCCCTGTCCTTGGGGAGCTCCGTGAAGTCCAGCTGTGCGGAGGGGAGAGGGGACAGTGAAGGCAGGCCGGCAGAGATGCAAAGCGGGGCGTGTCGTCGCAATGGATGGAGCAAAAGTCAATTTAAGTGTCAGAAAAGAAAAGAATTCAAGTGTTATAGACGCATTCCAGAACGCAAACGGAACACCTGCATTCTAAAAGCTGGTACCTTTCCATACATTAGCTCTTAGATTAAATTAGAGCTGGGCGATATGACAAAAAAATATTTGCACGATTTTCTTGGGGCCAGATCGTGATTTCGATTTGATCACGACTCATGTTCACTTTGTATTTTTCTGTTGCCTTTAATAGAGCTGCACAATTTAGGACAAATATCGAATTGTGGTTAGATTTGCGATTTGAGTTTGAATAATAGATTCTGTTTTGTTGCTTTTTAGTTTTTGTCACGTTCAGTTGTGTTTGTCATATTTAAATGTTTTTTTGTCACGTTTTTTTCCACGCTTTTGTCACTCTTGAGTTGTGTTTCTTGTTCGCAGGCGCGTTCTGGTTGCTTTTGAGCGCATTTTTATCGCTTTCGGTCACGCTTTTTTTTTGCTTTTGTGTCGATTTCGTTGAATTGTGCAGCCCTTGTCTATTCACCTTATTCCGGAAGTTGCCATACGCGCTGCCGTCTTGTTTCCGTTGTATTAGTTTACACGGAGCAGACGAGCTCAACAGAAAATAAGTTCTACATGGACTAAAAAGCTGTTTTCAGACCGACCAGGAAATCGGAGCGTTGTTGACTTGTTGTTGCTCGTGTTCATTAAACATTTTACACAAATCAATCTACTTTATGTAACATTTTAGCGGCCAGACTTTTCCCGCGTTCGTCATTAGCTTTAACGGAGTTCTCGTCAAAAAGAGGCAAAAGTGGGCGGGGCAGAATAAGGTGAATAAGAGGTAAATAAAGTCAGTAGCTCAGAGGCTTCAGAGGCTAAACAACAGGAGAAAAAGTGTGTTTGAACAGACAGCTGCATTAAAGACAGAAAAACAACGAATCATGATACGTCGATTTCACAAAAATAGCAGATTGTCACAGGACGCGCTCGCTGTTCGATTTGTATCACCATCTCGCCCAGCCCTAGCTCCAATGCATTTTCATGAGGAAAGTTAGCATAGCCTTCGCATATCACAAACCCGGGCTGTTTTGACACTTCATTAGACAGGATTATCACACGTGTCACCGCATTTAGCACGATTCATTGCCGTAACAATTAGCGTCAAAATCTGCTTAAACGCTAACAAGCACGTAATTAACATTTCTAAAACTGAACGTGCTGAACAAATTGCACCAAAAATATTGCGGACCACAACAGTTTATTTCATCAAACGCCACAAATCCTGAACTTTAGACATTTGAGCGGCCTCCTGGAAGAGTCTAGAGTAGAGCTGTCCAACTTTTTCAAAGACGTATGCAGAGCGGAGAGGCGCTCAATCGAATGTGAATCAATCGAATTTTTCATTTGACGTCATTTCGATGAGCCACCTCACCTTTAATAAAGCTTGGAACATTGATTTTAGTTCTGTATAACATCGAAATGGTTCTTATTTAAAGTCTATATGACAGGTTTTCATGTTTGTCTAATTGTGACTTAGTTTGTTGGTACTTGTAGAAAATCAGTCAAGTTGCAGTTTGAGGAAATTTTGAAGAATAAAAGTTACAGGAAGTAGAGGTCTAAAATGAAAAATGTAAACATAATTGACACATTTTTCTGACAGTTTCAACCATCATTCATCAAAATAAAGGTCTTATCAAGTAATATTTATTGTAAATCCCAAACTATTGTGCTATTTATATCAATTTTGGCCCTTGTTTACTGTATGCTTGCTAGGTAACCGTTATAGAATTACATCTATCTATGTCATATTTGTTGGCCATGTCCAACCAGGAAGGAATATTATAAACTTAGAACAAAAACTGTCAAACTGAGGGCCAGTGGGCAAATTGTTTAGTAAAATCTTAAATATAATCATGTTCACCACATTTTGGCGAAATGTGTAACATGTGTAGACTCTAAGTTATCGCAGCAGAATTGTTCAAATATTACAGTAAAACGTACTACTTTAGGTCATTTGGGCAAATTTAGCAGAAAGCCTGAGAAAGAATAAACATTTTGTTCTGAGGGCCGCAGTTGGCCATTGTTTGGACACCGCTGGTCCATGGAGTCAGACGGATTGTTCTTTTGGTGGGAATAAACAAAAAACGTACATAAAAACCAATGTTGAGATTTATTGTAATTCTGTACGTATTTTGTCATAGTTTAGGAAAAGGAATTAACTAGAAAATAATTCATAAAAACTGAGTAAAAGATTTTTGATAAATAAAAATCAACGGGAAGAACAAACTGGCTCCATATTCAAAGCTGCTCTTCTGTTCTGAAAGAAGAGGCTGAAGTTCTAACACAGGAAGTTTTTTTCCATCAGTTCGGGACCCGGCGACATGAACCCTAAGACATTGCGATGTGTTGTGTGCATTTCAGCCTGGTCCGGTCCGGTGCGACTGTGCTTCCGCTGCAGAGCTGGTGGTGTGACTAACACAGGAGAGAAATGCTATTTTCTCCAACAAAGCCTAAAATATCAATACGGATTTTGTAATGAACGGATGAAGCAGAAAACACTCTTAATCTGAGCTTGTTTGGTTATGAATGGTATTAGTTCTGTATTTGAGACACAAGCACGAATAATTAGAGAAATGAGTCGCAGTGAGCCGTCTGCATTCAACAGATATTAAAGTGCCTATGACAGGTTGGTCTACTCATTTGACAAAAATACAGTTAAGATAAATATATTTCAAATTTTGTTAAAATGCTTTACAAATTTTATCACGATTTAGCTATTTTTTAGGTTTTTTGTTTTACTTCCTGGTTGTTAATGATGACATCACACTAGGAAATTACCAAGCAACCATCCTGTACACTGGGCCAAAACTCCTCTAATGTCACAGATTCTTTTATTTTCCGAATAATAATACATGTGAACACCTTTATTTTTTTGAATCAATGTTTAAAGGATCAAAAAAAGTTGTTTATTTTGTCTAAATTGTGCATAACCTTTGTCTCCCTAGTGTGATGTCATCAGTTTGTTTACTTCCTGTAATTTTCAACATATTTTTCAACTTTTCTCCACAAATGACTGCTTGATTGGTGTAAAACTAAAATTTACATTTACAACTGGCATTAACACACCAAATAAAGTCAAAATTAGAAAATCACGAAAACCCGTCATACGCACTTTAAATCTATACGTTCGGGTGTTTGGGGCAGAGGAAAATCTGCAAAGTCATGTCAGATATTGTAAATCGGGGATGTTTCTTTAAATAGACATGATAGTAAGTGACTCCGCGCCGTCACCGTATGCGCATAGTGGTCACGGTTACATGAGGACCAATCAGAACGCGGCTCGCTCTCCTCTGGCCCCCAGCCATACAGCAGCTCGTGTCCCACAATGCACCGCACCACGAGCCTCTGTCCCAGTTTTATCAAAGAGAGAGACAGAAGTGGCAGAGGGACGGAATAATGTGGCACGACCTTTAAGGAATTATTTACACCCAAAAGCCCAAATACATACGAGAAAATAAAGAGGGCGGCGCCACGGAACAGTGTCTTCAGTCGGGAAAGACATTCATTTTTTGTGCTTGTGTAATATTATATGAAAGATATCTGATTGGACATGACAGAGAATAACCAGCTAGAGGTAACAAATAAAAAAATTGAATAAATAAAAGCAATAATAATAATACTGTGTTGTTTGTCATGAAAACGATATTTGGCTAATATTTTTTCAAAAAGAAATTTGTATTGTATGGCAGAAATGAATTCATTGGTCTAGCAAATGATATAAAAAATAAAATCCTAAAAAGAATTCACATATTGGGAATGTGTGTGAATCTAATTTTACTCTGATAAAGAATTATCGTATTATAGTCTCTAAACCAGGGGTGTCCAAACTTTTTCCATCGAGGGCCACATATTGAAATATAGACCGAGCGGAGGGCCACAAATCAATCACGAAACGTTAAAAAAGCTGCATTTATCTGATGTTTTAAGTGTCACCACATCTACATTCAGTCTCATTGCCTTAATATCAGGTCTGTATTGCACCAAAATGTTAGTTATTTAGGTTAGAATTGGAGAAAATCTGAAATGTGCTGTAAAAAGTACTTATCAGGACAATGTGGGCCAGTTCACCAGGAAGACTAAGGGCCAAGAAAAACTGGTCTGAGGGCCGCATTTGGCCCCCGGGCCTGAGTTTGGACATGCCTGCTCTAAACTCTAAAAGATAACTAGAAATTATCAAACTCTACCAAACATTTTCCTTATTTTTCGAAGGGAAAGGTATTTTGTGTTCAAACTGATTCTATACATTTCAAATTTTTACCCTTATTTAAGAAAGAAATTACAACAACGTTTCTGTTCACAGTATTCAAAAGTAAAATAACCATTATATTGTTGTTGTTTTTTTAATATAACATCAGTATCGGCCAAAAACTAGCAATAGATTGACCGCTAAATTAAAATGAAAAAAAAAAAAGTTAATTCTTTTATTATTTGAATGTATTTTTACAGTCTGTGAGGAAAAGTAAACAGAATTTGTACTGTATTATCAATACCGTCATCCATAATAATCTCAATGCCACTTTTGTCTCTGGTCCATTGCTCTGCCGAGTGTTTGACCGCGTACGAGCCGCTCTAAAGTGTCTTGAGGCTGCTGCACCTGTCCCTGCGCTGTATTGGAGCGGGAGGCTGAGACAAAGACGGCCCTGTCGGATCTGTGATAAAACACGCCTCGGCTCGTCCTGGCTTCATCAAAGAGGCTATTTTTAAATGCGGCAAAAAACACAAACCTGCTTCTGTTGCGGCGCCAAAAGGAACCGTCACGGAACGAGCCCGAGGACGTCCCAGATTTGTCCGTTTTAAACCAATGCAGAACGTGAGAATTTACAATATGATTACCTGTATGTGACTTAGTTATGTTGATTTTTGTCCATTATACCGAAATAAAACAATAACATTTGGGTTGTTTTGTTTTGCTTTAAGCTCGAGAAAGTGGGAATGCAGTTGTAATGAATGCGATTAGAAGTCTGGCTATGATTTATGGACTTAAAAAAGGTGCAGACGTTCTCGGAGATCACAGATCACAGGGAAATTTGGAACTGAGCATTTTCTGAGGCTCAGGGGGAGAGGACTTACTAAACAGGATTCATCAAAAAAGCGTGAATGAAGCTAAATACAACTCCAGATATGTTTTTGATGAGGGTTTTGATCAGGTTTCAGCTAATCAAATGTAATGCTTCTTAATGTCGCAGTTCAAGATTTTTAATGCACTAATCTACGTCAAAACAAGACATTTCCGTTTTTTCATGTCAAAACTACTGGCTTGTAACCATTCCATTCCAGAACTACTTATTCAAAAGCTAAGCTAATTTACATGACATTTAAACCATGCAAATGTATGTTCTGGACCCTATCTTTTACTTTTTTAGATGATTTGTTCTAAGCTATTAACATCTAGAGTCAATAAATGCAGTAAATCTGGGATTCAAAATAAATTTAAATGTCATGTACACATTATTGTTCAGATGGGTACATCTTTTTTCAAAATGTTTTTGATTTAATACCAGTAGGGATTGAATTTAATGCTTTTTAACGCATTTTAAGGCCTTATTTTTGGCCATAATTCATTTAATGACGTTTAATGCCCCGTGGAATCCCTGTGTAAAAACCTATTCAAAAGCTTTAAAAAGTCCATTTGGCTTAAGTCCATTTGGCTTAAGAACAAAATCGCTATCTCTAGGAATCTAGGAATTTTTACTACTTTTAGAAAATATCTGTCCAATATAAACACTAGTCTCATCAACCAAACAAATTCTATACTAATCTGCAAAAATATCCATAAATAGAAGGATTTAATTAGCTAATTTGATCATTTTTAAGGTCATAAATCATGTTAAATTGTTTTTTTCCCTTTTTAGCAAGGTTTTAATTGTGTTTCCAAATGTATTCTAATAGTTTTTTTTCCATTTAGCTCATGGCTTCACTTCGCAGCTCGCCACACTAGATACTGATCTTGCGCCCTCTGCTGGAGATTGGTATAGCACCACAAAATAAACTATCCATTTTGCCTGCCACATTTCAGTCAAAAACGTCTGGACAGTTTAGTGATGCCGTTTTTGTGCACATACCTTGAGGCTGGCGTTAGAGCGGTCGTGGGCGGGGTCGGTGAACCTCCAGCCCTCCGTGGCCGGAGTCTCCGCTCTGGCCTTGGGGTCCGGGATGAGCAGGGAGGAGGCTCCGGACGAGGGGAAGATTCCTAAAGACAGAGGTCGTTCCCTCCTGGACACAACAGATGGAACAGAATGATTATGTAAATTTAGGCTGAAATGTTGTACTGACTTTCCTCCTTTAAAGGACACACGCTGTTATTGTCCTTCCACGTGCTCGAGTACCTCTGCTTTGGAATCTCATGTTTAAGAACCTCAAATCATGTATTTACAGAAAGCATGCGTTACGTTCTATCACTCAGTCGTTCCTTCATCGAGATTTGGTGTAGGCTAAAATGAATATGGAATTACAATGTGGAAATAAACCAAAGCTAGCTTGCCTCCGACAAGCTGATGTAAACACGCAATTGTAAATAACACTAGTTGAGGTAGAAATACTCTGTCTGTCAAAGGATTTATAGCAGGGGTCGGCAAACTTTTTGGATTTGGGTGTCATTTTGAGATGTTCATGCCTCTGAGTGGGCCACCACAAGACACAGTCACAGTTTTTATATTGTACTTTTATAGAGAAGCTCATTCATTCACTCACAATTCCATTTTAAATGTTATCAAATGATCACACAAACCCAATTTGTTCTATCATAAAATTAAGAAAGGGTTTGGGTGATTTTCCTTCACGACATTTGAAGTAAAGGTAAAGCGAGAGGTAAATCCCTGTATTCTGGTGCTTTTTGGTGCTAGTTTGCTTATGTAACCCAGATTTAAAATGCCCTTAACTGTGGTCGCGCTTAAAAATCTCATTATTGCGTGTCAGTGAACACACCGAATGGTTACCAGCAGCGCTCCATACAAGCCCTGTTCGCTCCTCTCCTGTCAGGAGTTGGGAGAGAGGCGAAACAGGACGGCTGCACAGGTTTGTCACAAACAGTCGCTTAATATTGGCTTTGTGTTTTGTCATACATGTTTTAAACCCTTGATACCTGTTGTAAACTTGTAGGAGCCCTTACCACCACTGCTGATCCTATGAGTGATTAAAAACGGGAATTGGACAGTCTGTGTTTTTTTGTTTGTTGCAGCGTAACGTTATCATATATATAACACTGTTTTGCACCTGGTTACCTGCCTTTCAATCACGGTGCATTGATTCGCTAATGTCATCTATTTATATGTTCTTGTAGACCGCTGAAGCTATTTGTTTAGTTGGCCATCTCGTCATGTTTGGTCAGTGTGTCAACAAGCAACATGCTGGAACTTTCTGTATTTATTCAATGCACTTTAATGTCAGAATATTAAGCCGACTGTTCGAACAAAATCCTATCAAGCTGATTGATACATTGATACTTTTCTATTCTGCAGACTTGTAAATATTGGGTATATGTTGTTTGTCTTTTTTATATCACTTGCACTTTCAATATATGGCACCAGCCACCTAAACTTAAATACCTTGTCTGTTGTATTATTATTTACTGTCCCAGTGTGCCGTGTCTAGTCTTCTGCTCTATAGTCCAATCCATATCCATATGCTACACTTATATTTAAATGTTTTCAGCTGCAGACTTACTCCCCATTATATATTCCTCATAATCAATTCGTAAACCATATCCTCTTTGAATTAGGCTACTTACTTCATTACTTAAGAATATCATGTTTTTCCATTTTAGTTTATGCTTACTATTGTCTTATGGTGAACCCAGAGCTTTACCTGCTTCTTGTCTTTGCTTCTATGTATTTGTGTTTAATGCTGTGTCCCTCTCAGGCCTTTTCACAATAAAACTCTTTTAGCATCCAAAATACAGACAATTATTTATAATGAAAGCGCTCAATGAAGAGTTTGGCTGCTGTTAGAGATACTTTGACCACACACAGTGCTGTAAGGCTACAGTTTCACCCCGACTTTTGGACTTGTCAGAAGCAGCTGAAAATACGATGTGTCAATGAGCACAGCTGGACATGATATTTCTTTTGACCGTTTTGCCGCGCATGCCACTCAAAATTCCTCCGCGTGCCTTCTGTGACATGCCTGCCTAGGTTTGCCGACCCCTGATGTATAAACTTAAAACAGCAAAGGAGACCTCCAGATCGCAACGTCAAATTTGAAACTGAGTGGTTTCTGAGGCTCAGGAGATGACCTTGTAAGCATGATTAATGAAGCATGACTACAGATAAATACTTAAGGTGTGTTTTTTTAATGAGGGTACAATGTTACATGCTAAAAGTAGGGCTGCAATTAACGATTATTTTGGTAATCGATTAGTCTAGTGCAGGGGTGTCCAAACTTTTTCCATCGAGGGCCACATATTGAAATATAGACCAAGCGGAGGGCCACAAATCAATCGCGAAACGTTAAAAAAAGCTGCATTTATCTGATGTTTTAAGTGCCACCACATCTACATTCAGTCTCAGCGCCTTAATATCAGGTCTGTGTCGCACCAAAATGTTAGTTATTTAGGTTGGAATTGTAGAAAATCTGAAATGTGCTGTAAATAGTACTTATCAGGACAATGTGGGCCAGTTCACCAGGAAGCCTAAGGGCCAAGAAAAATTGGTCTGAGGGCCGCATTTGGCCCCCGGGCCTGAGTTTGGACATGCCTGGACTAGTGATTATTACCTCGATTAATCAAGGAGTTCTTCAAAACGCGAAAGACCCTTGAATATGAGAATTTTACTCAATTTTATCCAGATAAAGCTGGAGTGAAGCCTTTTGACGACATCCTGACAGAAAATGTATAAATTAACAAGTATTTTAAGAAAGGACACACAATTTGACGTATTTCCTGTGTGTTTTTGCGTTATTCATGCTCTGTCTGAGTAATAAAACTTCTTCTTTCAGTACATAGAATGTTTTGGAGTATGTGCATCAACCAGTTAACGATTACTTGATTATTTAATTAGTTGACAACCATTTCTATAATCAACTAGATGCTGTTGCAATAGCTGAAGCTATTGCGAGTGACTGCGCAATTGAATTCGTGTGATGTTGGTATGATCCGGGATTCGAACCCACAATCTACTTATTGGGAGGCAGAAGCTCTAGCCGCTCTGCCACCGTGCACCTGCCAAAAACAGTTTAAACAGCAAACTTTCCTGAGGACCAACAGAAAGGCTCCCACTGTAAAAGATAGGGGAAAATTGCTTGGCAAATTATGAAAAAACTACAAAAGGTACATGTACCAAAAGTAATAGCAGACATTAGAAGGCTAGGAACTATTGAAAAATGCAAAAAAAATTAAAAGAATCAAAAAACTGTGGCCTGTGAAACGTGCCGAAAAACAGGAAAATACAAGAACAACTAGATGCTGTTGCAATAGCTGAAGCTATTGCGAGTGACTGCGCAATTGAATTTGTGTGATGTTGGTCTGGTCCGGGATTCGAACCCACGACCTCCTTATTGGGAGGCAGAAGCTCTAGCCGCTCTGCCACCGTGCTCACGTGAAAAACAGTATAAACAGCAACATTTCCTGTAGAGGACCAACAGAAAGGCTCCCACTGTAAAAGATAGGGAAAAATTGCTCGGCAAATTATGAAAAATCTACAAAAGGTACATGTACCAAAAGTAATAGCAGACATTAGAAGACTAGGAACTATTGAAAAATGCAAAAAAAATTCAAAGAATTGAAAAACTGCGGCCTGTGAAACGTGCCGAAAAACCGGAAAATACAAGAACAAATAGTGACTGCCTATGCATAGGCAGTCACTCAAATAGTGACTGCCTATGCATAGGCAGTCACTCAACTAGATGCGATTAATTGATGAACTTGTTGCAGCCCAATCTAAAAGCTAAAGAAAATAAATTGTATCCGGAGGTATTTTGTTTCAGTCACACATTTTTACGTAATCTGATCTATCTGGCATTTACTCTCCATCTGGCAGGGGGGTTCTTATTCCAGGTGTTATACTGTGGAACATTCTAGGCAGAGCAGCCATATCTGTATGAAGCCAAGCAGAGAAATGACATTAATGTAAGAAATACGTGGTGTTACCGGACTCGTGCCACGGCGCTGGACTCGGACGCCTCGCTGACCTGCTGCAGTTTGACCCGCTCCACGTGCTCCATGTAGTTGTGGATCATCTGTAGAACGAAGCCAGACACGACAAGGGTTATTTGGACAGTGCGGGAGAAGTCGACGTCAAATGTTGGATTTACCTCCGTGTGTCGCTGATGGAGGGAGTTGTATTCCTTTTTCAGCTCCACTTCTCTCTCTTCCAACCTGCTGACTAAAAACAGCACGTTTTTAATTAAGTTATAGAGATTCTTTATTATTTTGCAGACAAATATGTTCTAAAGTAAGGAAGCGAGGCAACTGGAGGCAAAAGTAAGAGGGGCATAATATGATTTCAGTGGGGAATTCGGGATCGCAAAATCAAGGAACCAAATGCAAGATTTTGATTTTTTTTTTTTCCTTCAAGATCTTATTGGACAAATATTTATAGAAATGTTGACCCTATGGATATTTACTCTGAAAAATCGAAACTGTTGCTTATTTTTTGTTCAAAATACATATTGACTAGATTTTTATTTTACTGAATTGCATCTATTATCATTTAGTTGCCAGAATTTTGAGCATTGAACTGAACTGATTATATTTATTTTATATTTATTTAATTATTTATTATTGTCATTGGCACTTAAAGCTAGACACACAATGAATACAAATGAAAAAACATTATTATTTCTTTACTAAAAGGTATTATAAGTCAGCCAAAACAAGACCAAATAAAAAGACAATACAATTTGACTAAATCTTGAGCTAAACTAAACATCCTATTCGTTAAAAGATTGAAGCAATTTTTTTGGGTCAAACTCAATACAAACTTTTATATTTTTTTATACAACAGCAACAGTAACATTTTATATACAACAGTAACATCCCACAAAACTAAACAGTGATGACATAAGTTGCATTACCTTCAGTCCACTCTTTAAATGTTGAATCTAAAGTATCTTTGGACTATGTTCTGATGTCAGGTGTCGGAAATGAATGATTGACCAAGACTGTCTTATGATGGAAAAGGAACAAAACAAAAAGAAAGCAGAAGAAACTGGAGTAAGGACAATATGATCTGATTTTTTTTCTCATATTGATTTATCACAATTTTCTAATTTTTTCTCATTAAAAACAAATGCAAACGGATTTCAATAATGTTGATCTGTAAATAAACAAGACAGGCTTTGAATCAGTGCCATTTGAAACAGAAAATAGCAAAAATGTCTTCCTCCAAAGTGTAAGTTTTAATTTTTATTAGAACAGGGTGATATGGGAAAATACATTAGAGCTGCAACATGTTAATTTTATACATATTCTCCATCGCAACGTCCTCAAATGGCTTCACTTCGGCTTTATCGGGGTCAAATTGAGTAAAATTCTCATTCATTGGCCTTTCGCGATCGACTAATCAAATGAATAATCCCTCAACTAATCGATTACTAAAATAATCGTTAGTTGCAGCCCTAAAATTATTTTTTTTTTATTGCCCTTGTCTTGATGGATCAATTTGAGTTTTTTTTCTTATTCCAAGTATGTTTCTCAATTAAAGTTTAATGGCCATACACCAGACTTTTAAACAGTGCTATTGACAACAAAAAAACGAATGTTTCTCCAAAGTCTGAATTCAGCTTTTAACTGTCAAAAGATTGGCTGCGGACTTCTGCTTTAAGAAGATATAATCTGATCACTGACGATTAGAAACAAATGCATCTTAATTCGATTGAAAACGATTTTTAAAATGTAAAAATATAGAGGACATAGATACAGACATAAGTCACGTTTATATGGACACATGTAATCGGATTAAAAGCCTGATCGGAATAAAAATGATTAATGTAAACACGCCATTCGGAATATTCTGACCCGATTACACTCATTCGGATCAAAATTTAATTCCGATTGAGACGGGCGGGTTATGCCAATTGTTATTCCAATCGATGCGCATGTACACGCTTCTTCTGATGTTTTGGTTGAAGGAATCCTCTCTGCGCATGTCTGTTACGTCAGCTAATGTGAAGCGAGGGTAATGGTGAGCGTGAGGCAGAGCGTGAGGCACACAATACAGCTCCATATCAAAAGTATTATTAAACAGCACGAACGGGAGGTGAAATCAACCAAGAAAAATGTTACGAGCCAAAACGTACGCAGCCATGTTTGTTTACAACGGAAGTTTGTTCTTCTTCTACTGTTTCCGGTATGTTAGCCAATTCTGCGCATGTCAAAATTATTTATTCCGATCAAATGTATAACAGATGTAAACGCGTGTCGTAATCAGATTATTTTTTTCAGGGTCCATGTACACAGTAAAATTCTAATCCGATTCATGATCAGATTAAAGACATTTTGCGCATGTAAACATGGCTATAGATAGAAGAAACAAGTGATTACAATTTAAAGTAAGGACTACCTTACTTCAGTTTGTTATTTAAATGTGTTCAATTTGTATTTTTATTACTCCGCCAAAATTAGCATTAGCGTAATTTTGAGCTCATTTGTAAAGTCTTTAACGACCCGCAGCTCGCTCTATTGCCCTTTGCGTGATATTTAAATATTTATACATTTTAGTGAGAGACGCGGCTAAAACCCCACAGAGACAGTGTTAGCGCCAGTACTTCCTGTCCAATTCTAAGCTAGCCGGGCGCTGCTGTGCACAGAGCCTGTTGTGATCCATCCTATCGCCCAGCCCTTATTTTTTATTGCCATTTTACTTCCGTGCAAAACGCGAAATAGGCACAGAAGGATAATTTGTGTTTTCAGCGCCTGTTCGAGAATTCTCAAACTCACAACACGCTGTAACTGGGCATTTGTGAGTATGCTTTTTCCCACGTGTATCAGCCCATGACTTTTTATGTCCTAATCCACCAATAAGAAGGCGGTGAGCTCTGTCGCATTAAAGGGATGGGTTTAACTGAAAGCCTTTAATCCCATTACTGTAACACCTAACTCATCCAAGTATGTGGCGTGGAGAAGATACTGTAACTGGCCTATTAAACCAATGGAGATTAGGCAGGGGTTAAGTCAATGATAGGCTTGTTTTTTGGTTTGTTTCATTGTTGTGTTGTGTCATTTTCTGTGTTATATGTCTGAATAAACGTCTTTTCTGTTAATGATATCAATATTGAAGCCATTTTTATGTTAGGTTTTGAAAAGACGGAATTAAATAGAATCGAAAATCCAGATTATTCACTATGAGGATGGATCCCGTGACCTATCAGAAGAAAACTTTTGACAACGGGACAAAAGTTTTAAGAGTGAAGGTGTTTAGCCACAAAAATCATGCTGTCTTTTAAATAATAATCATAATGAATTGGGGCTGTTAGTCGTTTAGTCGATTAATCGGTCGATGGAGTCTTAGTCAACCATTTTGATTAGTTGATTAATTTGTTTTGTTTTTTTATTTAAAGGATTAATATGGCAAAAACAGCTAAAACAAAAACACATGCAGTGAGTTTGCTAAACATTTTGGAGTCCCACATATAAAGTTAATATACAGTTTCGTAGTACTTATCTCTAAAAAATAGTTGTTTTTGCATGAATTCCTGTGCAGTTGTGTTCTTTTAGGTGCAGTTTGGGATATATTCATGCAGATACCTCAGTTTGATATATATTTTGCCCGACCATCTTTTAGTCGATTAATCGGTCGATGGGCCAGGTCTTCAGTCGACCAAGAATTTTTTTAGTCGACTACAGCCCTACAATGAATGTACAGGTTGTTTTTCGTGACCTGGTTTGAGTTTCATGTATTGCTTTTGTGAGAAACTTTTGGGATGACGGAAAACTGGGCGAAACCCACCAAGACGCAGGGAGAACATGCAAACTGCACAAAAGCAGGTCCTAAAATTATGACTGCTTACAAAAAGATAATGTTAGCCTCCAAACATCACAAACTATGAAAAACCAGGGCTGTTTTGGCGACCGACAAACACTCGAGCGCGCGTGAGTGACACCAGAGCAGAGTTAGAAAACATTACCACATGGAAGTGCTTGGCATAGATTAGTCATTGGCGTCAAACTGTAAGCTGAGTTTGCTAACAACCGTGTAATATATACATTTCTTCCAACAGACAATATTGCATCAAAAATGTTGCAATAAACTAAATAGAAGGTTTGTGTTAATACCAGGCTGTGTATGCAAGTTTGCAAAACACGTCAGTTCAGGAAGCGTCAGAAGACAGTAATAATTAAATGAACCTTTGTTTGTTTTTGCTGTCGTACAACACCAAGTTTAAACCTTTCAGAAAACTTGTCTTCAGGGTTCAGTCTGTTTTCAGAACACTTGGTTGATTTTTTTTCTTCTTTTATTCTAATCAGGAATTTGGTTTGATTCTTTCTGCAGTCATTCTGCACCATCCTCTGGCAGAGTCAAAGAAACATAGTTACATAGTTAAAGTGCGTATGACGGGTTTTCATGATTTTCTAATTTTGACTTTATTTGGTGTATTAATGCCAGTTGTAAATGTACACTTTTTTTTTTACTAGTTTTACACCAATCAAGCAGCCATTTGTGGAGAAAAGTTGAAAAATATGTTGAAAATTACAGGAAGTAAACAAACTGATGACATCACACTGGGGAGACAAAGGTTATGCATAATTTATACAAAATAAACAACTTTTTTTGATCCTTTAAACATTGATTAAAAAAAATAAAGGTGTTCACATGTATTATTATTCGGAAAATAAAAGAATCTGTGACATTAGAGGAGTTTTGGCCCAGTGTACAGGATGGTTGCTTGGTAATTTCCTAGTGTGATGTCATCATTAACAACCAGGAAGTAAAACAAAAAACCTAAAAAAAAAGCTAAATCGTGATAAAATTTGTAAAGCATTTTAACAAAATTTGAAATATATTTATCTTAACTGTATTTTCGCAAATGAGTAGACCAACCTGTCATAGGCCCTTTAACTCTGCTTACACTGTGCCTCCATTGTTCCATTGTGTGTTTAGATTAAAGGGGCACTTACTTTGGTCGTTGTAGTTCTTGATCTTGAGCTCGAGCTGTCGTGAGTGGGACTCCATGCGGTCCACGTGGGTCTGCATGTCCTTCTTCTCCTGTTCATGGACATCTTCAAACTCGATAAACTTCTGCTCCACAAAAAAGAAAAAAAAAAATTCATGACAATGGACATGCAAAGGAAAATATTAATTCATTTAGGAGCAACGACTATTTAAATTGTGACTAAATGTACTGATAGTATCATGTAATAACTCATTTGACGGCCCAGAATCAGTGCTGTTAGATATATGCTGAACTAAATCAAAATGAACACAGCAATATGTATTTTATGTTTTTGCCCCTAGATAGGAATCATTTGTCTTTCAATGCTGTTGGGACATGTATCAAGTGATAGTACCTCTTAAATTTCACAAATACTATGTTGTCTAATGTAACCATTTTCAAACAGAGTATTGCAAGAGCAGATCTGTGTAAAATTATGTCATATTTCTTAATTGACTTGTGAAAAAGGAAGCGTTTTTTTTGGTCATGTGGAAATGCCTTTGTAGCACGGGCGGGAAAATATGCGTCCACATCCTGTCCAGATGAGTCAGACGGACACAAGTACACCATCGACTGAAAACTACACCAAACCCATTCCCAATGACACAACTCAATTATATTCAAGATTTATTCACAATTCAAGTAGCATTTTTTATTTTTTTACCAAATACACTCTCTGACCAATCCGAATTTAAGCTGGGGGTTGTGTTTTCTACGACTTGCCTATAATAAGTCACATGACCTGGAAGTAATATCTCCACCATTCATTCATTCAAAAATAACCAAAAATAATAATAAACTTAACAATACAAAAGCCACGCAGAGACTTTCCATCGGATAAAAACATTTGACTTCGATATTTTAAATTAAATATATGTAAATATTAATAGTCACTGAGTTGCATAATATTTAAGCAGTTTAATGTGGATTATGACACTGAAATTGTTATTTTGATGGCATGCTATAGACATGTAACATTGTATAACTATAGAATATTGTCTAAAATAATAAAAGGTAAGCTATGACATAAGGTGATATCTTAGTAAACATTAACATTTCAGCCCATTCATGTCATAGTGTGAGATACGGTCAATGATATGATATGAAAACTGCTTTTAGCAATTAGATTTGCTTGTTTTTTATTCTTTATTTGTAATAATACGATCATGTTCAAAGTGTGTTATTTTATTTTGTTCGTTTATTTTAGTTAATTGCAAAAATCTCAACAAAACATGTTCAGAAGTATTGACAAAAAGACTGAACTATGAACTGATAAATGTTGTTTTGAAGATATCCCAAATTTGAATATCAAGTATATTGTAGAAAACGCTACAAAAAGAGCAGACTAAAAAAAATACCCTTAGAGACATATAAAGACAAATTTCTGTTGGACTGACATAAGATAGTAAGAATATTGTTATAACGTCGCACTAGAAAAAACGTTTGTCAGTAATGCTAACAGTATCGGTCGTGGGCCGTGAAAACATTTTTGGGGCCTGATTTTGCCCCCGGGCCGTGAGTTGAATAGACCTGGCCTATATCTTCAGTCTTATGGGCAGTCATGTATGAGGCCAGCTGTTACAAATGCCAAAGGCTAAACTGTGTGCGGTCACATCTGTTCGCTTTTAAGGCATAATGTTACCCATTTCAGAAAAGTCACCAGTTTTAATGAGACCAGTTTTACTCCAATGCTGCTTGAGACGTACCGTAAGCTATTTATAGGACCATCTTTCTATTTTAGTCCCCTTTGGACGGTAATATTTGACGCAAGTTACAGTGTTTCAAAAAGCAAAGTCACCACACCTTTTTCTTTATAGCCATGAAACTGTGTAATGTAACAATGACTTCAACTTGTATAAAAACTGTAAAACCAGTAATTGTTTTTTTTAGTTCTGCACTGGGATTATAGTGGAAACTGAGGAACTGACTTTTAATTAGTTCCTGGTTTGGTTTTGTTCTGCTTCAGTCTTGGTTTAGTCCTATTTGGGGGTTTTAGTTTATACTTGCAAAACACACTAACATCAGAATTGGAGCTAAACAAGGGACTAAACCTGGACCAGGCCTTACTGGGACCAAACAATGTCTGCACATAAGGACTAAACTGGACAAACTTGTGTGAACCCACTCACAAGTCTTGTGGTTTGGGTTCAGATTTCATCCCGGTTTAGCTTTGATTTTGTCCTGATTTAGCACTGGTTTTGTTAAAGGTTTGTCCCTGGTTCAGGTCCTAATTTAGTCCTGATTTAGTTCTGATTTACCCTTGAATTATTCCTGATTTAGCCCCAATTTAGTCCTGATTTAACCCCAATTTAGTCCTGATTTAACCCCAAATTTGTCCTGATTTAACCTGGGATTATTCATGATTTAGTCCCAATTTAGTCCTGATTTAACCCCAATTTAGTCCTGATTTAACCCCAAATTTGTCCTGATTTAACCTGGGATTATTCATGATTTAGCCCCAATTTAGTCCTGATTTAACCCCAATTTAGTCCTGATTTAACCCCAAATTTGTCCTGATTTAACCTGGGATTATTCCTGATTTAGCCCCAATTTAGTCCTGATATAACCCCAATTTAGTCCTGATTTAACCCCAATTTAGTCCTGATTTAACCTGGGATTATTCCTGATTTAGCCCCAATTTAGTCCTGATTTAACCCCAATTTAGTCCTGATTTAACCCCAATTTAGTCCTGGTTCAACACTAATTTGGTCCCGATTTAATCCTGGTTTAGTCCTGATTCAAGCCTGGTTTAGTCCTAATTTAACCCCAATTTAGTCCTGATTTAACCCCAATTTAATCCTGATTTAACCCCAATTTAGTCCTGATTTAACCCCAATTTAGTCCTGATTTAACCCTGGTTTAGTCCTGGTTCACTACTGGTCAGTTCTTGGCTCAGGTCCTGGTTTACTGTATTATGACTTGTAGCACTCATTTAGTCCCGGTTTAATCATTATTTAGTACAGGGTTAGTTCTGATTTAGTAACTGTATTGTGATATGGAGCACTGATTTGGTCCCGATTTAGCCTTGATTTATCCCTGGTTTAGTCCAGAATTAGTGTAGTTTCTTGATATAGTATTCATGATTAGTGGTAGTCCTGTTTAGCACCAATTTTGTCCTGATTTACCCTGGATGGTTTAGAGTTTAACACTGGATTGGCCCTGGTCTAGTCTGAATTTAATCCTGGTTTGCTGCTGATTTAGTCCTGATTTAGTAGTTTTTAATGCTGGTTTATTTACAGTTTGTCCCAGGTTTAGGTCTTGATTTAGCCCTGGTTTAGTGTAGTTCAGTCATCATGATTAGTATAGGTCTTGTTTAGCACTGGTTTAGTCCTGGTTTAACCTTGGTGTAGAAGGAGTTAATACTGGTTTATTTACAGTTTGTCCCAGTTTTAGATCTTGATTTAGCCCTGGTTTAGTGTAGTTCAGTCATCATGATTAGCATAGGTCTTGTTTAGCACTGGTTTAGACCTGATAGTTTTGATTTAGCGCTGGTTTAGTCTTGATTTAGTGGTGGATAATACTGGTTTATTAACACTTTGTCCCAAGTTTAGGTCATGGTTTAGCCCTGGTTTAGTGTAGTTTAGTCCTGATTTATTAATACTGGATTATTACCAGTTTGTCCCAGGTTTAGGTCTAGATTTAGTCCTGGTTTAGTGTAGTTTAGTCATCATGATTAGCATAAACCCTGTTTAGCACTGGTTTAGTTTTGATTAAGCTCTGATTTTGTGTAGTTTAGTCCTTACGCTTGGTGTTATAATCATCATGATTGGCTTAGTTCTGATTGAGTAGCAGTTAATAGTGGTTTATTAACAGTGTGCCCCAGGTTTAGATCTTGATTTAGCCCTGGTTTAGTATAGTTTAATCATCATGATTAGCATAAACCCTGTTTAGCACTGGTTTAGACCTGACAGTTCTGATTTAGCTCTGGTTTAGTCTTGATTTAGCAGTGGTTAATACTGTTTATTAACACTTGGTCCCAGATTTAGGGCTTGATTTATCCCTGGTTTAGTGTAGTTTAATCATGATTAGCATAAGCCCCATTTAGCACTGGTTTAGTTTTGATTAAGCTCTGATTTTGTGTAGTTTAGTCCTTACTCTTGATGGTATAATCATCATGATTGCTTTAGTTCTGGTTTAGTAGCAGTTAATACTGGTTTATTTACAGTTTGTCCCGGGTTTAGATCTTGATTTAGCCCTGGTTTAGTGTAGTTCAGTCATCATGATTAGCATAAGTCCTGTTTAGCACTGGTTTAGACCTGACAGTTTTGATTTAGCTCTGATTTAGTCTTGATTTAGCAGTGGTTAATACTGTTTATTAACACTTTGTCCCAGGTTTAGGTCTTGATTTAGCCCTGGTTTAGAGTAGTCCAGTCATCATGATAAGTGTAAGCCCCGTTTAGCACTGGTCTAGTCCTGATTTAGCCGCGATTTAGCCCTGATTCACATCCTAGTACACTCCTTCCTCCGGGCTAAAATAGAACAACACTGGTGCCCGGACAGGACTAACAATGGTCCGGGTCCGTACAAAGAGGGCCCGCGGTGACACCCTCGCCGTCTGACGCGCCGTGCCGCGACGCTCCGTGCCCGTTAGCCTCTTGTTTACACGAGTCCCGCTCGCCGCCTGGCTAACTGACTGACGACTCACGAAAACAACAACGCGGAGGAAAAAGCCCCGTACGTACCTCCTCGGCGTGCTTCCTCAGCGCCTTCTCCCGCTCGTACTGCGTGATCAGCTGCTCGTTGTCCTCCTTGAGCAGCTCCAGCTCCACCTCGTGCTCCTGGTTCTCCGCGAACACCGAGTCGAGGTTCTCCAGCACGGCCACCACCAGCGGCATCAGCTCCTTCACCACGTCCTCGTCGTATTTCCCGATGAGGCGCTCGAACTCGCGGTAGATGGAGTTGGCCAGGCCCGATACGCGCTCGGACATCATCGCGGACGTGCCCCCGGGGTCGTCCTGGTACACAACCCCGTCCTCCAGCTCCATTTTCGCGGCGGCGGGTCGGTTCGTCTCGGGGTTGGGGGGATGTGTGGGGAGCGCGGGCCGATCAGTGAGCGCGTAAAGGCGGGTGCATTTCGGGGAGATCGGCGGGACCGTTACGATGTTACGGTGCTACGTGGATGGCTCTTCCTCCTTTCTCTCGGTTTTTTTTTTTTTTCGTCGCTTGTCTCGTGGTGCGTTCAGGGGTTGTTCAATGCGGTCGTTTTTTTTATTTTTATTTTATTATTATTTTTTTTTTTACATTTGTACTAAATTTAAATCTAAATTTTCTATTCTTGGACGCAATAATAGAATAGTCAGACGAAACATTTAATATATTTCTTTACAATTATGACAAATATATATGGAGCTCACCAGTCCGTCCCGCCCACTTGTAAATCGCGGTTCCGGAAGTAAATTTTTCATTCATTTTTACCAGAGGAAGTTAGAAAAATTCAAATATTACGAGTTTAACGGCATGACGGAGGCTAACCAGCTGTGTGATAACTAAACCCTAAAAAAAAAAAAACCCTAACTAAACTAAAAATTCAGTTTGGCGTAATGTTTTAATACCTTAGCGGTTTGTAAAGTTTCAGAAATAGATTTTAAATAAAATTATAGGTCTCATGCTCATTACTCTCATCACATAGCTTTGAGCAAGCTTTCCAACATATTTATTGATTGATTGATTTTTTTCTCGAAACCCCTATGAGAAAAATGAATGAAAAATGAACTTCCTGAACATATATATAAAACGGATGACATTACAGTAGGAAGACTCATTTGATTCAAATGTTTTGCATAATTTACTTAAATAAACGACACTTTTTTTAACCTTTAAAACATTTTCAACAAAATAAAGGCGTTCACATATATACAAAAATCTGTGACATTAGTGTGGGATAGTGAAGGGATACTACAAATCTAAAAAAAAAACGCTAAATCGTGATAAAATGGATATATAAAGAGAGAGAGAGAGAGAGTCCAACCTGTCATAGGCACTTTAAGGAGGAAAAACGAATTCAAAGTGCATGTTTATAGTTTGTACGTCCAGATTTCCTGTGCACAGTGAAGGCATCATCAAAACAGCTGAGTTCTTACGTCATGACGCCAGAGAGCAGCTTTATGCACGCCCCCAAGTCCTATTTATTTTATTGAAGACACAGCTCTACACAGAAACAATTCATTCAAACGGATGATACTGGGATTCAGAATAGAGCTGCACCAACCGATAATCAAAGAAACCACATTTTTTGGAGATCTGAACTGGAGATCTCACATAAATTACACATAAAGCAAAGTTTTTAGTAAATAGCGCCGCATTATTAATATTGTATAATTCAATAATTGTCATACTTGACCTACTGTGTAGAAATTTATGAGTCAACGTGTAAAACATTTATACAACCAATATTTATTTTACACAAAGGGCCTTGAAAATTGTCACAAACAGTCGTTATAGAGCTCTAAACCCATTATTAGTCCAACTTATTTATTACAAATTCATGATATTGCTGAATTAAGGATATTTAAAGTAATGTATGAAGTAAAACACAACATTATCTGTAATATTCAAGGATTTGGAACTCTGAAATCTGAAAGGAACAGACATAAAAAAAAAAACAGGTGATGGAGCGAAGTATTGTTGTAAAAGGAGTTAATTTATGGAATGATCTTGACAAAGAAATCAAAGAATTAAAAACAATAATGGCATTCAAGAACTATATAAAAGCTATCGCATAAGAAAGTGAGAAAATTAAGTTCTTGTGGTTAAATTGTTGAATATCTGTTTGCAATGTGTGTGTGTGTGTGTGTGTGTGTGTGTGTGTGTGTGTGTGTGTGTGTGTGTGTGTGTGTGTGTGTGTGTGTGTGTGTGTGTGTTGTGTTAAATGCAAATGTTTAGTGTATTGTGTTTTTAAACCATCAGTGTTAAGTAGTAAGTACAGATAACATAAGATTGCTCTTCTTTCTGCTCCTTTTCATTCATTTTACAATGTTTAATACTATGTCACTGATGATGTCTTTTCACATGGCATGAATGAAATAAATAAATAAAATAAACATTAATAAATAAGTAATAACCGCCAGCAATGTAATAACTGCCATATACATAATCATTTTGGCCAATTTTGAATTAAATTGAGATTTGATTCAGAATTGCCGTTGTACTGTAGGTTCCAACAAATTATATTAACTTTACAGGGTGCGCTGGAGACACATTTTTAAATAAAGAAGTCTAATTTCCAGTTAATAAAGCCGTGTTTTTCAACTTTTTTGAGATCGTGGCACACTTTTTTGGCTGAAAAGATACAACTGCACATCACCTATAACAGAATCATCACACCTTTTAGTAAAAATGGTGGTAAATAATGTGGCAAATTATAACCATATCACTATTTGGGTCTTTAAATTTGCAAATGGTGATGTTTTGCTTTCCTTTTTGTTAGAGAAGGACATTCCAATACGGTCAATTATCCAGTTAAACCCATGTGTGAATTTGTTAACTCAAATTGGATGTTTTCATTTATAATCAACATTATAATTTACTTTACACAGTTTTTCTCATTTTCTTGTTTTTAAAGGACAAATATTATGCATTATTTGTAGGTTACTAGCTCTCAAACGAGCGCTTGAGTGTCTTTACTTTGACAGCTCATGTTTTAAGACTAAAAATAAAATGTTTTACAAAGAACAATACAACTTTATCACAGCACCGGGTGATGCCACAGTAACTTAGCTTTGGCTCCATCTACTGGCTGCAGAAGCAATTACATATTTTTTCCTATTTGCTGTGTTATGCATCATGGGGGATTGTCGTCACGTGGCGCCCTAAAGCAAAGATGTCAGCCTCCATATCAGGAAGTAAAACAAAGATGGCAGCCTCCGTATCAGGAAGTCATGCGCCAATGAGCACACGCCAGAGAGATAAACAGGGCGCCATTTTGGATTCATCTTCCAGGTTTTATTATAGTTCTATGTTCCCAATCTTTTTTGTCTCATACCCCCTCAGCTTTGTCTCATACTCCGAGAACTCCTCAAATTGAGTTTCAGGCAAATAAATGGGTTTATTAGTCACATATTCAGTCAGTTATTACTATATGTTTTTGTTTTAATTATATTTATGGTCCAGGACACTCCAAAAAGATGCTGTATTTACAGCTAATGACACTTTTTCATATGGATAAAAGTACATTTCATCTTCTTTTAAAACCTAAAACCATTCCAAGTGCCCCCTGATAACTGCTCACGTACCCCTGGGGGTCCCCGTACCCTTGGTTGGGAACCACTGCAGTCTTGGTTACCTTTTTCAGAGGAGTTCTGGTTGGCTTCTCCAGGTCTCTGTCACATTAGTTTGCTCACAGTTGTATTGATTTATTCATGTTTGAGTCATCTCTGTGGCTCTGAATCGGTAATACTGCTGCACTAAATTTCAGTTGAGTTTTTGTGTGATTTTGAGCTTTTAGTGTTGACGTTGATGAAGGTTTTTGTCAGTTAAAAGTCCAATGAAAAATACAACCAAAAGCCCCGTTATCTGCGCTGACTGCCCCTTGACACTTTAGTGGGGAAAAGCAGCACCTTTCAGCCAACATTTGTGACAACAATTTGCGTTTATAAGGGGAAGTACAAAAAGTAAATACTCGTCGCTTTCCGTAGAAAGCCGGCCGGCTGCAACTGAATTCTTTTCTTGAAATGCAACACAGAATCAGAGGCTGGGAGTGGCTCTAACTCAAGGGTGTCCAAACTTTTTCCATCGAGGGCCACATATTGAAATACAGACCAAGCGGAGGGCCACAAATCAATTGCGAAACGTTAAAAAAAGCTGCATTTATCTGATGTTTTAAGCACCACCACATCTACATTCAGTCTCATTGTCTTAATATCAGGTCTGTACTGCACCAAAATGTTAGTTATTTAGGTTGGAATTGTAGAAAATCTGAAATGTGCTGTAAATAGTACTTCTCAGGACAATGTGGGCCAATTCACCAGGAAGTCTACGGGCCAAGAAAAATTGGTCTGAGGGCTGCATTTGGCTCCCGGGCCTGAGTTTGGACATGCCTGCTCTAACTGCATCTGTGCAATACTATGGAACATTTATTTAGCTCTGTTAGATACAGCGGTGGAAAGTAACGAAGTACAAAAGTAAACGTACTGTACTTAAATAAAATGATTAGGTATCTGTTCTTTACTTAAGTCTTTTTTACAGTGGATACTTTATACTTTTACTCCACTACATTTCTATAACTGGACTGAAAAGTAGAGAGTGCTTTTCATTTTGTTTGAGGTCATTCTGAGCTCGTTGATGGTGACGTTCTGCCTGAAGGGTTTGAGTTCAAGCTCAACAACAAGCAAAGATATACACAGAAAATGAAAGAAATTAATTTGAATAGACTTTGAATTTGTTGAGCAAAATTAAGCACAATTCAAAACTACAACATTTAATACTCAAACTGGTCTCAGAATCTGCATGAAATACTTTTACTTTTTACTCTTAAAGTACATTTTCAAACAGATACACGTTTACTTAAGTAGATTTTTTAATGTCATACTTTTACCTTTACTTGAGTAATTCTTTGCGCAGGTATCTGCACTTTTACTTGAGTAACAAATTGAGTTCTTCTTCCACTCCTGGTAAGATGATGATGCACAAAAACCTGCACCTGCACCTGCATGCACCTGCTCCATGAGGTGGAACTAAAAAAACACCAAGAACTGAAAAAAGGTTCCTACAGTGGGAAATCACCTATAATAAATGAAAGCAAAACATCTTTTAAAAATTGGAAATGGAATAATAATGTCCTGGTGTGGAAATGAACATTAATGGATCTGCATTGTGGCTGATCTGAACCAGGACCTGGTTTGGTCCTGGTTTAGTCCTTGTTTGGTCCTGGTTTGGTCCTGGTTTAGTCCTGGTTTAGTCCTGGTTTAGTCCTGGTTTGGTCCTGGTTCGGTCCCAGTTCGGTCCCGGTTTAGACCTGGTTTAGTCCTGGTTTAGTCCTGGTTTAGTCCTGGCTTAGTCCTGGTTTAGTCCTGGTTTAGTCCTGGTTTATTACCTGTGCATAGTAGTTTAGTAACATGACTTAGTTTACATAACGTCTCTGTCAGGGCTGCTGCTAGCTTTTTTGGTGCCCTATGCAAAATGTCTTGATGGTGCCCCCCCCCGCATTAAATGACCAAACCCACAATTACTTTCATTTCTTACCATGTTCATTTTATTATCTTAAATTAAATACACAATATATAGTACTATAAACACAAGATGGAAATGTAAGTTGCCAACAAAAAAATATTAATAAATATCTTAAATAACTAAATAAAACTTAAATATTCAAGTGTAAAACAAATACCACCCAATAAAAGTGCAAATACGAATATAGATAGAATCATCCAACAAGTGAAGTATATGTAAACATTAACAGGCTCCTACAAATGTGTACGTCTACATTTTCTAGCTGCAAAGTTGTTTATCAAGTCATCATATGAGAGCTTCTGTGCCAATTGGTGGTGAGTTCAAAGGGTAAAAGAAACGAAGTACAGTATTCGTAACTGTAAATGATTACTATTACTACAATTTATTTATTTATTTTTTGCAAAAAATGAATAAAAATAGTTTATTCAGCTTTAAGAAATGCACAGGAACTGTTGTCATTGTGAATGTATCATCGGCATCATATTTATTCACGGATTAAGTGCAGTAAAAGCCCACGCACCAAATGTCCCCTAAACGCCTCAGAGTCAGACGTTAGCTGCAGAGCGGCAGGTAATAGGCTCCTCCCTCTCTCTCTCGTCTTTGTCATTCTCTCAAACTTTGCCTGGGGTCTTGGCAAAGTTGGTGGGTCTTGGTCATCCCTGTTCTCTGAGGGAGGAGCCGAGGAGGAAAGAGAGAGAGCCCTTGGCGTCGCGGTTTTATTAAATTACGTGCATGCGCTTCACTTTGGCGAGCGCCGGAACGCGGCGCCGGCGCCGGAACGGAACGCGGCGCCGCGTGGGCACCACTCGTTTTCGCCACGGCCAGGCGGCCACGGCACAGCCGATGTGGTGCCCCCTCAGAGCACTTGGTGCCCTACGCGCTGTACGTTACGAGCTTTATGGAAGCGGCGGCCCTGGTCTCTGTCTAAAGGAAAGTTATACCAGTGTTTACACTTTGTGAGTAACTTTACTCACACAAGTCTAGTAAATGTTACTCTTATTTTAAAAAAAACATTATATTACTCCACATTTTTTTCAGTGAACACTATTTTTGTGAACTTTTTGTAAACATTTGACAAGTAAAGAATACTATTTGGGTTTGGTTCCTGTAGTATTCTGGTTCGTGTTATTCTGACATGACAACTGAACACAACTGTATTGACCTCCAGAATATGGACTGTTGACTTTCAGAGCCAAAGGAATAACCACAGCGCAGTGACATGAACATCGACCATTACTCTTAACCATTATACTTTTTATTTTATGTTGAACATCAAATAAGGACATTAAAACTCCCCAACACACAAAACTAATCAATACCTTTGTGAAGCCATTTACGTTCTCATTTTATTCATATTCTCCAGGAAACATTCTTTTTAAACTGTTTGTGCCGTGAGCTGATGTTTTTCTGGCCACACAAATGTACCCTGTGATCAGAGGTGGGTAGTACTCAGTTACATTTACTTTTACTTTTTCAAGAAATTGCATTTGTTGGAGTAACACCAGAGTATCAGACACAATACTTTTACTCCTACTTGAGTCATATTTTTATTGAAGTAACTCTGACTTGAGTAAAAGTGTTGGTTCCTCTTCCTTCTGTGAGGAAAACTTTTTTACTTTTACTTGAGTCATTAAACCACTACTTTGTACTTTTACTTGAGTAATATTAATTCAGATTTGACTCTTACTTGAGTACATTTTGGATACTCCACTCACCTCTGCCTGTGATCCGGTAGAAAAGCACAAAATAAATCTGTACAGTCGTTTCTCCACCAGGTGTCGCTGCTGCCGCACTCTTCCTCCCATCAGTCTCCCCCACTCCTCCCCCCTCCCCCACACCTTCAACCGCAAACTTTCAACAAGAGCTTCGACTCCACATGGTTGGTTTTATCATTTGATTCATTACGTAGAAAAGAAGGTGTATTATGTGTAGATATGACAGGGGCTGATGGGATATGAGAGAGGGGGGGGGGGGAGAAGGAGGGAGAGAGGGGAGGAGGGGAAAAGAGAGGGAGAGAGAAGAAGGAGGGAAAGAGAGAGAGGAGGGGGCTAGGGAGAGAGAGGGAGGAAGGAGAGGAAGAGAGAAGGAGGAAGGAAAGAGACAGGGAGAGAGAGGGGGGGGGCATAGGGAGAGAGGGAGAAAAGAGAGGAAGAGAGAAGGAGGAGGGAAAAAGACGGCAGGGAGAGAGAGAGAGAGAGAGAGGGGCATAGGGATATATAGAGAGAGAGGGAGAAAAGAGAGGAGGAGGGAAAGAGACAGAGAGAGCGAGGGGGGCATAGGGAGATAGAGAGAGAGAGGGAGAAAAGAGAGGAAGAGAGAAGTAGGAGGGAAAGAGACAGGGAGAGAGAGGGGGGGGCATAGGGAGAGAGGGAGAGAGGGAGAAAAGAGAGGAAGAGAGAAGGAGGAGGGAAAGAGACGGCAGGGAGAGAGAGAGAGAGGGGCATAGGGATATATAGAGAGAGAGGGAGAAAAGAGAGGAGGAGGGAAAGAGACAGAGAGAGCGAGGGGGGGCATAGGGAGATAGAGAGAGAGAGGGAGAAAAGAGAGGAAGAGAGAAGGAGGAGGGAAAGAGACAGAGAGAGAGAGCGAGGGGGCAAAGGGAGAGAGGGAGAAAGGAGAGGGAAAGAGGAGGGAAAAAGACAGTAGGAAGAGAGAGAGACTCAGAGAAAGGGGGGGCAGAGAGAGAGAGAGAAAGGAGAGAGGAGCGAGAGAAGGGGTATAGGGAGAGAAGGAGAAAGGAGAAGGTGAGAGAATGAGGAGGGAAAGAGAGGTGAGAAAGTGAGAGAGAGAGAGAGAAAAGAGCGAGGCAGATAGGGAGGGAGAAGGGGGACAGAACAAGAGCAATAGAGAGAGAGGGGAAGAAGAGAGGGAAAGAGGAGGAGGGAAAGAGACAGGAAGAGAGAGAGCGAGGGGGGCACAGGAAGAGAGAGAGAAAGGGAGAAAGGAGAGGGAAAGAGGAGGAAAAGAGACAGCAAGGAGAAAGAGAGACTCAGAGAAAGAGAGAGAGAGAGAAAGGTGGATAAGAAGAGAGAAAGGGAGAGAGGAGCGAGAGAGGGAGCATAGGGAGATAGAAAGAGAAGGAGGAGGGATAGGGTGAGGGAAGGAGGAGAGAGAGAGGTGAGAAAGTGAGAGAGAGAAACTCAGAGAAAGAGAGAAAGGAGTGAGGGGGAAGGGAGACGGGACGAGAGCAATAGAGAGAGGGGGGAGAGGGCGAGGGGAGAAAGGAGAGGGAGAGAGAAAGAGGAGAGAAAGAGACAGAGAGAGAGGGAGAAAGAAAAGCGAGGGAAGGAGGAGAGAATAAGGGAGAAAAGGGAGAGAGAGAGGGAGGGAGGGAGAGACTTAGAGAGGAGAGAGAGAGAGACACTTTTAATGTACCATAGTGACATTAAAGAAAAGGAGTTTTGATAATGTTGTTGACTACATGCATTTTCCCAATGTTTTAAATCTTGTAAATGTGCGTTTTTTCCTCATAAATGTGCGGGATGGAGAGGAGGAGGGAGAGAGAGGGAGGGGGACAGAGGAGAGAGAGAGAGAGAAGGAGGAGGTAAAAAGAGAAGGGGGGTAAGAGAGAGAGAGGAGAGAGAGGAGAGGGGAACACTTGCTCTGACTCAGTCTGAGACAGAGGCGCGTCTCGGAGCGTCCTGCAGCAGTTCAGACGGAGCCGGAGTTTGACCCGGAGTTTGTCTGAACCTGAGCGGCCTGAGAGCGGCACAGAGCGGCACAGAGCGGCACAGAGCGGCAGAGCGCGGACACAGGTGAAGATGCTGCTGTGGCTCACCCTGCTGACGGTGTGCGCGTGCAGCCGGTTTGCGTACGCGGGCTACGGGCTCAGCATGTTCGCGGCGCAGTCCTCTCCCCCGGACCCCTGCTACGACGAGAACGGGAACCCCCGGAGGTGCATCCCGGACTTTGTCAACGCCGCCTTTGGGAAAGACGTGCGCGTGTCCAGTACGTGCGGCAACCCCGCGGCGCGGTACTGCGTGGTGAGCGAGAAGGGCGAGGAGCGCACGCGGGACTGCCACACGTGCGACGCCTCGGACCCCAAGAAGTGCCACCCGGCCGCGTACCTCACGGACCTGAACAACCCGCACAACCTGACGTGCTGGCGCTCCGAGACCTACGTGCAGGCCCCGCAGAACGTGACGCTCACGCTGTCCCTGGGGAAGAAGTTTGAGGTGACGTACGTGAGCCTGCAGTTCTGCTCGCCCAGACCCGAGTCCATGGCCATCTACAAGTCCATGGACTACGGCAAGACCTGGATGCCCTTCCAGTACTACTCCACGCAGTGCAAGAAGATGTACAACCGGCAGAACCGGGCCGTGATCACCAAGCAGAACGAGCAGGAGGCGGTGTGCACGGACTCGCACACGGACATGCACCCGCTCACGGGAGGACTCATCGCCTTCAGCACGCTGGACGGACGGCCCTCCGCGCACGACTTCGACAACTCCCCGGTGCTGCAGGACTGGGTCACGGCCACCGACATAAAGGTCATCTTCAGCCGGCTGCACACGTTCGGGGACGAGAACGAGGACGACTCGGAGCTGGCGCGGGACTCGTACGCGTACGCGGTGTCAGATCTGCAGGTGGGCGGCAGGTGCAAGTGCAACGGACACGCGTCAAAGTGCGTGAAAGACCGCGAGGGCAGCCTGGTGTGCGAGTGCAAGCACAACACCGCGGGCCCCGAGTGCGACAGGTGCAAGCCCTTCCACTACGACCGGCCCTGGCAGCGGGCCACGGCGCGCGAGGCCAACGAGTGCGTGGGTAAGTGCTCCGCTCCACGCGCGCCGACACCGGGACGACACGTGTGGGAGGTTTTAGAAGGGTTCACAGTCTGACGTGTACCGCTGGAAATGACACGTGCCGTGACTTTACGCATTTGGACAGAAACAGTGTTCTCTGAGCGCTGGTAACACAAGTGTGGAGTTATTTATTTGACAGGGATAAAGCACATTAATGAACATCTGCAAATGTAAATATGCCGGATTATAGTAACAAAGAATTTTCATCCGCAGTCGTAAAACTAAAAAATGTGAAAATGTGTTAAAAGTGAGCACGCATACAGTTCTGTATACAAGTATTTTATACAGCAGGTCTTTAACACTTTTTAAACTTAACACAAGCGGATTAATTTACAATGCACTATAGCCAATATATTTATAAAAAAGTTGACGTATTGAACATTTGGCAGAATTTAAATGACGTGGAATGAAATGAATGAAGCGATGTGGCACATTATTGTCAATTTATTCACAAATCGAGAAAAAGCCGTAAATGACTCTATTAAAAACGTCACAATCGGTCAAATAAGTTGTTTGTGTGGAAACTTTAACAGCAAGACAGCTGGTAGAAAGAGAAAAAACCGCTCCGTGGATACATGTGTTCCGTGCGTAGTTACGCATGGCGCAGTTGGACAGCGGCAGCAGTGACTGTTTACGCGCGCAGCAAAAAACCGATCATCATTATTTGACTATTAGATGAGAGAACGTACACGTAAACAGTTCCATCTGATGTGAGTAATCTGATTTGGTTCTGATTGTTGACAGCTGACAAGGAAAATTATGCAAAAAAAAAAAAAAAAAAAAGCAGCAATGAATCAGAGACAAAAATGAAAAAGAGTGAAATATTTATTTTGAAATTCTAAGTACTTTGTCTTCCAGATTAAACAAATTAACTTGTTTTTGGTAATCAGATTTCTCTCATGCTGTAAACACACACCTAAAATCGAATCTCTTTATTGGATTTTCTGATTATTCTGACCGTATATCTGTGCGTTTGTGGTTTTTGACAGCACTTATTTAGAGAATGTCCCAGTTTACGATTGATGCAGGATGAATTGTAAGTGAGATTTGCACGGAAAACACAATAATATACATATTTTTCCACAAAAATGAAGACTTTTTTGCTGCAGTGGCTTTCAGGGCTGTAAACGTCTCTCGCAGTGATTTGCGATTGATAAAAACTGAAAATCATATCGTGTTATTGCAGTTATTTCCACAATCTATGTCTTTTTCTACAATTCTACAAAAAAGTAAGCTGTGAATGAAATAACAAATACGAAATAAAATTAATAAAAAATAATTAATATGACAGAAAATAATTTTAAAAGTGTGCATCCCATAGTAAAATTAAGAATTGTCTGCTGAAAATCAATACTTCCCTGCCTTTTTTGTAGATTTTAAAATAATATATTAATATATGATAATAATAATAATTATTATTATAATAATACTACTACAATAATAATAATACTTTACATTTACAGTTTTGGTATAGGCTCTGGTTATTTTGGGGAGAATGATCTTATTATTATTATTATTATTATTATTTGTATATTTCTTAGGTTTTCATTTATTTATTTATTTTTTAGGTTATAGTAGATCTTTTTCTTGTTTTCTTTTTTGTTTTTGTTATAATTTTACAGATGTATCTTTTATTTTAATAGATTATTCATTCATTCATTCATTTTCTACCGCTTATTCCCGTTAGGGTCATGGTGACTGGAGCCTATCCCAGTGACTTTGGGCCTTAGGCGGGTACACCGGGACAGGGGCCAACCTGCCGCAGGGTTGAGATTATTTATTTATTTACATAATTAATTATAATTATAATATATTTCTTTTGATTTTTTAGCTTTTTGCGCTTTTCTAATGTTTTTATTTAGATTAAAGATTCAACAGATTCAAGAAATTCAATATTGCTTGAAAACAATTCTTTAAATGTGCAACTGAAGCATTTTTGTTTTCTTACACAAGATTAGAAAATATGAAATATCAAATTATACAGTATGGGTCGCTCGATTTAGTTCAAACATCATAACCACGATTGCTATTATTATTATATTACTCATAAATAGTCATATATTCATAATTTCAAACAATTACTTTTATATACAATCTGTAAAGAAAGCATATATTTAGACCCAACATGTTTTTCTTTTTTTTTTTTTTTTTTTTTTTAATTTTTTGACATGTATCATTCTGAGCAGAAGTAAATTACAAATGAATTAAGTAACCAACGCGTCACATTAGGGGGCGTGGTCTGTCTCAGTCGATTCAATAGTTCACTTTTCTCTTCTAATATATTTCCTGTCGAATTATGTCTATTTTATACAGCCAATTCAAATAAAGTTACAATCGTCTCTGGATGGCGTGCGGCGCTAGCATCGCGATAGCATTAAGCCCGCAGCGGCTGTTAGCATTCTTGGCTAACTAGACCATTTTAGCCGTTTGACGACTTAATTCTTCTTCGTGTCTTTGTCTCTGTTTTTGGCTCAATAAAACTCCTAAATGATGTGTTTGCTGTTGTAGATGTTGAACAGGGGGTGAGAAAGCAGCTGTTCTACATTGATATGAATGGATTGTTTCCCCCACAGTGGTCCAGTGTGGGACTTTTTTTTTTTAATTTATACCTATTGTAACATTGTACGCTGAGGTGATACGTGCCAAAGAAAAACAATTGTCGGAAGTGATAAAAGTGTTGAGCCCCAGACTGTGTTTAATGAAATGTTAGAATCAAACTTAACATTTGCTTCACAGAATCTTTCACTAAAACCAGGACTGAACCAGGACTGAACCAGGACTGAACCAGGACTGAACCAGGACCGAACCAGGACCGAACCAGGACCGAACCAGGACCGAACCAGGACCGAACCAGGACTAAACCAGGACTGAACCAGGACTAAACCAGGACTGAACCAGGACTGAACCAGGACTAAACCAGGACTGAACCAGGACTAAACCAGGACTGAACCAGGACTGAACCAGGACTAAACCAGGACTGAACCAGGACTGAACCAGGACTGAACCAGGACTAAACCAGGACTGAACCAGGACTAAACCAGGACTGAACCAGGACTGAACCAGGACTGAACCAGGACTGAACCAGGACTGAACCAGGACTAAACCAGGACTGAACCAGGACTGAACCAGGACTGAACCAGGACTGAACCAGGACTAAACCAGGACTGAACCAGGACTGAACCAGGACTGAACCAGGACTGAACCAGGACTGAACCAGGACTAAACCAGGACTGAACCAGGACTAAACCAGGACTGAACCAGGACTGAACCAGGACTGAACCAGGACTAAACCAGGACTGAACCAGGACTAAGCCAGGACTAAACCTGGACTGAACCAGGACTGAACCAGCACTGAACCAGGACTGAACCAGGACTAAACCAGGACTGAACCAGGACTGAACCAGGACTAAACAAGGACTAAATCAGGACTGAACCAGGACTAAACCAGGACTAAACCAGGACTGAATCAGGACTGAACCAGAACTAAACCGGGAATAAACCGGGACTAAACTGGGACTAAACCAGGTCTAAACTGGGACTAAACCAGGACTAAACCAGGTCTAGCCCAGGTCTAAACCAGGTCTAAACCAGGACTGAACCAGGTCTAAACCAGGACTAAAACAGGACTAAAACAGGTCTAAACCAGAATTAAACCAGGTCTAAACCAGGACTAAACCAGGTATAAACTAGTTCTAAACCAGGACTAAACCAGGTCTAAACCAGGACTAAACCAGGTATAAACTAGTTCTAAACCAGGACTAAACCAGGACTAAACCAGAACTAAATCAGATTGAGTATAACCAAGCTGAAGAGGATCTAAACTAGGACTAAACAGGACTAAATCTGGTCTAATTCAGGACTAAACCAGAACCAAACCACGACCAAACTGGGACTGAACCAAGACCAAACATTCAACATTGATTTTTACGTGTGGGGTTATCAAAAGTACTGAAAATCAGATACTAATCAATACTAAAACGAGTACGAGAAAGTAGATACTCATTTGAGCAAGTGTTGATACTAAAAAAACACTTTAACAGGACTAAATTCTGCCTTTTGTGAGCAGTTTTAGATTAATCTTGATCTTTATCAGAACATGTATAAAACCACGACTGAAGGATTACACAGACATTACTGAAAAATTTGAATTTATTTGCACCTAAACGAGGAAGTTACCGTTTTCAGACCGCATTCCAATTTCAATGGCTGTCGTTTGCAGATCCCACAAACCACACTCGCATACCATAAAGTCACATTCAGAGCAATAAAATAATAATAAAACACATGTGGTGAATGATTTTCGCAGGACACCGTAGCGCTCCCTGAACCGACGCTCCTCGAACGCAACTGTGGGAAACCGGCGTTCGCCAAAAAAACGCCGCTTTACTCCACTCAAACGTGTCATTTTGCACTTGTTCAATTGGAAACGTGTTTTTGCTGTCAGGCCGCCATATCTTCTGTTTTATGAGCTAGCATGTGGTTTTCCTTTTAGCTAATATGGCAATTTTGAAGATCTGGAATTATATATGGCTTCCAGGGATAAGATCAGAAGGCAAATGTAATAGAAGCAAGCTTTCCTGTCACGTGCAAAGTGTCGGGATGATAAATGTCTGGTTGGTTTTATTATTGTTGTTTGTTTTTGAACGGCAGCCAGTACTGTGCGTCTAAAATGGGGTGTTGTGTTGTATGTGATCAATTTTTGGTTGGAAGCAGGCCCAGTCAGTGCAATATGTAACACGTTTTAGAGAAGTTTTGAGACGTTATTCCAAACAGTTCTCTTACTTGAATAAAAGTTTTGAATCCTCTTTCCACTGTGAGTAAGACAAAGCAAGGCAAGTTTTTTTGCACAATTTGTACACAAGGCAATTCAAAGTTCCAGCAGGAGGCCGGTCCATGTTTAGTCTTGACTCTGGCACCAGCAGGAGGCCAGCAGGAGGCCGGTCCATGTTTAGTCTTGACTCTGGCACCAGCAGGAGGCCGGTCCATGTTTAGTCTTGACTCTGGCACCAGCAGGAGGCCGGTCCATGTTTAGTCTTGACTCTGGCACCAGCAGGAGGCCAGCAGGAGGCCGGTCCATGTTTAGTCTTGACTCTGGCACCAGCAGGAGGCCGGTCCATGTTTAGTCTTGACTCTGGCACCAGCAGGAGGCCGGTCCATGTTTAGTCTTGACTCTGGCACCAGCAGGAGGCCGGTCCATGTTTAGTCTTGACTCTGGCACCAGCAGGAGGCCGGTCCATGTTTAGTCCTGACTCTGGCACCGGCAGGAGGCCGGTCCATGTTTAGTCCTGACTGTGGCACCAGCAGAAGGCCGGTCCATGTTTAGTCCTGACTCTGGCACCAGCAGGAGGCCGGTCCATGTTTAGTCCTGGCTCTGGCACCAGCAGGAGGCCGGTCCATGTTTAGTCCTGACTCTGACACCAGCAGGAGGCCGGTCCATGTTTAGTCCTGACTCTGACACCAGCAGGAGGCCGGTCTATGTTTAGTCCTGACTCTGGCACCAGCAGGAGGCCGGTCCATGTTTAGTCCTGACTCTGGCACCAGCAGGAGGCCGGTCCATGTTTAGTCCTGGCTGTGGCACCAGCAGGAGGCCGGTCCATGTTTAGTCCTGACTGTGGCACCAGCAGGAGGCCGGTCCATGTTTAGTCCTGACTCTGACACCAGCAGGAGGCCGGTCCATGTTTAGTCCTGACTCTGACACCAGCAGGAGGCCGGTCTATGTTTAGTCCTGACTCTGGCACCAGCAGGAGGCCGGTCCATGTTTAGTCCTGACTCTGGCACCAGCAGGAGGCCGGTCCATGTTTAGTCCTGGCTGTGGCACCAGCAGGAGGCCGGTCCATGTTTAGTCCTGACTGTGGCACCAGCAGGAGCCCGGTGCATGTTTAGTCCTGACTCTGACACCAGCAGGAGGCCGGTCCATGTTTAGTCCTGACTCTGACACCAGCAGGAGGCCGGTCCATGTTTAGTCCTGACTCTGGCACCAGCAGGAGGCCGGTCCATGTTTAGTCCTGACTCTCGACACCAGCAGGAGGTCGGTCCATTTTAGAGTGAGAGACTGGAGGTGACTGCTGACACTTTCTCTTTGTTTGTGTGGGCCAAAGACGATGATTTCAGTCTTGTCTGAGTAAAGCCTTGTTTCCACTGGTTCACTTTGGAATGGATCAAAAGGGTCCAAAACCTTCTCCACTGTGAACTGTGAACCGTACCGACCTATGTACCGGCCATGTTTCCACTGACCCAGACTTCCCCCAGACTGCTTCACTCGGGACCGTCTCGTGCAGCTTCTGTTGATGACAGACTGCGTTTCCTGCAGAGGTCCATCGCACAGGGGTCGGCCACGTGAGCCGCTAACGTCACCCAAACATGACTGATGTTTTCCTCATAAATAAAGTGTAAATTGTACCTGTATTATACTTTTTCTTCATGTGGCTGATCTCACCAATTCATAAGTAATTACATGTTTGTGTCACTGTGAGACGTGGCTAAAGTTAGCGTGAACAAGAAACTACTTCCTGGTTTATTGTCAGCTTTTTCTGCATTTATTTTAAAGCCTCTGCGTCTCTCTGTGAAATGCGTTGGGTTTGGATTGTGTTGGATCCATTATGCACTGGAAATATAATAATCCAAACCCAAACCTTAACCTAACTGTGAAATAATCCAGTATATGGTCAAAAATAAACATTTGCCAAGAGAATGCGAAATAATTTGAAAGTTTAGCGCCGCCAACACAACAAAATGCTGAACCTTTAGGGAGTCCTGTCAAGAAAGTATTCGTTCATCATGAATTAAGTCTTGCTTCATGCTTTTTAAGGCTATTAAAAGTGTGTTTATCATAAAGTGGTACCATATTATTTTGAGGCGATTAGAGATTGACCAGTATGTTGTTTTTCAGCTGATGGTTGATAAGCTCTGCCAATATTTGGAGCAGATATGTGAGGACATTTTACATATTTTTTTCCAAAGCTATGTTTAAAATGACTACTAAAAACGGTCTATACTTTTCACTGCACTTTATAATAAAAGTGTAAGGGAAAAAAAACGTGTCTAGATTTTGTTTTTAGACATCCACAACTGACTCATAACGGAGCAGTGTAGTCACATTTTGTACTATGCCATTGTCACATTTAAGGTGAGACGCTGCAGGTGAATGAGAAAAAAAATGTAATTTAAAGATATCAATTTGAATCTTCTCCTGTAGTTTACTCACATAAATATAAGACAAAAATGTATTACAAGTTTTTCATCATGTCATGTTTTCATGTAGAAATAAGGGATTTAACGTGTAAAAAGTCCAAAATTAGACATATTTGGGACATTTAAATCTGACTAGCTTGAAATTTCTTAGTTCATTTTGTAACATATTAGTTACAAGAAGCTTTACAGAAGGGATTTTAGATTTCTTATATAGTTTTTGAGTAAACTTGAGTTGACTGAAAATTGTAAGAATTCATCCTTTTGACTTACAACTTTAATAAATCAGTTTTAGAATTAGATATCAAAAAAACCCTTCTGTACAGTTCGTCAAATTCTTTTTGAGTCCAAGACTGTAAAGTTCGGTGAGTGTGGGAGCTAATTTAAAGCTATTTTAATGCATTTTAAGAAAACAGCCTTCGAAATTACAATGTCCCAGAGAAATCTATGGATGAAGTGGATTAAATGAAATAATAAAACATCTTTAGGAGCAGATTGGACAGGTTTGTTGTTTCCACATGAAAGCCCATATGTTGAATGAGCAAACTGACCTAAAAAGTAAAATTGGAAAAGGATTAAAACAAAACTTTGCTTTACAGTCGGGTGTCCAAACCTTTTTCATCGTGGGCCGCATTTTGAAACACATATCAAGCGGAGAGCCACAATTAAGTGAATCTTAGAAATCGTTGCATTTAACATGAGTTTGATGAGCCATCGAGCTTTTAGAAAGGTTTATTATGTAGGTTATGATGGCAGCATTTCTCCAAATTTGCTGTTTATAGTACTACCTATAGTCATTTGGGCCAATTCAGCAGGAAAGGCATTGGTGTCGGGCCATAGCATAGACTGTAGATATCAGTGGACCATGTTAGCATGCTAGCCGCCGCGTTCCAAATAGGAAGCAGCTATGGAGGCGCTCCTGGCTCCATAAAGCCGAGCTGCCATTCACTTTCTATTGGGACACTGGTGCCCTTTACTCTGTAACTGTTTCTGCTAAGCTCACCATCTTGGAACTAAAACATCTGTTTTGACACACTCTACATGAATCGGGTGTTTTTTTTTCGTTAGGTTGTTCATAAATCAAGTTATTAGCAATAATAACTGACCAATCAGGTGCTTCCTTTTCCGTGGGCAGTTTTCGCTCGTGTTAGCAACAGGGTTTATTGACAGCTAGCGCCGCCGCGTTGCCGTCTCCTCTCACCGAGGGCGGATACCGTTAGCAAACCGCTCCTGATTAGTCCGTGTGGTTGCCACGATACGCACTCGGATTTCCAAATATGGAGTCTGGCTCCGCTTTAGCCGCTATAACTGCTAGCCGCGATGGGCTTCATTTGGCTGGAGGCAAACGCTATGGGTGACGTCACAATCCCTTAGTCCACTGATCTACAGTCTATGGGCCATAGTTTGGACCTGCTTTGGAGACCTTGTACCTATTTTTCCATGTAGTTTTGCAAAATTTGTTTTGCTCCTGTACAGAACTGTTGTAAAAGCAGCTTTTTGGATCAAAATGAGACGTGTGGCTTCATGATAGTTGTTGTTGAAAGTTGTGGAAAGCGCTTATAACTCATGGTGGTGAATAATTAGGATGCTAGGAATGCACGAGAAAGTGGGGAGTAACTCTGCAAACTGTTCAAATGTCTTAGATTTGTTTTTTAATGTGCCAGATTGTCATGTTTTTTTCTAATAATGACTTGGTTTGAACCAGTGGTAAATATTTATCACAGTTTTACGTGGATCAAGTTGCAGTTTGTGGAGAAAAAAAAATGTGGAAAATTACAGGAAGTAAAACAGAATCCCTCTGTGATGTCATCAACAAGCGACTTTCCATCCAAAATGCAGGCACACGTTTTTCTGACAGTTAAAGGGCATTTAACAAAACAGCAGTGTTATACGGTATTATTATTTGTCAAATCATAACTATTGTGAAATTTAAATACATTTTGCTATTTGTTTACAATATGGTTGCTAGGTCCCCCTATGTCACATCTGCTGCTCATGTCCAACCAGGAAGTAACATTTAAACATCACCAGAATGGCCTGGGGGAAAATGAGCAACCTTTTTAGTAAAATCTTTAATATAATCATGATCACTATGTTTTAGTGAAATGTGTTCTCTAATATATGCACTTTAAAGGAAAAATATTGTGCATTTTTTAATTGTTATTAGCCTTTGAACATGCTCTGGAGTACCTTAAGTTTGGTTCCTCATGTTTTAATAGTATAAAACAATTGTTTATATAAAAAAAATTAAATGAACATCTGCATCTTAGCTTTTTCCCATGGCACTTACTTAGTTTAGACGCCATCTTCTGACTGCATAGCGCTTACACGAGCTAAAAATGAGCTTTGGAAAGAGATGCTTGAGCCTAGAGGTTGTAGTGATCATGTTTAGACAGCAAAATGCTTAAAAACGGCAGAAGATTCTCAGACAAGTGACGTCAACTACTGGAAAAACATCATCCATCGAGGGAGTTCAACAGGAAGTGTTTTTGACGGTCGGAGGGAGAGGATTTTCTAACCAGGATTCATCAAAGTAGCGCGAATGAAGCTAAATTCAACTCCAGGTGTGTTTTTGATGACGGAACATTGTTAGAACATGATTTAAATTTGGCATAATATTTGTCCTTCAAAGCCGGCAGCCAAAAAGTTAGCAAGACGCTTAACCCTTTGCTTTGCCAAAATCTTTAAAGAAAAGCGTCTGACTGAGTGTAGTTACCGCTAATGAGAAACGGCATGACGGATACGGACGCATAAAACTCATGATAACAATAACAACACCGTTCATGTGAGTTGCCAGATTGGGTTGCCAGGTTGAGCAGGTTTCTGGACCGGGCCCGTTTCACATCTGGCTCTCATTTGGGCACATGTGACTTCTCTCTCCATTCCTCTCCACGCAGGAATCCGAGCGCTGCATGACGTCAGCTAACACTTGTAACGTTACAGGCGGGCTGCAGGCGTTTGGTTCTGCGTTCCAGCGTTAGCACGGCACCCTTTTTTTTAGGACAAATATTGCAATCGCGATTATGTTTGTGATCTTGAAATAGAAATTGAGGTTCGGTTCGCGGCGCACAAAACATTGGAAAATAGACTGAAGTTTGAGCTTCTAAAGTAATACTTGACTGAAAAATGACATTTATTTCAGGACATCCAACACTTTGAAAACAAATATGTTCACTCTAAGCCTCATAATCAAATAAACTATAACCAAACAAACTCTAAAAACTCACCATAAACACAAGTAAATGTGCTGTCAAAATCTGTCCATGTACAATTGTGCTCCATTCTAAAACTGTAGCTTATCTTTAAATACTGTTAAGACCTGTGGCACATTCAAAGAATACGTTAAATGGCATGTTTTTGAGCTTTTAATTGTGGTATAACATTGTTCCCTTATCAAACACATACCTAGAGTTGTATTTTGCATCATTCTTTTTACACGTTTACTGGGTCATCTTCTCAGAGTGCTCACAAAAGACTTACATCGCAGGTAAAAACCCAGACTTTATTTATTTATTATTATTTTGAATCTATGCAGCAAATTGTCAGAGCTGGTCTTGAAGTCACGAAGCAAAATACAACTCCGTGTGTGATTGTGATGAGGGAACAATGCTATATCACAGTTAAAAGCTCAAAAACATGTGGAGTTTATTTATTTTTTATTTTAAATCTAAGCTTGAACTGAAGACCATTTATCCACAACTAATCAGAATCAGAAAGGTTTTTATTGCCATTGTCGGTGAACAAAATTCACAAACTAGGAACTTGCTTTGGTAAAGTGCAACATTTAATAATAACTAATTTGCAGTCTTGCAGTAATTAGCTCCATATTACATACTGTACATCTTTCAGTTTTCTCTTCCATTGAGTAATCATGGAATAATAATTTTCTTTGCTTTTAGGAGAAAAATGTTCTATAGATAAAAGTACTATTTGATGACAGACGTGAATTCTATCCACTCGACCACCGAGCGGCACTTGAGCACAGTTTTTAATCCATCCTTTACTTTGGCATCTTATGTTTTAGAACTGAAAAAATGTATTTATAAAAACCAAAATGACTTCAAGTTACTCTGGCATTTCCCACGTCAGGACTTGACTTTGACAAGCACACATTTGTTTCTGTTTTTTGTTTGTTTTGTTATTATTTTTTTTTCAATTTTCAGGAATTAAACACACAAAACACAGAATATGACCAGAGCGAAGAACAAAAAAATAAACAACAACACATGAAGCACAAGACATCCAACAAAACATCACAGCACATCCAATCAACATAAAAGTCCCACTTCGTCCAAATGTCAAATAGGTCTCAATTTTCAAATTAAATCCAGATGTAAATTTTCCCATTTTTTGAAAGTCACGTGTTTCTAATGACTGTGATTTGCTGATAGAAACGCTGAGAAGAAGGCTGCTGAGGATTTATGGACTTACAAAGAGCACAGAGGTCTCAGGGCTCCACATGTCACGTAACAAATCTGGGAAATTAAATATTTTTGAGGCTCAAAGGGGAGAAGACTTGAATGGTGGTTAGAAAATCCTCTCCCCGTCCGACTGTCAAAAACACTTCCTGCTGAACTCCCTCAATCGATGACGTTTCTGATTTTAGACGTCACTTTATCCGAGAATCTTCTGCTGTTTTAAATCCTTAAAGTGCGTGTGACTAGTTTGTATGATTTTCTAATTTTGACTCTATTCAGTGCATTAATACCTCGTGTAAATATAGATTATAGTTTTACACCAATCAGGTCACTGTTTGTGGAGTAAAATTGAAAAATATGTTGAAAATTAGAAGAAGTAAACAAACTGATGACATCACACTGGGGAGACAAAGGTTATGCAAAAATTACACAAAAGGACCTTTTAAACATTAATTCAACAAAATAAAGGTGTGCACATGTATTTTTATTTGTCCCCCCCAAAAAAAGTGACATTAGAGGAGTTTTGGTCCAGTGTACAATTTCCTAGTGTGATGTCATCATTTGCAACCAGGAAGTGAAATTTAAAAAAAAAAAAAAAAAAGCTAAACTGAGGTAAAATTTGTAAAGATTTGAGCAGAATTTGAAATATATTTATCTTAACTGCATTTTAGTTAAAGGAGTAGTCCAACCTGTCAGATCATCACCAGATTTTTTTGTGTGACATCGAAATCTTGACTTTCGGAGATAAAAGCACATGAATGCAAACAGGTTGGAACCTCCACTTCACATCTCGGAAACTCAATTGCCCGAGGACCACATGAACGCAGCACTAAAACTGGCCCTGGCCCGTTGCGCTTACTTAACCGGTGACCATTTCACCCGTGTCCTCTGCATATTGCGTGGAACCAGCGCTACGCTCCAGTAGCCGCTAATCATTTCTGCACCGTTTGCGGAAAATTGCAGCTAATCCCTCATTCATGTTGTCATTTCTCTCCATAAATCTACTTCAATATTAAAATCCTGGGCTAACTTGATGGCTGGATAATTGTATTTACAGTAAACCTCGCGATTAAATGAAGCTAATTCTGCCAAACCGACGTTTTAAACTTAAGCCATGTTACAAAGTTGTTTCCTCATTAAAAACAAAGTTGGAGTTATGCCGCGGCTTACAAAACTGTTTCAGCTCTTTACATAGCAACTGAAACCAGGAAATTTAATGTCCATTCACCTCGCCAGGGTGTAAATCTTAATTTCTGCGCTTGTTGAATTCATCACAAAGCATGTATCAGTTAGCATCACGTTAGCAATTAGCCTGCTTTGCTCAGGGGTGAATAAACCTTTTCTAAGATAAAATTCAAGCGCTTTTCATGCTTGCAAGTTTGGTTTTTTTTGCCTATCGAATAAAACTAGCGACAATAACCTAATCTGACTCAAAAATGCTGTTGTGATGCGAAACTCTTCTTGAAGGATTGCGTTTGATTTAAAACGCTGGAACGAAAAAGTCCCATCTGCAGTTTTAAAGCACTTTGAAACTACAAATTGAAGATCAATAGCATTCTTTACTGTTAAAACACAACACACACACACAACAGATTGGCGAGTTTGAAATTTCAAGCATTTTCAAGCACTTTTCCCAAAATTCAAGCGCTTTCCCTTTGACAACAACAGCATTTTCAAGGATTTCAAGCACCCCTGTTACTATTACCCACTTTTGCCAGAAGAAGGAATCAAGCTAACCTAATCCAGGCAGTCAACGGTAAAGTGAACCATAATACCATAATTAGGATTGTGTTATGTCACCTCATAAAATCCTCACTTAGCTGAAAAAGAGGTTGTGCAGATGACATCACGACTTTTGGCATTTTAGAGCGGTGACTGGCAAAATGGTGAGTAATGAAATGTTCTCCTCTTGGAGCTTTAACACGTCTAAAATGTGAAAAAGCTGCTACGGTCTGGAGTCTACAGCTCTGTTAAAGCTGGGGTACATGACTTTTTTGTTTACTGATCTTATTCCAGAAGTTGCCGTGGGCGCCGCCATCTTTTTTTTACATTGAATTAGTTTACATGGTGCAGGCGAACTCAAGTAAATAAGTTCTACTCGGACTGCGAAGGCGTTTTCAGGCCGACCAGGATATCAGTGCGTTCTAAATGTACATGTAACATTTTACACAAATCCATCTACTTTATATAATATTTTAGCAGCAAGACTTTTCCCTCGTTCGACATTTGCATGAACGGTATTCTCATCAAACCAGAAGTGAGTGCAGATTTGTGGCAAAAAGAGGCAAAAGTGGGCAGGGCCGAATCACGTGAATAAATAAGTAAATTTAGTGTTTTCCCCCTAACAATACATTGTGAAAGCAGCACTTTGCAACAAAAATCAGACCACTGCACGCTGTCTTTATCTCATAATAAAGTATTTTATATCTTGTCAGTACGGAAATAAGAGCTGAAAGCAGCGCTCTGATTGGCCGTGCTTGGGGCGGTCACTTTGCCATCTAAAAAAGGCTGTTCTAAAGCCAAACCCGCTCCTGAAAATGAATGCACGTAGAGGGTTTGTGTGTGTGAGGAACTAGTTAGACGCATTTAAATATCTTATTCCAGTTTTCCAGAGAAAATTAGGTACTCCAGCTTTAAATATTAAGTTTGTACCTGATGCTTAAAGAAAGAAAATCAAGTAAACAGTTGTAGAAAACCAGATAAACAACAAGAACACTACAGCTACGCTCACATTTATCACTGATACAGACTTTGGATCACACACAGTTGAAGTCTTTGCCTTACTCTCATTGATTAAGATGTTTTGGAGTCCATGTGTTGAGGAAATTAAATGTTAAATGTTAGCAAAAAAGCCGGGCTAAGCGCTACACAATCGGCGAAACAATGGAGAAACTACTTTCAGTTTCCATTTTGCGCTACAAGGTTAGTTTGAAGTGGAACAAAACCTCAATGGACAAAAATGAGGAAAAACAAAGCAAAGAAACACATTTTATCATAATTCTCAGTCAGAATGTTGCATTTATGGAGTGAAAACGAGTGCATTCCTTTTATTGTAAACCTGTAAACCGATATAGAAGATGCTAAACGCTAAACTTAGTAGTCATTCAAAAGTATTCAAACACTATAGTAGCCTAGTGATCTAACATCTTATCAAGTTGTTCCAAGAATCTTTCATTTATTTTTTAGTATTTTTCTTTGCTAACCAGGGGTGTAGCACAAAATTCTGGGCACCAGGTACAAACTTTCTTGGCGGGCCCCTAATACACAAAGATCTTGAAACATGTTACACTAAAAGAAAATACACCAACTGCAAATTAACCCTATCATCAGTTTTATTTGTTAATAACTCGGCTAATATGTGAGGAATTATTTTTCCACTTTATTATAGTCTATTTAAAGATGTAATGGGGCCCTCAGATCTCACACACAATTGAATTTCTCTAAAGGACTTTACTAGACCACATTGCATTTTATTACAACTAAAATACTCTTGATTAAAGCGTAGAAAAATGCAACTGAAAAAAAAACATCACATGCTTTTGAGGGCCCTTTGTTGCCCTGGGGTTAAACAGTCCCCTCCCAGTCGTACGTCCACACCGCACATTTTGTTTGTTGCGCCAATAATGTTAAATTTTCATCGTTTGATCCCATGCCCTGTATGTCGCATTTAAAATGGTAGTTCTAAACTTGTGGGTCTTTTAAATCAGTGGTTCTCAACTTGGGGGGTCGTGAAATGATTTCTGCGGGTCCCCAAATGATATGGGGAAAATTCTAAACTTGATACAATAGGCTTAAACAAGGCTGAACACCCTTTAAATGCTGAGGTAAATGTAGATTCCTATTTGTTGGCCTATCAGAGTCATTTATCGAGGTCTATATTCTCAAAATAAAATCAAACATTAGACATAAGGCGCCTATTTTTTGTGTTTGGAGGTCAGGAATGTTGTCAAATGTTATTATTTTGGGGGTTGCGACTGAAAAGGTTGATGTTATTTACGTTGTTAATCCGTAGTTTATCCTTAGAACCTTGTATTTTGGTGTGATACTTTAAAACTTGCAGCTTTGTCAGAATGCGTTGAAGGTGGATTTCAAAGATTAAATTAACGTAGCTCGGTTATGGTGTTGTGATAGTGCCCCCTACTGAGCACAGGTGGTTTTGAACACTAAGCCACGTGTGCGCACTGGGGTCTGAGCAGGAAACCGTGCGGGTTGTAAATCATAAATGTCGACGTGACAATCCATCGTTCTTAACCCGTGTTTATTGTGCTTTCTGCTCTTTTCTCTGAAGGCCAATTTATAACCCGCTACAAGCCTCGTCAGAGAACAAAGTACCACATGTCTTCTGTGCTAGCTACGGTATACCTGGCTCACCCCTTTAAATCCCTAATAACACCCTTAAATTAGCAAGTATATGTACGGAGAATTAACACTACAGGCAGACTTTTATTCCATTTTTGTTTTTTGGTTTCTCTGCAAATATGTTTTTACGTAGAAACAACAAAACGTCCAATCTGCACCGAAAGTCGTTTTATTATCTACCATAGTTAACTTATATATACTTACTTATATTATATTTCTCTGTATATTGTAGCTTCAAAGGTCTTTTTCTCTAAATGCATTTTTCTCCCACAGAGACATAAAGATTAGCCCTTTAAAGGAAAAATATTCTGCATTTTTCATATTGTTATTAGCCTGTAAACATGATCTTGAGTGCCTTAAATTTGCCAACTCATGTTTAAACAAAAAGTGTTTCTCATTCATTCAGTGACTGGTTTTATTGGCCAGCATGAAATTACACCGCATTCAGCCAGCAGATGGCACCAGCACTATATACAATTTAGTGAAGTTAGTGCAGAAAAGATGTTATGATGCGGATTTGCTGCAGCAGTTATCGTGCTTGGACGGACGAAATGCTCAGAACGAGTTTAGAGACGATTTAAGGACTTAAAATGGTGGAAGATTCTGGGAAAAGTGACGTAGATGATCAGGAAATATGTTCGAAAATCCAGGAAGTTCAGCAGGAAGTGTGTTTGATGCTAACATTCCTCAAAACAGCGTGAATGCAACTGAATGCTACTTCAGGTATGTTCTTGATGACGGAACATTGTTAGGACATTAAGCTAAAAAAAAAGTCACTGTAACAGAATATGTGTCCATTAAGAAGCTCCTACACACAACTTTACAACAAATGTGTCCATCAGCTAAAGATGTTTAATTACTTTATTTAATCCACCTCATCCATAGATTTCAATAGGACATTGTAACTTCAAAGGCAGTTTTCTTAAAATGCATTTTTTCCCCACAGAGACATAAAGATCAGCCTTAAACTAGCTCCTACACACACTAAACTTTACAATCTTGGACTCAACAAGATTTTGACAAAATGTACAGAAGGAATAGTCTTTACTTTAGAACTGATTTATAAGTTTGAATTTAAAAACATGAGGCAAAATTAGATTTTTTAGGACAATTTTCAGTCAAATCTAGTTTACTCAAAAACTAAATTATAAATCCAAAATCCCCTCTGTAAAGTTTTTTTGTAACTAATATGTGTACAAAATGAACCAAGAAATTTAAACCTGGTTCTGTCCATTTTTCAGATTTAAATGTACCAAATATGTGTAATCTTGGCCACATAAAATGCCTTATAATACATGAAAACACTACATAATGAAAAACACTGTAATATATTTGTTTCTTACATTTATGTGAGTAAACTACAAGAGAAGTTTAAATTAAACACTTCTTCCTATTTACTTGTAGTGTCTCACCTTAAACACTATTCAATCAATACTGCTGTTTACAATGAACAAAACGTAAAATCATGACCTACTAAATACCAAAAAAAAAGCATATTATGTATTTTTGAAGACTTTCTATATATCTTGGAGAGCTGCATGTGTACGGAGTGTAATTATTAAATTGTTAGCACGGCCAGAGGAAGGAAGAGGTCAGTCGCTGGGAGCCGAGGGCCACTCAGATGGAAACCCTGCTCCTGTGTACGCTGTGTGCATGTGTCAGTGTAACGGGTGTGATGTGTGGGGTTGTTAGGTGGCATCGGGACACTGGACAAGGCTCTGAGTGAGGAGGAAAAGGCCGGGCACTTCCTGGAACACTACAGGAACCGGACCAGTTCCACCGCGGAGAGCTGTTAGACAAACAATATATGTAGACCTCGTCCAGGAGCTGCGCACACGGTCTGGTACGGAGGTAAACGCTCTTGGCAAGTCCCGGGAGTTGAAACATGGCGGACAGTTTGAGCGATGCGGTTCCCAACCTTTTTTTCCTTGAAACACCCTTGCGTGAACTGGAGACTTGTCGGGCCTGTCACTCCAAAGCTGTGGCCCTGAAAAATGCATTAGATGATAAAAATGATTACCGAGAAACATATATATCAAACAAAAACGCACCAGTTGTGGATTTTATGTTCCTACGTACAATGTCCAATCATTTGCTTGGAATTTTGACTATTTCATTTACACAAATTATTTCTTAAGTTAAGGGGGTGCACGGTGGCAGAGCGGCTAGAGCTTCTGCCTCTCAATAAGGAGATCGTGGGTTCAAATCCCAGACCACCCCAACATCGTGGTTTCGAATTCCGAACCACCCTAACATCACACGATCTCTCTGGGTGGAGTCTGCATGTCCTCCCCGTGTTACCGTGGGTTCTCTCCGGGTTCTCCGGCTTCCTCCCACCGTCCAAAGACATGACTTTTCAGGTTAATTGAGAACTCTAAATTGCCCATAGTGTATGAATGTGAGAGTGAATGGTTGTCTGTCCTTGTCTGTCTCTCTGTGTCAGCCCTGCGACGAGTTGGCCACTGTCCAGGGTGTACCCCGCCTAAGGCCCAAAGTCACTGGGATAGGCTCCAGTCACCCGCGACCCCTAACGGGAATAAGCGGTAGAAAATGAATGAATGAATTTCTTAAGTTCACTGTCCAGAGTTAGTCCCCCCTTTTCTAATGCCTTCCGAGAATTTGTGGTGCTTCATGAAACATTTCTTTGTCAAATTGTTGTGGTCCGCTGTACTTTTGGTGCGATTTCTCCATCACAATGTTAGTTTTAGTAAAATGTTACTTTTATGGTCCTTAATGCTTAAGATCATTGTCCATTGCCAAAACAGCCCTGGTTTTTCATAGATTGTCACGTTTGGAGGCTAATGCTAACTCGCTCGTTGAAAATGCACTGGAGCTAACCAACAGTAACGAGGTCCAACTTGGAACACTTTCACATCTCGGGACACTTTAGAACCCCGAGTTTATCCGAGTTAGACAATTCAACATGACTGTGCCCTGTGTTTGGATAAAGCTTGATGTCTGACAGTTAAAATTTTGATAGTATTTACTTTTTGGTTACTGTCTACGCTGTCTGTGAACCTGCTCCTACATCTACGCTGAGCTATTGACAACAAATGCAGAAAATCACTCTCATACGTTGTTTGAACGGTGTGTTATTACACTGTCAGAGTTAATAAAGTAAAGGGAACATATTCTGCTACACTGACTTTTACAGTAAATCTTTTAATCGTGTTCTAACAATGTTTCGTCATAAATACATAACTGGTGTTTTATTTAGCTCCAATCACAATATCTTTAAGGAAAGCTGGTCCCCTCCAACTGTCAAAAACACCACCTGCTGAACTCCCACGATCAATGACGTTTATCCAATTTTATACATAGAATCTTCTGCTGTTTTAAGTCCTTAAATCATCGTCAGATTCGTTCTGAGCATTTCCCACTCTAAACACCATCACGACAAACTAACTAGCTCACTCGCATTTATGCTTGTGTAAACGCAATGCAGCCAGTAGATGGCGCTTAAACTTGACAAGTGCCTGGGCAAACAGAACCAGATACAGATATTCATTTTGTTTTGACAAAATTTGTTTTCTTGATTTGACAACTGGAACACAGAAGTTTGAAGAAACGTCTCTGAGTTCCGACAGCATAACAGCACCAGTTTTAAGAATGCAGACGTTCTGTTTCCAAACTCTGGAAGGTTCTACACCACTTTTACGTTTGATCTATGAGTCACACTGTCTGCCCACTCGGCCCAGATACCAAGCCCTGTGCCCAGTGGAAGGAAGTGTGCGTGTGAGGCCGTACAGTAGCTTTACGACCTGCGGACAACACGTGCGGAGCAGATATGAAGATTCACTCTCTTTGTCTTTCCAAGAGGATGAGTCATGGAACACAACGGTGACTCTCTGCTCACAAATGTCAGGTGGAATGTTTCAGGAGGAGGACAGGGCGATGGATGGATCCCCAGGTCCCGAGCAGCTGTGGAACGCTACGATATTTACGGCCATGTTGGGACTGCTGTCTGGATCTCTGCGCTCCTCTCCTCCGTGATATGGGTTGGTCATACTATACTGAGTAAAGTTATAAACCACACTTGATTGAAAACAGACAGACAGGCAGTTTTATTTGACCTTCATTTAACCAGGTTAAAAAAAAATAAATAAATCATAGCAATTAACAATCTCCCGGGCGTAAGTGAAGGCAAGACGTGTTCGTCTATGTTTTTTATGTATACACCATAAAGTGGACATGTCATGCATCACTGTGTCTTTAATTGAATTTTCAATGTTTATTTTAAGCCTGTCCAACACTTCCTAGCTCTCTCAAAGTCTTCGGCACATCGTGAATATTCACATGCAGTCATTTTAAGGCGCATGAGTAAAACTCAGGTGATCCACCCAAGCATGGCCAATGAGAGCGCTGCTTTTGTCTCTTACTTACAAAAATAAATGTTTTAATTAGCCACAGACAATGCACAGTGATCTAATTTTGTATAACAAGATACTGTATGGTGGTGAACACAAAATGCTCTCATTCTACAAAAGGTCTTTGTTTATTTGGTCAGGACACTATATGTTAATGAACATGCAACTCTGGAATTAGCCATGGGCTAGTTTCCATCCGTTGTTCTGCATTCACTCTCACAAACACACTCTCACTCACACACCTACTGTACATGTTTATAGTATAGGGGAAACCACCCGGAGGAAACCTACGCAGACATGGGGAGAACATGCTAACTTTTTTCTTCTTTAAAAAAAAAATAAGGATGTACAATCACATACAAAAGATTTCACGTTGCCAAATATAAAAAAGAGCCAGGGTTTCTCAGGAGAGTTGTCTTCAGGTTGATATCGGCAAATGTTACAGCTGGTTTTCCGCTCAGAAGCAGCAGGTAGCGACAACAGGAGCTTCAAACAACCCAAAAATACATCTGCCACCACATGGACTTACAAAGACGTTTAAAACGGTAAAAATGTTACATACTTCTGCTTTAAATATAAATCTATTTCAACGCGACACTGAGAAAACCCAACTGAAACAGAATAAGGGTCGTGAACTGGATCCCGAATTATTGAGCCAACCGAAACTGGCCGAGCGGAATCGTGAACTAAAGGACAGACAAAAAGGATTACTCAAACATGCACAAAACGAAACAATCCTCTAAGTACGCTTTTGATGACGGAGGAACATTATCACGAAACATCCCTTTGTCTCGCGCTTGTTCAAATGATCTTTGCGAGAGTGTTGGGGGTCTAAGGCTAAGCTAAGAAACATGCCCCTTCTTCTCCTTCTTCCATGCCCCATAATCTCTCCCAGCTTGGCGCGCTCCGGAGCCTCTGAAGGGGCTGGACGTAGGTGGTCCGGGTGGCACTATGGAGGGTCCTGCCTGATCCGCGTCGGGCACAAAAGGAGGGGTGTTTTCGCAGACGGGCCAACATGTGCGGCTGGTATACGCCCCGCTGCTTTACAACGCTTCCCAGGGTAGTGCCAGGACAAAGTGTGCACTCATTTAGCCACCAACAACAATGGTTTAAATCTGATTGGAGGTTTTAAGCAAATGATACAATGCACACACGTTTTGGGATGTCAGGATGTCAAGTTTTTGTTATGATTAAAAGAAAAGAAACGACATGGTTTTACGATTATTGACGCCGTGCCAAAAAGTAGTGAAATCTTTAACGGATTTGCATGCTTTTCTAATTATGACTTCGTTTGGAGGGAGAGAAGCTACGGTAAATATTTATCATAGTTTTACATCGGTGAAGTTGCAGTTTGTAAAGACATTTCGAAAAATAAAAGTTTAAAATGACAGGAAGTAGTGCTAAGTTCGAAAACGGAAACCCTCTGTTATGTCATCAATATGCGACGTACCATTGAGAATACAAGGACATTTTATATTTTTCTGGAAGTTTAAATGATCATTCAACAAAATAAAGGTGTTGTCTAGTTGTATTTATTTGTCAATTCCTAACTATTGTGTAATTTAAATGGATTTTGGCCGTTGTTTCCAGTCTGGTTGCTAGGTAACAGTTGTGGAATTACTTAACATGTGACCTCTGCTGCTCAAATTCAACCAGGAAGTAACATTATAAACTTTACAGAAAGTGGCAAACTTTTGACAAACCGGCAAAAGGTTTTTTTTTTCTGAACACAATACGTCTTTTTAAGCTTACTACACAAGATAATATTTAAAAAACGCTACGCACGAAAGACAGCTGACGCAAATCCGGTAGAGTCACCCTTTTGGACACAGCAGCCGTGACAGCAGGATGTCTGATGGTCATCCTCCAGCTCCAAGTGTGAGGATTTAGGCCTGGTGGTTTCCTATGTGGAATCTGAGGAAGTCCACTTTGACAAATCTGCTCCTGTAACATTTGGCAGTGAGTGACTAGTCCAAAAACTCCAGGGACACAAGAGGAAGTAGAGGCTTTTTAAAAACAGAGGGAGGGTCAGGTGTGAGCGACGTGGGCTAATAAAGCTGTGGTCGACTAAAAAGGTTTCTTGCTCGACCAAAGACATGTCCTCTGCATTGATTAGTCAAGATGCTGGCAAAAGCTTTCAAAATTATTAGTCACTCCAACAAACAAAAAAATCTCATGCCTTCTACTTTCCTCATCATCTTAAAGGACACATACAGTATTATACTAAAGTGACTTTTGAGCTTTTAACATTCTGACATTGTTCCCTCATCAAAAACATACTGGCGTTGCATTTAGCTTTATTCACATTAATTTGCTGAATCCCAATTAGAAAATTCTCTCCAACCGTCAAAAACACACTCCTCATTTCTTCGATGAGTGACGTTTTTACAAAAAATGACGTGGCTCCAGGACTCTTCTGTGCTGTTTTCAAGTCCATAAATCCTAACCCGACTCGTTCTGAGCGTTGCTGCTGTCAAAATCATTACAATTGCCTGGCCACCAAGCGTTTCTCCACGAACAAAGCTGTTTATACTTAACTTGTGTAAGCGCCATGCAGCCAGTAGATGGCGCCAAAACTCAATACGTGCCTTGAGAAACAGCAGAGACGCAGATGTTGATTTTGTTTTCCATGAATCCTTTTTGTCAGTCAGTACAACTCTGCTACGACTATTTGTCAAATTGTAAGGTTTCAACATGTTACAGAGCAGCCGTATAGCGCAGGGCTCGGTTGCCTAGTGACTACTCTTAAAATATAGAAAATATTGGACAAAGCCAACACAGAGTTTGTGCAAACCGCAGCAGAAATAAACACATAGAAACTCCGGTAGTTTTACTTTTACTTTAACGTAGTGGACCAAGACAAAACTATGCATACTAGTCTGCAGAGGAGGGAGCGCTTTATGTCATCTCTACTGATCTGAAATGAGTGAGTCCACGTCCAAACACATGTCTAATATTTTCCTGTCTGTTTCCTACCGGGTGTAGTTGAATGCCACTTCTCGTCTGCTCCTGGTGTTTTCAGACTGCACTGTTACATGCAGCAGGGACACGACGACATACGCAACTCTCCAAATGTGTTATTGTTGTTATTGTTGTTGGTTTATGCAGGTTTCAGTGCCGCATTTCAAGATTTTGAATGCCATAATCAACTTAAAAAAACAAGATATTTATGCTTTTATCATTTACCATTCCTTTAGGCAGCAGAACGACGGCAATATAAAAACGAATAAGCTAATTCACATGAAAGTTAAACCATGCACATGCTTTGAACCCTGGCTTTTACTTTATGGATGATTTGATCTCAGCTTTTGACAATTAGATTCAATAAATCCTGTACATCTGGGATTCAAAAACAATTTTAATGTCAGGAGACACAGATTGCGATAATTATTTGCTCTCATTTTTATTACGTTTATATTTATTGCACTGATGGATAAATCTTTTGTCAAAATGTTTTTTTGATTTAATTCCTGTGGAGGTTGAATTTTATGCTTTTTAATGCATTTTAAGGCCTTATTTTTTGAAAAGTTGGTTTAAATTTTATTCAGTTTTCCGGGCGTGCATCATGTAAACATAATGACTGACAAGTGACAGGAGGTACGTCAAAAATTGTATACGGAAATGTTCCAAATATGCACCAACAAACATTTCATTCAATAAACGCTTTGACAATAAACAAGCGATATGTTGATCCTCCTACTGGTGTGATGACAAAGACTTATGTTCCAGTTAAAGTCCACCCCTGGAACGTTCCCAAACTCTGAACCCAAAGGAGGGCCGGTCACCAATGCATTTGTTTTCTTGAGAAGACCGTGTTGTGGTTGGCTCTGGGAAAGGCGTCTGTTTAGAAAAAGACTCTGCGGACATTAACGCTTGTGCAATTACAGAAGTCTACTAATGTCTTTTTCTCATTCGACTAAAGAGGTCTTGTCATGCTGAAAAACTGCTAATAGTTGCTTCAGTTCAGTTAGAAAATGATGTCACTATTTTGAACCGGTTTTTAAACGTGTGCTAAACCAAAAAGTTCATACCTTCATGGGATGGAGTCTCAAATTTAAATTGTCTTCCATTGTTTTGTTTTCAACATGGTTTCATTGGTGCTAATATGAATCCAAGTGTTTGTGGCTACATTTGGAAAACACACTATACAAACTACACGTCCGTTACCAATGAGGTCTTTAGTCGTTGAAGTGTCCTCTGAGGATTTTTGGCCCAATTTTGAACCTGCTTTTCGTCTCCACGACTTTGGAGAGGTGTGGCCTGAGCAGCGATTTTCTTCAGAGATGATTTGTGGGTCATATCTGTGCGGTCACTACCACTCTGTTATGACTATTTTTTTAATTGTAAGCTTTCAACACAAGTTTACGAGAGCAGCCATGTAGCGGCCAGGCTCCATTGCCTAGTAATGGCTTCTAAACAGTAGAAAATATTGGACAAAACTAACACGGAGTTTGTTCAAACTTTAATTTCAACACAGCTACAATGAGTCCGTGTAAGCAGCTCTTTACCTCCAGAGAATATGGCGCCCTCCTGTGGTCTTTACAGCAGATGTAAGCCAGTGGCGTTTCATCCTTTTGTTTTATTTTCTATCTAAACAGGACAAAACTAACACAGGGTTTGTTTGAACTTTTTACATTTCATCACGGCTACAATGAGTCAGTGCGAGCAGCTCCTTACCTCCAGAGAATCTGACGCCCTCCTGTGGATTAACATCAGATTTAATCCACAGGCGTTTCATCCGTTTGTTTTATTTTCTACCTAAACTTGACAAAACTAACATGGAGTTTCTTTGAACTTTTACACTACAACACAGCTACAATGAGTCACTGTAAGCAGCTCCTTACCCTCCTGTGGCCTTTACAGCAGAGACGTTTCATCCTTTTATTTTATTTTCTATCTAAACTGGATAAAACTAACACAGAGTTTGTTTGAGCAGCTCCTTACCTCCAGAGAATATTGCCCCCTCCTGGGGCCTTTACAGCATTTTTAAAGTGCGTATGACAGATTTGTATAATTTTCTAACTCTGACTTTATCCACTGTATTAATACCTGTTGTAAATATCAATTATAGTTTTACACCAATTATGTTGCCTTTTGTGGAGAAAAATGGAAAAATCTGTTGAGAGTTACAAGAAAGTAAACAAATTGATGACATCACAAAGGTTATGCATAATTTACACAAAAGAAACAACTTTTTTTTTTACCCTTTAAACTTTAATTCAACAAAATAAGGTGTTCACGTGTATTTTTATTTGTCAAATAAAACCATCTGTGACATTAGATGAGTTTTTGACCAATAAACAGGATGGTGGATTGGTATTTTCCTAGTGTGATGTCATCATTTACAACCAAGTGAAATGAAAAACTTAAAAAAAAAAAAGCTAAACTGAGATAAAAAAAAGTGTTTTAGCAAACTTTGAAACAATATTGATCTTAACTGCATTTTAGTCAAATGAATTGTTCAGTCTGTCATAGGCACTTTAATCCACAAGTGTTTCATCCTTTTGCTTTATTTTCGATCAAAATTGGAGCATATGTAAAGGCCGATGATTATCACCTCGTGTCGTCAAATATTCGTTTTCATTATGCCAAGTTCAATCACGTGACACTTTTCTCTGCTCTTCTCCGCTTGCAGAAATTCCCGACTGAAATCTCAAGTGTGTGATGTCCCTGTCCTACGTGCTAGTGTAAGACAAATAATCGTTGCAAATGTCCTTATATTTGTGGCCACTTTTTTGGACACTTCTTATCGTGGAAATTTTAAATCCTCTGTTGTGCAGCCGGCTATAGCTAAAGTGAATCCTATACAAATAGAGCCAGGCGTTTGTTGTGAACACAATTTTACCACAAAACAAGTCCAGTGATGGTTTATGGACTTAAAGTGCTAATGACAGGCTTTCAAGATTTTCTAATTTTGTGGTATAACACCTGTTGTAAATATAAATTGTAGTTTTACACCAATCAAATGTCAGGTTTGTGAGGAAAAGTTGAAAAATATGTACAGAAAGTAGAGCAGAGTTCAAAAACATGACGACATCACACTAGGGAGAATTATATCAAAACGTTCAGCACAATTCACTCACAAAAAACACTGCTTTCAACATTCTTTAAACACGAATCCAACAAATTAAAGGAGTTTCCATGTATTTTTATTTGTCAAACAATAATACTGTATCTGTGACATTGGAGGAGTTTTGGCCCAGTTCAAAACATGGTAGCTAGGTAGCAGTTATGGAATTTCCTAGTGTGATGTCATGATTTACAACCAGGAAGTGAAATTATACACCTAGAAAATTGCCAGTTTTTGGGGGGAAATCTTAAATAGAACAATCTTAATTGTGTTTTAGTGAAATGACCAATCTAACCTCTAAGTTTTTACCTGGCTATGACGCAACAATATGTAGACAATTCAAGCAAAGATCTGTGAGCGCTCAGTGAACACAACCTCGTAAACAGGATTAATAAAAGAGTGAATGGAGTAAAATACAACTCCAGGTATATTTTGGATGAAAGGTTAGACATGATAGGGTTAAAAGCTCAAAAAAGTCCATTTTCAATAATACATGTGTGTCGTTTGATGGACAAATCACACATAATGGGTCAAATGTACCAAACTGTGTGCAAACATTAAAAATAAAACAGGTAGAAAGTATGACATGCCATAAATAGAGGTGGGGCTTGCAATTAGAAACATTTAAAATCGTGCCAATGTTGTGGTTTAAGATGCTACTTTTCTGCCAGTATTTGAGTGACATTTGCTCCACAGTTTCTCTCCACTGACTCCGCCCAGCTTGGTCCTGCACTAACTCTAGATCCGTGAGTTGTGCCTGGCTTTTATCACTTGTCGTCTTGTTGCAAAATTAATAGTTATGGCAGCGTGTAGTCGGTTATGTCACTATAGTCTGTAAAGTCTGCTTAATGTGATGGGAATGTTCTTATGAGAGGGCCACCAAGTACTTGTTTACTTTTTGTGTGCTAAAGGGACAATTTCTATCCAAGCAACATGAGTTATTGCATTAAAAAAAGTTTTGGTTAGACTGTTTCTGTTATATTCAATACTTTTTAAAGATATTTCAGCATTCGAAATCCATTTAAAAATGATAAAAGTGAGTCCGTAAGTGTGGTTTATAGTCCTCATTCCAATCTACATGGAAGTGCCACATAGCTCACCGTCATATTTGGCGGCCGATCAGAAAGCTTGCGGTGCTAGCTGTGCCGTGTAGCGCACCTCGGCCAAAAAGTTACTACATGTTCTACCTTCAAGTACCGCCGACTGCAAGGCTGTGATTTATTGATCCACCAAGACTATATGGAAAACTGATCAAAACAGCTATGAACGGCTAATGTTTGGCTCAGAAAACGTTTACCCTTGAGCCTAATGTGATAGTTCATTGACCTAGTAAACAAATCAAATAGTTTGGATTCCCACGATGCACCTTGCTCTTGATGAGCTCAGCAGAAGCTCGAAAGGTGCAGGTCTGCGTCAGGACCATGGATGTATTAAATGAACTGGATAAGGCACGCCCCTCTGTCTGTGGTCCCAGATTGATTAGTGGCCGTGCGAGGTACTGCAGCCTCTTGGAACCAGCCTTTTTCTAAAATGTCACATTATAATTGCAGACAGGACTGAATTATTATCGGTATTTAAATAAAATAGAAGGAAATGTTCTTTTCTACCGTTTCTAAAATCACCGAAATTACCGTTTTTATATGAAGTGGGGGATTGTCGTCACGTGGCGCCCTAAAGCAAAGATGGCAGCCTCCATATCAGGAAGTAAAACAAAGATGTCAGCCTCCGTATCAGGAAGTAAATGCGGAAGTAAGAAACTTTTTTGGGGTCATGCGCCAATGAGCACTCTCCATAGGGATAAACAGGACGGCCATCTTGGATTCATCTTCCAGGTTTTATTATAGTTCTATGGTCAGGACGTGAGCGCGTGACTCAGTGGAAATCGACGTTGGACTATGATCCAGCCGTCAGATGAAATGTATAAACTGCATGAAAAAAAAACACTTTTCTTTGTTCTCATTAGACAGGACAGTGTAAGGTGAAATGGGGATGAGAGAGGGGAAGACATACAGTAACAGGAAGAATTGTTGTGAGCCAGGTTTGAACCAACAGCTCTGTGGGTTGCTCACATAGAGTGAGCGTGTGCTACCCACTCGGCCACTGTGAAGCAAAACTATTTTTTTCATGTGATAGAATGCTTTTAATATGTAATCTCATTCTTTCACAATGTTTCAGTCATAAAACAATATTTTTTATAACATTGATAATTTTATACCCGTTTTTCCCATTGTAAGTCCTGTTACCATTATGTGCATTACAATGACATCATCAACAAGAAACAGTTACATGCAAGAACCTTTCCACGACCAAAGCAAGAAAGGGATCTCTAATATTTTACCTTTTAAAATGTCATTCAGACGTCGTTCAGAAAATGCTCTCCACTCCAACCACCAAAAACACTTCCTGCTGAACTCCCGCGATTGATGACGTTTTTTCCGAATTTAAACATCACCAAGAATCTTCTGCTGTTTTAAGTCCTTAAATCATTGTCAGACTCATTCTGACCATTTTTACCATCTAAACATACTCATTGTTACTACTAGCCCGATAATCGCATGTCATGCAGTCCCACAAAGTGATAACATAACTAAACCGTGTAAGCGCCAGACGCCATCTACTGGCTGCATTCACTCAGTAACTGTCAGACAGCAGCGAAACATGCTCATATAGTGCATAATAATTTTTTTTTGTTTTGTTTTAAAACTTGAGATGGCAACTTTAAGGTACTCAAGGGCATGTTTAAAGTGCCTCTGACAGGTTGGACTACTCATTTGACAAAAATGCACTTAAGATAAATATATTTCAAATTTTGTTAAAATAGTTTACAAATTTGATCACGGTTTAGCAATTTTTTCTTTTTACTTTTTTTTGTTTTACTTCCTGGTTGTAAATGATGACATCACAATAAGAAATAGCAACTAGCAACCACCCTGTACATGGGGCCAAAACTAATTTAATGTTACAGATTTGTTTAATTTTACAAATACAAATACATGTGAAAGCCTTTATTTTGTTTGTTTAAAGGATCAAGAAGAGTAGTTTCTTTTATGTAAATTATGCATAACCTTTGTCTCACCCAGTATGATGTCATCAGTCTGTTTACTTCTACATATTTTCAACTTTTCTTCACAAATGGCTGCTGATTGGTATAAAACTAAAATGTATATGTACAACTGGTATTAACACACCAAATAATGTCAAAATTAGAAAATCATAAAAACTTGTCATATGCACTTTAAAGACAATATAAAACTGCATAATATTTTTCCTTTAATTAGTATCTCTAAGTAATTGAACAGGATGTAGCTCTGTACTTGCTAGCAGTGGGCAAACAATTGGCACAGTTGTTAAAAAAGTCACTCATTTTACTGTCATCCTTGTTACCAAACTAAATGCGCTTGAGTAAAATCCAATTCCAATAACTTTCAAACTTTGCAGCAATTTTGTACCCGTTCTGACCGCACGCGTCATAGCGGCTAATCTTGAGCGGCGCTGCTAACAGTGTGTAGCTTGAGCCGATGTCAAAGCACGTAACTTAAAAATAGCCTATACTTTACTAAACTGCGGCGTTGCTAGCTCTCCATTCCGGCTCGGGGCTGTCTCTGTTGCTCTGGTGCGTTTTCCCGCTCTCCTGGCAACGGGCACGTTTTACGACCTGCCCGGCGCACAAAGAGCTGGGAGGTACCGATTGCTCCGCTAATTGATCTCCGCGGCAGATCAGAGAGAGAGCGGCGCCCGTAAAGAAAGCAAAACGCGCCCATGACATCAGCGGAGTGTACGCATGTAGACTACAAACACATGAAAGAAAGAAGAAAGAAAGTGAATGGATTCTATTAGGGCTGCGCTACTAATGCTACGGGGGGGAGAGGTACGGAATGTCCTCATTAGACCTTTGGCGTTAGGGAAACATGACAAAACAACACAAACTAACGGCGCTAAAGATAAACAGTGCTAGTCGGCCGTCTTGTGACTTGGGGTACAAAAACTGCACCAAAACTAGGTCTGGGCAATTTGATACTATTAAAATAAACATGTTTCTTTTCCCACCAGAGAAGTTTTATTCAGAAGTAGTTCCTATTTGCTGCCTTTGCCTTCTTGATGGGTTTCTACACATGACCTGTACGCCACTCGCAGCCATCTTGGTTCTGGTCGCTGATGTAAACAAATGTAAACGCCAAAGAAAATCTGCATAAACTGGTCAAATATTAGAGCAGTCCTAACCTTTGCTGTCAGCTTTGGTTCTGACAGTTATACAACAATAAATTACACAAAAATTGCACAAAAGCACAGATGTATTTTTACAAAAAGGTAAAGTACAAAAAGTAAATACTTTTACTTTCACTCACTTCCCGTTGAAACAATATGTCTCCGACCATCCGCAATTCAACCATGAGTTTAACTATTCTTGATATGCGACGTAGGTTGGCATGAACCGACAAAAACACTTAAAGAGTGTTTTTTTATGATTTGGACATTATTTGGTGGGATAATACCTGTAAATATAAATTATATTTTTTACACCAATCAAGTACTAGTTTGTGAAGAAAGTTTTTAAAATGTGTTGAAAATGACAGGAAGTCATGACATCACACTAGGGAGACGCCATTCATAAAGTATGGGACAATTTACTCAGAGATTTTTTTTATGACTCAATCCAAATTCAGAGTTTCCGAGATAAAAAGCACATAAATGTTTGGAGGTCAGAACCCAGTCTTCTCATTGGAAACTCTGGCACCAAGGGTCAGATTGAAATGAAACCAGGAAGTGCAGTGTGTTTTTAAAGATGTGCTGTAGATATATCTGTTACTATCATGTTACAAATTAGCTGTGCTGCTTTTCTTCCTTTTGAATATTGGAAGTCCTCATTATTGCCAACAGAGGGCGACACACAATCCACAATCCTGAAAAATTCTATTCTATATTATTTCTATCAAAGCCCTTTTTGATCAAGTCCTGCAAATGTCTGCCCTTTTAACCATTTAGATTAGTGTTCTTCTGCAGTTAACACTGGGCTATGCACGGTCGCAAAAAACAAATGCTGCCACTTGTAGCAGAAACTGAAACGAAAGAACAAACTACATACTGTCTTTTTCTCTCTCTCTTTTTGGAAACAACAGCCAATGCCGTGACGTATAGTATCTTTTTCAATATCTCCAAAACAATAATTGCAATATTATATTTTATAGTTCCACTTCTGGTTGAGCTCCATCACATCTCCATGGAAACATGTTTTGCTAAACCACACAGCAAAAACTGTAACTCAAACCTGTCTTAAAATGACTTGAATTTATAATTTTTGTCTGGATTTGACTAGTTTTGACTAGATTTAATTGACGATGTGATGCAGAATATTGTACTGGTTTTAAGGTATTTTTGACTGTTCATGCAATGATTTAGCTTAATGATTATAGCTTAAACAAGAAACTAAATTTGCCAATGGGATGAGTAAAATTATCTTAACCCACTGGCAGATAATTTGGCATGAAATAAGAAATTAACTTATTGAAACAACAAATAAATAGTCTTAACTCATCTTAACTGGTCAAAACGGCTGAAACGGCTGTTTAAACCTGTTGTGATTGGATGGACTTTTTGTTAATTTATTCCTTTTTATCCACCATCTGATAAAAGGAATCAAGCTGCAGGAAATGTTATACATGAAAAGAAGACTGTAACCCTCTTAGTTACAGTCAGATGAATCATTCTGGGATGAATTAGAGTCAGTTTTTACTCCAAAAGCACAAATTTAGTTAGCTTCAGCTTTGAAAGAGGAATTGTCAATACCCAAAAAATGCCCAAACCAGTGTCAATCCAGCAAAATCTACAAACACCAGCTTTACTTCTTCATATATTTACCAAAGAACATTTAGGTGGACTTTAAATTTCGGTTTTCCCCTGTGCATAGCTTGTTTCCAAGTGTAATTAGAGTAAATCAGACACCAAAGGACAAAACTGCAGTCTCGGCTGAGTATATGCACCAAAGAGAAACGAGGCTCATTTTACTTGGTCTTCGGAAAAACAAGCCCGAATGAAAACTACATCTTGAAATCAAGACATTTTATCTAGAAATTCATTTTTTGCAGTGCACCTGAAACGTTACACGTTACACCTTTAATGACGCCAACAATATATTCAGCACCAAGTTGTAAAGGCGCGTTGAAACGTCCCTAATCGGCTCGTCATGCAGCACTCTTCAGCAGCCGTCGGAAACTTGTCCAGCGTCAATTTTGGTCCGCAGACACAAGAGGGGCAGATGACCTTCCCGCCGCCAGGACGAGCGGACTCATTAGGCCCGTGCTTAGCCCCTCTCACCCCTTATCTGCGGGGGGGGGGTGCTTTGGCAGGTCCCGGAGGTGAAAGGTGAGATGACTGATGGGGGAGTTAGAGCGTCTGTCGTCAGGTTTAGCGAGCACCGCCTAACTGCCCGTGAAGGCTTCGGAGAGGCTAATTCTGGAGTAAAACTGAGGCGGTGGAGAAGTGAGAAGCTGAGTCAGACGGGTCCGAAACAACGCGCCAACAAGAAAACGCTATAATTATTCCAAACGTCATTTTTTTCGCCCATAAATTTCGATCGGCGGCGCTGATGTAAACTCCAGCCGTTTTAATGACAGAGGAGGATTATGTCCACTACCAAGATTATGACTAAACACAGAAAGAAAAAAATAAATGCATATGAAAACCAAAATCTGAAACACAGATGAAGTTTACTACTCAAGTAAAAGTACAAATAAGACTTGAGACGATGAATGCGGTAAAAATGTTCTAACTATGACCTGTGGTAAATATCCAGCATAGTTTGACATTTGTGAAGTTGTAGTTTGTGAAGAAATGTAGAAAAATAAACGTTTAAAGTTGCAGGAAGTAGTGCTGAGTTGTAAAATGGAATCCCTCTGTGATGTCATCAAAAAGCGACGTGCCATTATAAATACTGACACAGTTTACAAACAGCTGCAATTTTTGACCGTTTAGTCAGGTATTATTATTTGTCAAATCATAACTATTGTGCATTTTATATGGATTTTGGCCCTTGTTTAGAGTCTTGTTGCTAGGTAACAGTGGAATTATCTTCAAATATGTCATATTTGCTGCTCATGTTCAACCAGGAAGTAACATTATAAATATTACAAATACTGTCAAACTGGGATAAATAGGCAAAATGTTTAGTAAAATCTTAAATATAATCATGTTCAGTACATTTTAGTGAAATTTGTTGTTTAACCTGTCATATAGACTTAAATAAATGTATACCACTGTAAATATAAAATGTTAAAACACACACTTAATGGAATTCTATTAAAATATAGGCCTAAAAAGGGTTGATTAATTTATAGAAATTTAATTTATTAAATTAAGTGGAAAAAGTGCATTTGTTTGAGATCAGGAATTTTCCCCCCTACATTTTAACTTCCAACTTTAACCTGATGATGAAGGTTAAAGTCTATATGGCATGTTTGGTGGGAGGGCACCTGTGGTAAATATTTATCATAGTTTTACATCTGTGAAGTTTCAGTTTTTGAAGAAATGTTGTAAAATAAAAGTTTCATATGACAGGAAGCCATGCTTAAAACGACATCCCTCTGTGATGTCATCAATAGGCGACGTACCGTTGAAAAATATAGGCACAATTTACTGCAACTGACACATTTTTTGACAGTTTAAACAATCACTCAACAAAATAAAGGCGTTATCAAGTATTATTTACTGTCAATTCCTAACCGTTGTGTCATTTATATGGATGTTGGCCCATGTTTATAGTCTGGTTGCTAGGTAACAGCTGTAGAATTACCTCTAACTATGTCATATTTGCTGTCCATATTCAACCAGTAACTAACATTATAAACTTTACGAAAACGGAGAAACTGATCATAAATGGGCAAAATGTTTAGTCAAAGCTTAAATATAATCATGTTTACTACCTTTTAGTGAAATGTGTCGTCTAACCTGTCATTAAAAGGATAGCCTGCACTAGCATTCTGGCTAATAAGATCCGGCCCCAAAGCTTTCATTTACGAGGAGGAGTCTGTTCTAGTATTTCTCTTGTCTCTGTCCGTGGAGCCAGGCGTCTCACACGTGCAGTTTGAAAGCCCCCGGTCAAACACAACAAAAATACTACAGTGTTGGTGCTTCTACTTGCACCTCGGCAGTGTGCACCCCGCATTAACACGTGTTCCACCTCTCTCCCCTCCATACTTCGATCGCCTCTCTCCTCTCCTTCCTCTCGTACATTTCTTCGCGTCTTCACACCATGGTCTTGGGTCCACTTGGCTTGTATTTCTTCCCATGGGTCATTCACGAGTTCACGGCGTGTGGCTGAAAGTTTAGAAGTAAAACAAAACAGAAAAGCGTTGATGTATACCGAAAAATCTGCTTAGCTGAAACAAACAAAAAGTCACTTATAGTCAATAATGTCTGGTTTGATGCTTCTCTGTTCTACCCCAGTCAGTAATGTAGCTGACTGCCAAAGGATCTGGCGTTAAAGGGAAAATATTTATTTTATGTATTATTTTTATATTGCTTTCAGCCTTTAAACCTACTCTTGAGTACCTTAAGTTTGGCATCTCATGTTTTAATTAAAACAAAATGACCATCTGTATGTGGTTCTGTTTGCCCTGGCACTGACCAAGTTTAGGCGCCATCTACTGGGTGCAAAGCGCTTACACAAATGAAGCATACCTTTGTCAGGAAATGCAAGGGAGCTAGTTAGTGTGTAGTGATAGTGTTTAGATGGCAAAAATGCATTGCCAAAAGAGTCTGATTTAAAGACATATTATGCATTATTTGTATGTTTTTGGTCTTTAAACATGCTCTTGAGTATCTTTACTTTAACATCCCATGTTTTATAACAAAAAATACATTTAATTTTTACAATTAACAATATATGTTTATCACAGCCTTGGGAGACGCCATATTAAATTAGCTGTGGCTCCATCTACTGACTGCAGAGGCAGTTACATATATTTGTATCCACAATGTTTTGCAATGCAGCTGCAAAGAGATGTGATGCAGCTGTGATGAACGTGATTAGACGGCAGAAGCAAGCACAGTTTATTTGTAAAGCACTTTTCACAGACAATGAAGTCACAAAGTGCTTCACAACAAAAAGTTAAAATATAGAGAAATGAGTTCAGAGCGAGTCTGGTGATGATTTAAGGACTTAAAACAGCAAAAGATTCTTGTATAAGTGACGTCAGTTTTCAAAAAACGTCACACTTCGAAGCAATTCAGAAGAGTGTTTTTGACGGACGGAGGGGAGAAGATTTTGAAACCAGGATGCATCAAACAAGTGTGAATGAAGCTACTCTAGTCATGTTTTTGATGACGGAACACTGTTAGAACATGGTCAGAAGCTCATAAAAGTCAATTTTGCATTATATTTGTCTTTTGAAACAGCCGAAGATTCTCGGACAAGTGACGTCTAAACTCAAAAAAACGTCATTGATCGAGGGAGTTCAGCAGGAAGTGTTTTTGACAGTCAGAAGGGAGAGGATTTTCTAAGCAGCATTCCTCAAGCTAGCGTGAATGAAGCTAAATGCTACTCCAGGTATGTTTTCAATGACAGAACAATGTTAAAGCATGGCTAAAAGCTTGAAAAAGTCACTGTATCATTATACGTTCTCTTAAAATTGAACAATTGACATGCGACTGGTTGGCTATAGTGACATTAGATTAAAAAAAGACGCATCAAAAAGAAAGGCATAGGTTTCTTTCTTATTATTGATATCGAAAAATAATGAATGGAGATTTTGTTTTAATACCCAGAGATGGGGTGGGCACCGTTAAGCTCCATTTGGCTCCGTCTGCGATCTCAGCCATAACTGTCAGGGCGTCTCTATTCTTTGGCCAGGGCACCGCTCCTTTATGTGCGTCCAGGCCTCCGTTCGACTCTCTCAAATATCACAAACTACTTCAAATAGGAGGACTTTACTGCGTGCATCAAAGCGCCACTCTAAATCTTCAGGTTTTTTCCCCGCAAAGGTGTGGGCGCACTCGCAGCTCACCCACGTACGAAACCAAGCTTATGTAAGAAGCATTGTATAACTTATGTTCAAGAGTTACACATACGCAACCGTTTTTAAGAGCGTTTCATTGTTGCCGTTTTGCGTTCAAAGTCGATTATTTTCATCTTGAAGTATGGCAGGAGAAACTCGGGGTATCGCTTTCTGGTTAGCTCACTTCTTGGCAAGCGGCGAGTTACCAGCGGCCTTTTTAATGTCACGTTAGATCTGAGTATACGTCGGTAACGGCTAATCAACGTGGACGCGTGCACGGTGCAGTTAAAGGTTCTGTAGCGCACAAATTGCTTACAGTAAGATGCTAGCGGCTATTGTTGTGTTAGCCGCTCTTAATTAAATGGTTTTACAGATTACACACAAAAAGGCTCCGCACAGTTTAGAAATTGAGCCACAAATGTTTATTCTAGGCTGCATAAAAAATAGACTACATAAAAATAGATGATTTTCATGTGAGTAAGCTTTCATTTAAAGGAGCAGTGTGTTACTCTCCTGATGAAGGCTTGCGATAATAGTTTCCTAGATTAAGGCTGGGCACCGGATCTTAGGTGCTCTTTGATAATGCCCTATCTAATAAATTCTGGGATTGAACAAAGAATGTTTGTTTGGCATTTTGGCTTTAAAGGAACAGAATTAGGCATTTTTTATATTTTTATTAGCCTTTAAACATTCTTTTGAGTAAGTTTAATTTGCCATCTCATGTTTTGAAACAATGAAAAATGTTTATTATGCACTAAATGAAGTTTCTCTGCTATCTGCCCTGACTCTTACTGAGTGTATATAGCCAGTAGGTGGCGCCTAGAGCTTACACAATTAAGTTATGTTATCATTTTAAGAGACACTTGATCACCCTAGTAGTAGCAGTGATTGTGTATAGATGACAGAAATGCTCAGAACGAGTCTGGCGATGATTTGAGGACTTTAAATAGTAGAAGACTCTCGGATAAGTGACATATAAAATCATGAAAAATTTCTGCGATTAAGGGACTTCAGCCGGAAGTGTTTTTGACGGTCGGAGAGGAGAGGATTTTCTTACATTTTCTCAAAATGGTATGATTGAAGCTAAATGCAACTTCAGTTATGTTTTTGATGGTGGAATATTGTTAGAACAGGGTCAAAAGCTCAAAAAGTCACTGGAGCAGAGTATGTGTCCTTTAATATCAAACAGCTTTTACCTTGGTCCAGGTAAAAGCAAAATCTCCAAGTAAAGGTGGTGTAGTAAATATCCTGTGCATGTCCATGTACAGGTAAAAAGAGTCTGTGTAAACTTCGCTATGATCCTCCTCCGCCCAGGTAAATGTTTAGTAAAAGCTTAAAGTTGTCACAACACAAGCACAATGCGACTGTCTACAGAAATGTGCTGTGCGGGCTGTACTGCCGTATACGCCAAACACAAGTGAAACTTAAGGAGAGACACCACAGGCAAAACACTTTTTCAAAGTCCAAAATTGTCCAATCTGGTCCTGAAAATGTTTTATTACTTCATTTAATTCACTTCATCCATACATTTCTCTGAGACATTGTAACTTCAAAGGCAGTTTGGTCTCAAAATGTATTTTTCTCCCGCAGTAACATAAAGAAAACCACTGAAAACGATTTTTGGCAGATTGATCAGTCCATGTGATTGTACTAATCTCGTTTTCAAGGGAGTCCTGGCCAAGACAGCAGCACAGGTCGCTCATTACATCAGCACACATTTTGTTTTCCCTAAAAACAGTTACAAACTATAGATCTCATTTCAAACCTTTCAGCATACATTTAAACTGGCCTACTGTCTTCCAGACCCTCTGTAAATTTTTATATTGAAAAGTATGTATTGTTAAGAGACTAGTATACACAAAAATATGGTGATGCTAGACCAAGTTCCAGGTCAGATCTGTGGGGAAATGTGCCCCTGCCTGCTCACTTTAAGAAAGCATGTTTTGAAGATATTTGTGGAACAAAAACAGATGCATAATTGAATAAATACTGGATTCGGGGTTCGTTCTCCATTTCATTGATACAATTCAAGCACTTTTCAAGCACCTTTATACTTTTATACTATACTATATATACTATATACTATGATACCTTGTAAATGAATATCTCAGCAGTAGTTTCTGAAATAATGTGATATGTTTCTCTCCCAATGTGACAAAAAGTATCAGGAGAAATGGTCTTCGTGAAGTGTGCTTTGTTGTAAATATTTGGGCAAATTAGAAGTAAAGTTGCAGTAGCGCAGTAGGTAGAGTGGGCGCCTTCTGATCCGAAGGTCGGCAGGTCGAATCCCACTCCAGACATGGAGTAGTTGAGTGGTCAGATCCTCTGACCCGCAGGTTGGTGGTGCGATTTCAGCTCCTTCAAATGAATAATGCCGTTGTGTCCTTGGGCAGGACACTTAACCCACCTGGCCCCCAGTGTCTGCGTACACTGGTGTATGAATGTGTGAGTGGATGGGTGACTGGTTCCTTGATGTAAAGCGCTTTGAGTGCCTTAAAAAAGGTAGAAAAGCGCTATATAAATGTGATTTATTTAAACACTCTCCAGAGTCAAAATGCGTATGATTCACATTAGAAAGGCAAAATTTCAAGCATTTTTAAGCACTTTTTCCAAAATTCAAGCAGTTTCCCAACCCAATTCAAGCTTTTTCCAGTTTTTCAATTACCCGTACGAACCCTGTGGAAAGATGCAATAAATGCCATTCTGTGGAACATTACAGGCAAAGTTAAAATATCAACATGGAGACAAGCAGGGGTCGCCAGGGGTGCAAAAGGGTCCATTCCATTTCATTTCATTTGAGGCAGGCTAAATAATGATACTTAAAGTGCCTCTGACAGGTTGGACTACTCATTGAACTACAATGCACTTTTTAAAATTAAACTTCCTGGTTGTAAATGATGACGTTACACTAAAATGACCAAGAAACCATCTTGTAGTGCACCAAAACTCCTCTAATGCCACAGTTTTTTTTAAATTTGACAAAGAAAAATACATTTAAACACCTTTATTTTGTTGAATCAATGTTTAAAGGGTCAAAAGTAGTTTCTTTTGTGTAAATTATGTATAACCTTTGGCTCCCTAGTGTGATGTTATCAGTTTCTTTACTTCCTGTAATGTTTTACTTTTCTCCACAAATAGCTACCTGAAGTCAAAATTATAAAATCATAAAAACCTGTCATATGCACTTTAAGAACTAGACTGGATACAGAAAGGTTAAAGAGCCTATGACAGGTAAGATAAGAGAGAAGTTGAGAAGTTTTGCTAACATTCGTTACAAATTTTATCACAGTTGAGCTATTTTTTCATGTTGTTAATTTTACTTCCTGCTTTTAAATGATGACACACGAGGACATTAAGAGGGAGCCACACTGTACACTGGACAAAAGATGTCACAGTTTTTTTCTTTTTTAACTTGACAAACAGAAATATATGTGAACGTCTTTATTTTGTTGAATTAATGTTAATGAATACAAACCTGTCATACGCACTTTAAGGTCAGGGCTCTTACATATTTTATACTAATCCCTCAAAACGTCGTCAACAATTCCATCTTCCTACAAAGTCTCTACATTACAACACTTCTTACCTGGTGACAGAGAACTTTTTTCCACTCTTTGAACGTTGCACCTCAAACAATCTTCACGCTTGTGCAAAAACGCCAAACACTTCCTCACTAAACCAACTCGTGGAAATGCCCCTCTCCTGTGACGACAGACCTGTTTTGTATCGCTTTTGCCTGGATTACTCACGGCAAGTTTAAAAGTACCCCTAAACAAACAACAATCACCCTTAAATCCTCTCGCGGCCAATATCTGAAGAACCTCTACACATTCCATAACGCGGCAATCACGTAGGCTTCTTAAACTCGTTGACAGCGCCGCTATACACTTGAAAACCGTAGCCAACCGCCGTCTGTCGTTCTTGATCATGTACGGGCGCTGGATGATAGGTAAAGTGCGTTTGAAGCGAGTAGGATGTGTCATTTGGATTGCACCAGGCTCGCCACTACAGGCCCGGGAGAACACTTCAACGGAAATAGATTGGAAAAGCTGAGCGGCGAGAGGGCCCTTGAAAATAAATGAAAGTATAAAAGCAGAGACATCCATACGGCGAAAAAGCACTAGAGTCGGCATGTTTGCGAAAGTATTCTTCAAATCGTATGCTTGCTTATGCTTCCGCGGATAAGGAGAGTTGTCGGGGCAAGCGAAATTGCAGAAAAGTGCGCGCTAAGATGAAGAAAGCGATATGTAGATTCGAAGTGATTTTAGTATGGACGTTTAAGACTATTATTTATCCCTGAAAGATTGGGCTTTTGCCTGCAAATTGCTTGTCAAAGTTCAATTTCGACTGTGGATAGAAAGCTACTCACTGCAATTTACTTTTGAGACAATATTTGAATGGAAAAATAATAATAGTTATTATAAGAATGGCGTTTCATTCGATGTTTTCGGACTGTAAATTGAGGTGATAGCAGTCTGTTGGATGGGACGTGTGTATTGTCCATATTTAACAATCCATTTTTTGCCAGCAATGTTGTCATCTGAAATATATAGTCACATCCATTCTTTGATTGAAGGTGCACAAAAGGCTCATTTATTCTCTACGTTCCAAGCGTATACAGATACGCATGCAGACTTCTGTCCGTCGTCTTCGTTGTTCTGTCCGTTCTTTGGTCTGTTGTCCATGGGCTGACGATGAACATAGCTAAACAATGCCACTTGCCTCTTTTCCACTGAACGTGATCTAAGAATTGCTGTTCACAATTGTGCCTCCATGTTTGTTTTTCTTGTTGGTCTATTTCATCTGTTTTGGTCAATTCTCTAACTGAATTTGAGTACCCTCTGGTGGTTATTTAACATAGGACTTGATATTAGAAACAGTTTGAAGTATAAATGCAGTGAATGTAACTTTCCTTCAAATGTACTGATATGTTCACGTCAAAAACGGAGCTTACATGATCTTTAAGTTACTGTTTTGTTTGGGGATATGCCAAATGTATAGAGGTAGATGTGTTTAATACAGTACACAGTTACAGTTACACAGTACACCTTTTGAAGACTTCAGGTGCATTCAGACCATGCAAACATGCAAAGTGCAATGTGGACTCTACTCAACAATTAGATCTTCTTGAATTTGGGATTGGCGTATCAATATCGAAGTATTGGTCTGAACAATATGTGTCAGGTGTTCTATTTCTCTTATAGAGCATTTTTGAAACCATTTTTATACATTTGTTGAAATGCCTTTACTCATAAGATTAGATGAGTATTGACATAGGTATAGAAAAAATTCCCCTCAAAATTGTAGAATCGCCCATCACTGATTTGCTTTGTGACTGAGAGAGGGGCTGCCAGAAACTTTGAAAAGAACAAGAGTTGCATCGGAGGCAGAGAAACCATCGTCTCCACAGAAAACACTCGTCCCTAGCAGGCCTGGACTGGGAGAAAAAATTGGCTCTGGACTTTTTGGTCTGGACCGGCCCCCTACACAGCCATGTCTGTGGCTATCCGATGATTTAACAACAACAAAAAATATTATATAGATTATATAATAATTTTAAACTAGCCCTAGTTAAACTTTCAATAGGATAAGTTTGTTAACTTCATATTTGTGCATTCAAATACATTAGCTTTATGATGGGCCCGGTAATGACGGGCTGGGCCACGGAGCTGTGTTAGATTGGGCTGTTGATGTGTGACATCAGGACTGCAATGTGTCGCGTTAGTCTGGCAATGACCGGCCCGAAAGTGCACCGGCCCACCGAGAAAATTGCCGGTGCTCCAGATGGCCAGTCCAGGCCTGGTCCCTAGCTAAACTCACTAATAACCTGTTCAAACCACCACCGTTTCTTTTCACTCAGCCTCATGTTTCTAATTTTGTCAGTAATCTACAAAGAAACACCTATATAAAAGCGCAAGGTGTTTAAAGCCATTGTAAGTATGTGTTGACTTCACTTTGGTGTGCGTCGGCCTAGTTTTGTGCAGTTATCTACTTGCACTGGACCATTCTGTTTCCAATTCATCTACATTACTGGTTAACACTGTACTGCCCTGGTGGTTAACCTTATTTAGTTTTTGTAGTATGTCTATGTACATACTTGGCATATTTTGAATGTATCATGTGACCTGTAGTGTTGAAGATTTTATCAGTTCAACAGCATTTGTCACTCCAGAGCGTTGAGTGGGAATAAGATAGGCCTAAGTGTGTAAAAAGAACCTGGAGACACATAGAAAGTGTCTGTCCAGATAACTCCAAACATTATAGGCATTTAAAAAAATAAAACACAAAGAAAATGTCCCTTTTGCATTATTTTAAACCGTCATGTCAAAACCAAAAGAAATATCAACTAAAACGCAGACAGCCGTGCACTACCAGCATTCGCTGAGAACACATTCCATCCACTTCCTATTCATGAAAAGCCCCTATAGTTACATTTTTCCTCACGCTTCCCTTCAGTGGAGATAACATCTGGGCAAAGACACATAGAGGGAAATGGTAGTGTTGGATTCGTGCTGGGGGATGCGGTTCGGGAGGTAGATAAGCTCCTAACAGCTGTACAACACCTCCACCCTTTCTGTGTGTGTACATGGGGGCTTATACAAAGAGTGTTGGACCCCCGGGCACCCCTGTCTGGTACCCGCAGGGCGAGCAGGCTGGCAGGTGTGCATGAGTCTTTTGTTGTATGTGATTTGGACCGCTGCTAATGCTAACATGTGGCAGTCTTATCGCGCCGTAATAACATGAAGATGCAGAGATTAGTGAAATGTGAGCGAGTGGGAGGTTTGGTAAAGTGAGGTGGACTGAGAAATGCAAGAGGTAGAATGTTTTGAAAAGTGGAAATATTATGATGTTTTGTGGGTCTTTTAATATTTTTGGACACATTTGATTTGAAGTTTAACCTATTAGAAATTGTAATGATATAAATATGAATAAAAATTGTGTTTTGCTTCGATTCCTGGCTGTAAATTCAAAGAGTGCTTGGATTATTTGCCTGACTCACGGTGCTGGTAACAGCGGGTGTGGTCCAATTTTAAAAGCTGAATGAGCAGCTCAACTATTATCAACACGATGTTACCAAGTAAGTGTTTTGTGAATGATGTTGAAACTGCCCTGTCAAATAGAACTACCAGTGTTTATCTTAAGTCATTCAGTATTTGGCAATTATTTAACTATTAAATTACATGCTGTATAATATCAGATTACATTACATCCGAGGTGGGATGTTTTTCTTTTGCAAGTCTCTGGCATCAAGTCCAATTCAAGTCCCAAGTCAAAGACAAGCAAGTCCAAGTCAAGTCAATGCGCCACAAGTCCAAGTCCTATACTTTGAGCTTTAAGTTAAGTCATTGTTCCAAATTGTCAAAAACAATTTATATTTTTGCAATTGATTATTGAATATGATTTTTGCGAATGCTTTTTCTTAAAGAGAAAACTGTTTTAAAAACATGTTTTTTTAAACGAGAAACGTCCAGGTGTCTCAAGTCACAGGGCTTCAGGTAAAGTCTCAAGTCACTGGCCTTCAACTCCAAGTCAAGTCCCAAATCATCAAAGTAGTGACTCGAGTCCAAGTCATGATTTGCAGGTCCACACCTCTGCATTACATCATATTTAATGAAGGTAGTTCAATTCAACGAGCTAATTTACATTATCAAAATTATGTTATGTCAGTACATATATTACATTATAAATAATACTATTGTATATTTTTCATGAAATAATAATTCACATATAGTTGGCCTCATAGCATAACTGCATTTTTCAAGGTTTTCAGGGAAAATGCAAAAACAGTTATAGAGATGACTTACAGACGTTGTATTTTTGGCAGTAAAAACGTTCTGATTGATCAAGGTTGGATCCAGAACTACCTATTCACCTTATTCCGCAAGTTACCGTGGGCGCTGCCATCTTTTGTCTGTTGTATTAGTTTACATGGGGCAGATGAGCTCAACAGAAAATAAGTTCTACGTGGACTACAAAGCCAGGGCACCCAGGGAGTCGGTGCATTGCTGACTTGTTGCACGTGTACATTAAACATTTCACACAAATCAGTCTACTTTATATAATATTTTAGCTGTGAGACTTTTCCTTCGGGTCAAAACCAGAAGTGTGTTTACTATAGGAATGTGGACCTTTGGCAAAAAGCGGCAAAAAGGAGCAGAGCGGAACAAGGTGAATAGATGCAGCTGGATCTGGAGAGTAGAATTAGACGAAAAACTGATTTTGACCCAAAATTAACTTAGGCCATTATGGTATGAGAGTATGGTATGGTATGAGTTATTATTATTATCTTCTGAAAGCTAGTAATAATGATGTAGTCATGACTTCTGTTACGTGCACCTTCAAGTAATAATGTTACTAATTACTTTATTAATCTTGTCATGAATTAGCAACAGTAATGTCCTGCGATTGACTGACTGAAAAATCCCAGTCCTGCATGTTTAAAAAATGAGTATTAGTCAATATATCTGCAGCTATAACTTTTCCCTAGCTTTCGTTTGTTTTTTGGGAGGAGTGCAACCTTAAGGTCAATATTAACAAGAGAAAACAGCAGAGCCAATAAATCACAAACAGGGCCATTAGCTGCAAGTGCGGGGGAACGGAAGAGCGCTTTCCTGCTGACATCATGAGAGGTCAAAGGTTAAACACACTAGCAGGTGCTGGGACAAGCTGGGTCTCCATATGTTATAATGCACGCTTTTATTCATATGGAAAACACTTATGGTAGAGGAATCAAATTGAAATTGCAGTTTGAATGGGTTTGAGTGCCATTATTTATGTTGCCTGCAGAGAAAAGTAATATATCTGCCTCTACGGGTCGCAAAATGTGCAAAATCTTTAGACAAGACCAGTTATGCTTTTCGTTCCGAGTTTTCTGAAAAGTTAAAAGTTGTTTACATCAAATATATACGTTCAAGGGAAGATATGTTGTGTTGTAAGTTCCTCCGCGCATGATAAAAATGGGACTAAGCCAAGTTTTATTTCTGGTGCAAATGTAGACTAAACCAGTGGTTCCCAAAGTGGGGGTCGCAAGGGGTGAGCTGGGGGTCACAAGATGATTTTAATATCTAATTTGAATACATATGACACTGTATTTGCTCTGTTTTTCAAATTAAACAGTATTTCTTAGGGAAATAGGGTCTAATAGACAATAAACTATTCAAATAACTAATATTAAACATGATTTAACATGACACTTTGACACTTAAAATGAATGACTAAACCATGACCAAACTAGGACCAAAGTAGGACCAAGTCTACATCAGGGTTGAACGTGGCTTAAACAGGACTAAACCAGGTCCAAACCAGAATTAAAGCCCAACTAAAACATGGTTAAAGGGAAGGCTACATCAGTGAAGCGTAAAAGATATGACAGGAAACTAAACTGATTATTGCGTTTACTTGCACTGAGAGCTTGGAGTGCGCCAAACAAACCAAATTTCAAATCGTCATTGCCTCAAAACCTGTCAGACCACTCTAGTCCCAGTGTACAGCAGGTCAAAGAACAGATTAGGTGCAAACGGGGGCTGAGGGAGGTTCTGAAGCATCTAGAAATTTAGCATTCGCAGCAAAACTTGTAGTTACGATGATACAAATAACCACACTTTTGGCAAATATAGTTAAGCGACATCTCATTTACTTTTGAGTTGCAGACATGAGGAAGATGCAGAACTTTCTCTTCACAGCGCAAATAAACACACTGAAGTGCCGATAGTTTTTACTTTCACTTTAATAAAGCGGACCAAAAGCACACCAGTTAGACTGCACTGGTTTAGTCCTGGTTTAGATCTGATTTAGTCCTGATTTAGACCTGCTTTTGTCCCAGTTTAGATTTGGTATAGACCTGGTTTAGTCTTGTAAAGTCCTGGTTTAGACCTGGTTTTTGTCTTGGTTTACACCTGGTTTAGTCCTGGTTTATTCCTAGTTTAGACCTGGTTTAGTCCTGGTTTAGACCTGGTTTAGTCCTGGTTTAGTCTTGGTGCAGTCATGCTTTAGTCTTGGTTTAGACCTGGTTTAGTCCTGGTTTAGACCTGGTTTAGTTCTGGTTTACACTTGGTTTAGTCCTGGTTTAGCTCTGGTTTAGACCTTTCTCTGAACAACGCAAATAAACACACTGAAGCTCCAATAGTTTTTGCATTCATTTTAACAAAACGGACCAAAACCAAAGCACACCAGTTAGACTGCACTGGAGGGACTGTAGTATGTCATCTCTGCTGATCTAAAATGATAAAACGACTGAGTCCACGTCCAAACACGTCTTATATTCTCCTTTTTCTTACCTGGTGCAGTTGAATGCCACTCTTAGCGCGCTTTCACACTTCGTCTGATTGAAGCGAACCCTTTGAGAAGATGAGAATGCACAATCAAACCAGAGTCGTGCCAAACAAGTGCACATCTGGCCCATTTGAAGTTGAAGTCAGTGCAGTTACATTTCACCCCCACAGCTCTCCTGAGTATACACAGACGAAACTAATGACTTATGTGAGAAATCATAAAAAAACACAAATATACACGTGCACCTAACAAGAGTATGTGAGGGAAAATTGACTAGACATGAGCGAGTTTAGCAAAAGGCATTTAAACGTGAAGCTAAAGATATCAAACAAACTTACCGGCTCATTTGAAATTAAACCATTTCCATCGTCCTTCTTTGTATTCAGTCAAAGTCGCTGCTCCAAACTTCAGATTTCACTAAATATTTATTTACAAACCATGTGTAATTTCTTTTTTTTTTTTTTTGTGATTTTCAAATTACGATAAGACAGAGATAAAGTCAGCTGCACATGCATATTCCAGACCACGCCATAAGCGTGAACATGCCCCTTGTCGGCGCTGCTTCAATTTTTTTCCCAACCCACTGTTGCCATACATTTTTTACAGGATATTTTTCCACACTTAGGGTAAAGTTAAGGTTAGGATTAGGGTTAGGTTTAGGAACAGATCATTTGGTTTTAATTTTAGGCCTTTTGGGCAGGTAAGCTAACCGGGTTTTGGCAGAACTGTGAGGAAAAAATGGTCGCGATGTGATCGAACATGTAGCAGGAAACAACTACACACACACTTTTCCATCCATCCATCCATCCATCCATCTTCTTCCGCTTATCCGGGGCCGGGTCGCGGGGGCAGCAGTCTAAGCAGGGACTCCCAGACTTCCTTCACCCCAGACACTTCCTCCAGCTCCTCCGGGGGGATCCCGAGGCGTTCCCAGGCCAGCCGAGAGACATAGTCCCTCCAGCGTGTGGGACATGCCCAGAACACCTCCCGAGGGAGGCGTCCAGGAGGCATCCGGAACAGATGCCCGAGCCACCTCAGCTGGCTCCTCTCGACGTGGAGGAGCAGCGGCTCTACTCCGAGCTCCTCCCGTGTGACTGAGCTCCTCACCCTATCTCTAAGGGAGCGCCCAGCCACCCGGCGGAGGAAGCTCATTTCGACCGCTTGTATCCGCGATCTTGTCCTTTCGGTCATTACCCAAAGCTCATGACCATAGGTGAGGGTAGGAACGTAGATTGACCGGTAAATCGAGAGCTTCGTCTTTCGACTCAGCTCTTTCTTCACCACAACGGTTCGATACAACGCCCGCATCACTGCAGACGCTGCACCGATCCGCCTGTCAATCTCACGCTCCATCCTTCCCTCACTCGTGAACAAGACCCCGAGATACTTAAACTCCTCCACTTGAGGCAAGGACTCCCCACCCACCCGGAGAGGGCAAGCCACCTTTTTCCGGTCGAGAACCATGGCCTCGGATTTGGAGGTGCTGATCCTCATCCCAGCCGCTTCACACTCGGCTGCAAACCGTCCCAGTGCATGTTGCAGGTCCCGATTTGAGGAAGCCATCAGGACGACATCATCTGCAAACAGCAGAGATGAGATCCTGTGGTCCCCAAACCAGACACCCTCCACGCCCCTGACTGCGCCTAGAAATTCTGTCCATAAAAATTATGAACAGAACCGGTGACAAAGGGCAGCCCTGGCGGAGTCCAACATGCACTGGGAACAGGTCTGACTTACTGCCGGCAATGCGAACGCAGCTCCTGCTCCGGTCGTACAAGGACCGGACAGCCCTTAGCAAAGGGCCCCGGACCCCATACTCCCGGAGCACTTCACAAGGCGCCCAGGTCACACGGTCGAATGCCTTCTCCAGATCCACAAAGCACATGTGGACTGGTTGGGCAAACTCCCATGAACCCTCGAGCACCCGATGGAGAGTATAGAGCTGGTCCAGTGTTCCACGACCAGGACGAAAACCACACTGCTCCTCCTGAATCCGAGGTTCGACTATCGGTCGGATTCTCCTCTCCAGTACCCTGGAATAGACCTTACCGGGGAGGCTGAGGAGTGTGATCCCCCTGTGGTTGGAACACACCCTCCGGTCCCCCTTCTTATACAGAGGGACCACCACCCCGGTCTGCCAGTCCAGAGGTACCGTCCCCGACCGCCACGCGATGTTGCAGAGACGTGTCAACCAAGACAGTCTCACAACATCCAGAGACTTAAGATACTCAGGGCGGATCTCATCCACCCCCGGAGCCTTGCCACCAAGGAGCTTGCCAACCACCTCAGTGACTTCAGCCAGGGTGATGGACGAGTCCGCCTCCAAGATCTCAGCCTCTGCTTCCTCCTCGGAAGACGTGACAGTGGGATTGAGGAGATCCTCAAAGTATTCCTTCCACCTTCCGACAACATCCCCAGTCAAGGTCAACAGCTCTCCACCCGCACCGTACACGGTGTTGGTGAAGCACTGCTTCCCCCTCCTGAGGCGTCGGACGGTTTGTCAGAATTTCTTTGAGGCCGACCGATAGTCCTCCTCCATGGCCTCCTCGAACTCCTCCCAATCCTGAGTTTTTGCCTCTGCGACAGCCCGGGCTGCAGTACGCTTGGCCTGCCGGTACCTGTCAGCTGCTTCAGGAGTCCCACGAGCCAGCAAGGCCCGATAGGACTCCTTCTTCAGCCTGACGGCATCCCTTACTTCCGGTGTCCACCACCGGGTTCGGGATTGCCGCCGCGACAGGCACCAGAGACGCTTGGCGACCACAGCTACGAGCCACCGCGATCGACAATGGAAGTGGAGAACATGGTCCACTCGACTCAATGTCTCCAGCCTCCCCGGGATCTGGGAGAAGTTCTCCCGGAGGTGTGAGTTGAAGACCCTACCGACAGAGGGCTCTGCCAGCCGTTCCCAGCAGACCCTCACGATACGCTTGGGCCTGCCGAGTCTGTCCGGCTTCCTCCCCCGCCAGCGGATCCAACTCACCACCAGGTGGTGATCGGTTGACAGCTCGCCCCTCTCTTCACCAGTGTCCAAGACACGCCGTAAGGTCAGATGACACGACAACAAAGTCGATCATCGACCTCCGGCCTAAGTGTCCTGGTGCCACGATGCACTGATGGACACCCTTGTGCTTGAACATGGTGTTCGTTATGGACAAGCTGTGACTAGCACAGAAGTCCAATAACTGAACACCGCTCGGGTTCAGATCGGGGGCCGCTCCTCCCGACACCCTCTCCAGGTGTCACTGTCGTTGCCCACGTGGGCGCTGAAGTCCCCAGTAGAACAACGGAGTCCCCAGGCTGTGCACCGCCCAGTACCTCCCAGGGACTCCAAGAAGGTTCTGGTACTCTGCACCGCTGTTCGGCCCGTAGGCCGACACAACGGTGAGAGACCTGTCCCCACCCGAAGGCGGAGGGACGCGACCCTCTCGCTCACTGGGGTAAACTCCAACACGTGGCGGCTGAGCTGTGGGGCTATGAGCAAGCCCACACCAGCCCGCCGCCTCTCCCGCGGGCAACGCCAGAGAAATGGAGCGCCCAGCCCTCTCGAGAGACGGGTTCCAGAGCCCAGGCTGTGCGTGGAGGTGAGGCCGACTATATCTAGTCGGAAACGCTCGACCTCCCGCACAAGCTCAGGCTCCTTCCCCCCCAGCGAGGTGACATTCCATGTCCCCAGAGCTAGTTTCTGTGTCCGGAGATCTGGTCGTCGAGGTCCCCGCCTTCGACTGCCTCCCAGATCTCTCCGCACCGGCCCCTTATGGATCCTCCTGCGGGTGGTGGGTCCACGGGAGGACGGCCCCACGTCACTCGTTCGGGCTGGGCCCGGCCGGGCCCCGTGGGGAAAGGCCCGGCCACCAGGCGCTCGCCGTCGAGCACCCACCCCAGGCCTGGCTCCAGGGTGGGGCCCCGGTGACGCCAGTCCGGGCGACGTACACGTCCTTGGTTTTAAACTCGTCATAAGAGGCTTCAGAACCGCTCTTCGTCTGACCCGTCACCCAGGACCTGTTTGCCATGGGTGACCCTACCAGGGGCATGAAGCCCCCGACAACATAGCTCCCAGGATCATTCGGGTACTCAAACCCCTCCACCACGTTAAGGTGGCGGTTCAAGGAGGGGACTTTTCCACGTGTTGCTGAGAAATTTGAGATCAAGACGTGTCAATCGTAGGTTAAATTGGACTAGGCCAGTTACCCAGTTTCTTTGGCGTGCATGAAAACGTAATGAGTGTTTAAACTTGGCTCAGAGCAGCTCTGTTCAGCTGTGCCTATGACTGAAAGGATTTTATCTCCGCTTTTCTCTTTGATGATTATTTACATTTTTATTTGTCTGTATCGCAGTGTTAACTTTTTAATGTAGGGCTGTTCAACTTTAGGCCAGGGACCAAATCAGGCCTTCCAAGAGTCTGGACCCTGGCCCTTTACTATAGATATAAAATACAGATCATATTTTATCTTTTGTCATTGGTTAAATCCTGGTTTAACCCTGGTTTAAACATGGTTCAGACTGATTTAGACAGGGTTTAGTCCTGGTTTAGACCTGCATTTGTCCCAGTTTAGATCTGGTTTAGTCCTGGTTTAGTCCTGGTTTAGATATGGTTTAGTCCCGATTTACATCTGGTTTAGTCCTGGTTTCGATCTGGTTTAGTCCTGGTTTAGATATGGTTTAGTCCCGATTTACATCTGGTTTAGTCCTGGTTTCGATCTGGTTTAGTCCTGGTTTAGACGTGCTTTTGTCCTGGTTTAGAGCTGGTTTAGTCCTGGTTTAGAGCTGGTTTAAACTGGGTTTAGTCCTGGTTTAGATCTGCATTTGTCCCAGTTTAGATCTGGTTTAGTCCTGGTTTAGACCTGGTTTCGATCTGGTTTAGTCCTGATTTACACCTGGTTTAGTCCTGGTTTCGATCTGGTTTAGACCTCGTTTAGTTCTGGTTTAGACCTGGTTCAGTCCTGGTTTAGTCCTGGTTTAGACCTGGTTTGGACCTGGTTTCGATCTGGTTTAGTCCTGATTTACACCTGGTTTAGTCCTGGTTTCGATCTGGTTTAGACCTGGTTTAGTCCTGGTTTAGACCTGGTTCAGTCCTGGTTTAGTCCTGGTTTAGACCTGGTTCAGTCCTGGTTTAGTCCTGGTTCACTTCTACATGTTGTTAAAGCCTTTCACATTTTTTTCATATTTCAAAAGTGTTGGACATATTTCTGGCCCCGAGAACAAAACAATCCAAAAAATCTGACCCTCGGTAAAAAAAAAAAAAAAGTTGAAGAGCCCTGTTTTAATGCATTAATTCTTGTTCTTTTTGGTTACGTAAAGTAGTTCCCAGGTTACGTTGTTACCGGTAGAGGTGCAGCTACCACTTCAAATTCCCTGTTTAAAACATGCACTGTGACCGAATCCTGATTGAAAACAGTACTGCAAATCTAATCGCAATCAATATTTGTCATAAGCAATTGTAATTTGATATTTTCTCCAAATCCTTCAGCTCTCTTTTGGCATGTGATTGATTTAAAATAGAAAAAGTACAGTTTCTTCTGGCGCTCTCTTGGCTTCGTACGCTATTACCAACATTGTGGTCGGGGGATATAAATTGTAACATAACATGATCAGATTACAAAATAGTCATATTTTGAGAAGTGGTGAAAAGGAGTTGTGGTTTTGAGCCTCGGAGGACTGCGACCAAATGCAACTTGAGGGAAAACGTCAGCACTTTGAAACAATAGCGTGTTTAAACCCCACTTGGAGTGAAATGAGATCTGCCACCAGGAAAGGCTGTGGTCAGTGTTGCATTAGTCTGATTGTGTCACACCAAGTTGGACATGGTTAAGAAATGAATCGGTTATGGCAGCGTACGGTTGAGTTACAAGTTTGTTTACTTTGTTGTCACAGCGAAATTACTGGAAAAATACTTAATCTTTGTCATACACAAGGAGATATTCAAAAATAGTATAGTTAATGTATATTATTTACAGTTATGGATGTGAACGTTGTTTGGTGAATTGATCATTTTAAGGTGAAGTTTAGTCGAAATTTAATGATGAGTCTGTAATTTCAGTTATACAATCATAAAAAGTAAATGAATAATAATTGTGAGAGCTTTAGAGCAGTGTTTCCCAACCAGGGACCCCAAGGGGTACGTGAGGGATTACCAGGGGATACTTGGAATGGTTTCAGGTTTTAAAAGAAAATGAAATGCACTTTTATCTGAATAAGTAAATGTCATTAGTTGTATTTTAGTATATTTTTGGAGTACCATGGATCATAACTATAATTAAAACCAAAAATATAATGGTAATGACTGACTATATTTGACTAGTAAACCCATTTATTTGCCCAAAACCTAAGTTAAGGGGTACTCTGAGTATGAAATAAAGCTTAGGGGGCACTCGAGACAAAAAAGGTTGGGAACTACTGCTTTAGAGCACAAAATATAAGATTTCAAGATAATCTACTCTCAACAAAAAGCAAACGTAAATCTACAGTGTCTTGTCTTGTGTGTTGTTTTTTTTTGTTTGGTTTTTTTTGGCATTATAACTCCAAATTACTTTTTAAATAAAGTTTAGAAGACCTCCAAAGAAAATGAAGGCACATTTAGTCCCAAGCTAACATCCCATTTGGTCCATTTGGTTAATAAAGCATGACCAAATTAGTAACTCCTCTGTGCACAACAGTGCCTGGCTAGCTCAGTGTTAGCATCACTACTTCCTGTCTCTGTCTCTGTAGGGTTTTACAGTCACACCAAAATCAATAAATACTTAAATATGGACAATGCGTTATATGAAGTAAGGTGATTACTTCCCCTGCGGACACTACTGTGCTTATAAAGAGATGTTTGTGGGTCAACACTTACACTAGTGCTAATTTTGAAGCATAACAATAATACATTTAAGAAAATGTATCGTATCTATAAATAGAAACACACTGAAGTAGCACCTACACTAGTTTTAACACCAATTTTTTTTGTTGTTGTTGCTTTTAGTTGCGCTTGTCACTTTTAGTTCCGTTTTTGTGCTTTTTTTTGTTGCTTTTAGTGGCATGTTTGTCGGTTTTAGCCGGGTTTTTGCCGCTTTTAGTCACGTGGTTGTCGCTTATAGTTGCGTTTTTGTCGTCCTTAGTCATGCGTCTGTGGCTATTAGTGGCGTTTTTGTCACTTTTAGTTGCATGTTTGTCACTTTCGTCACGTTGTTGTCGCCTTTAGTTGCGGGTTTGATGCTTTTAGTCACGCGTTTGTCGCTTTTAGTCATGCTTTTTAGTTGCGTTTTTTGGTGGTTTCCTTTTTTTTTTTTTGGTGCTTTTAGTTACGGGTTTGTCGCTTTTAGTTGTGTGTTTGTCACTTTTAGTAGCTTTTTTGTTGCTTTTAGTGGCATGTTTGTCGGTTTTAGCCGGGTTTTTGCCGCTTTTAGTCACGTGTTTGTCGCTTATAGTTGCATGTTTGTCACTTTTAGTCACGTTGTTGTCGCCTTTAGTTGCGGGTTTGACGCTTTTAGTCACCTGTTTGTCGCTTTTAGTCATGCTTTTTAGTTGCGTTTTTGGTGGTTTCCTTTTTTTTTTCTGCTTTTAGTTACGTGTTTGTCTCTTTTTATTGCATGTTTTTCACTTTTAGTATAGTTTTTGCCGCTTTTAGTTGTGTGTTCGTCTCTTTTAGTCATGTTTTTGTCACTTTAAGTTGCGGGTTTGACTCTTTTAGCCGCAATTTTGGTGTTTTAGTTGCATGTTTGTCTCTTTATTGCGATAAAACAAAAAAATTGTGCAGCCCCACTACGAGACGTTTCAAATGTATATTTCAAAATTCAACATATTTTCCTATTCACCTTCTGTGTCCTGCTGTAACTCTTTGTTCATACTTTAAGGCTAATTAAGGTGTAGTTATTATAAAGTGTTACCCATTATCGTTCATGGTACCTGTTTGGATATCCATAAAACTCCTTCCTGTGTGTCGTTGCAGCGTGCCACTGTAACCTGCACGCCCGCCGCTGCCGCTTCAACATGGAGCTGTACAAACTGTCGGGTCGCCGCAGCGGAGGAGTCTGCCTCAACTGTCGCCACAACACGGCCGGTCGCCACTGCCACTACTGCAAGGAGGGCTACTACAGGGACATGACCAAGTCCATCTCGCACCGACGAGCCTGCAAAGGTAGGAAACAGGGACCTCTTCTCTATACCTGACCGTTTGGACCGCTCACTCGCAGTCTTCATCGGAGTTGTCGCATGATGTTGCTGCGTCTTGTCAGAATCCCATGTAAACCAGGGTTAAGTTAAGTTTAAATCAAGGCATCAAATCAAATCATTAAATCACAACAACAGTTGCTTCGATGGGCCACAGGTAAAAGCAGTTCAGATAACTGTCCCACAACAACAGTTGCCTCGATGGGCCAGCAGTTCAGATAACTGTCCCAGAATGCCCCTGTCCTTGATCCTCCTTCGCGGCAAGGAAAAACTACAAAAAACCCCATGGGAAAAAGTAGAAACCTCTGGGAGCACCACAGTGAAGGAGACGGACGGACAGGCTGCAGATGAACTAGGACTGGCACATCCACTTGGACTGTGGAGCCAGAACCACTCAAGAGGGAAGGTGGCTGTGAAAGACTTCCTCCAGGCGGACGAGGAACAGTTCACCCAGTGTAGAGAGAGCTCCTCCAGCAGTAGAGGAGGAACAGTTCATCTAAAGTAGATGGAGTTGGTCCAGGCAGACGAGGTGTGGCTAATCCAGGGTTGAGGGAGTTCCTCCAGGTGGCGCATAGATCATCCAGTGTAGAGATCGATCCTCCAGACAGATGGGTGTGGGGGGGGGGGTTGTCACTGGAGCAGCCGCCGCAGTGTCTGAAACAGTGTCCACTCCCCGGGGGAAGTGGAGAGAAAGAGAAACATGTGAACAGCAACGAACAGACTACAGTTGAAGTAATATTAAATATTGTTGATAGGTAAAGTAGGAAGAACCAGAGGATAGGCATAGCAAGTACTTAATCATTCAAAAAGAAAGAATATATTGTTGCACTCAAAAAAGGAATAAAGAGGTACTTGTGCACTCTTTAAAAAGCTCTTTCATCAGAATGTTCATAATTCCAGAATGGAGGCAACATGAAGCAGACATTTTCACTTACTGACTGATACCAGATCTGAATGCTAATGGTGTTGGTGAGAAAAAATAAGCAACAAGTTTGTATTTCCAGTTAGTTAGTTTGCGGGTGGGTGGAGAGACATTACCTAAAGCGGAGGAGGTCAAATATCTCGAGGACTTGTTCACGAGTGAGGGAAGGATGGAGCGTGAGATCGACCAATCGGTGCAGCGTCTGCACTGCTGCCTTCGTGACCCGACTCCAGAGAAGCAGAAGAAGATGGATGGATAGTTTGCTATTCTACTAAAAAGGATGAAAAATACTATTATCTAGCCTCAAAGATATGTTTGAATTTCAGAAATATACAGTTTATAACACATAGATAAAATGAAAACTATTGTGTGAGGTCAACATTATTGTCAGTTGGTTATTTGTCCAGTAAACTGTCAGGATTCTGCCTTCATCTAAAAAGTCATCATCTCCTTTTATGTAAACAAATAATGCAAAATATACTAGTTAATAGCAAAATGCCCAAACCCACTTTATTTTTTCATATTTTGCAATATTCTGATGCTATATTTTCCATTGGAATTGCATTATGGTCCACTTCACTTTTACCTCTGTAGTTGCCATTCCGGAATAGGCCCTTTGCACAATAACACTCTGCTGTTTCAGGTCGCCTTAAAAGTGCAGATCTTCACTTTCCGCTCCATTCATTCTCTATTATCAGTTAACACAAAGTGGAGAACTAGAGAACGAGATGAATTTTCACTAGACCTTTATGACGGAAATACTTAGGTAAACCTAGGTACCAATAAAAGATGTTTTATATGTTTTTAACTAATGCTAACATAGATTAAATGTAATCAATAATATTACAATAACAACACAACCTGTTTACAGAAAGAATCATCTATGCACTTTTTTATCAAGTCGTTATTTTATATTTAAGTTAATTTATGTTAGCCTTTAGCTTTGAGACTTACAAACGCATAGGTTTTCCCCAGTGAAGTAGTTACATTGTGTAAAAAGGTCTTAACATGTTGACAGTGATTATCCATCTGTAACTGTCTCTCTGCTGTAAGATCTTTTTTTAAATTTTCATTTCATTTTATTTATTTGATCAAGACTCATTCCCATAGAGAATGAATGGAACAGGACGTGAAGATCCTCACTTTTAAGGCAACCAGCCCCTGGTTAGCATGCCTACTTCCTGTCCAGTCTTATCTCTCTGGGTTTTTTGCCAAGTCACGTTAAAATGAATAATTACTCTAACATCAGGAACAGGAATAGGAACAGTGAGCTGCAGGTGAGGGCAAATGAGATCAGGGCACTTTGATGTTCATAAAGGGAGGTGTTTGTGCCTCAATGCTAATGCTAATGCTAATTTTGAGGCTCAATAAATATTAAAATAATGCCAAAAACTGAAGCAATGTACAAATAAAAACAATAGGGTAGTCTTTACTTAATATTTTAATTGGTGGTTTATTTTATAGTTTACGTTTTGATAAAAGTTAGCATTACACAATGAGCTAGCCTTGTTTAAGCTTGTGTTTTTTGCCAGATAGCTCTTTTCCTGCATTAAATTGTCTATCCTGATTCAGCGTGCACTTGAGATTGAATTTCGAATGTAAAGCTCTTGGACAAATACGGTCTGAATAATGTTAGCGTGAAGAGTGGAGTGGGCCGCTCTTCACAGTCTTGTTGAAGCCGTTAGCGGGAGGATGTATGCTAAACCGCACAAATTACCTTTCTTCTGCATGAACGATTTTTTTTTGCCAACCAATTACCATAAAACCACTGTTATCAGCGAGTGGTCCGCGGGTCATTTTAGTTTAAATACGAAGCCAACTTGACAACGGATTACGTTGCTTTGTGAAATACTGATGGAAATGTACACAGATGTGATCATAAAGTATGTAGCAAAAATGTAACGAACAAAAGAAAGAAAGTTGCCGTATAATATTCCTGAAAAATATGAAAAAGCCACATTTTAACTTTAGGATGGGAAAAGTTTGGTAAATGTTAAAGTGAGACACTATGAATGTGAATAGGAAAAAAAAAATAATTTAAAGTTATCAATTTGAAACGTCTTCTGTAGTTTACTCATACAAATGTAAGAAAGAAATGTATTATTAGTTTTTAATCATGTAATGTTTTCATATAGAAGTGAGGTGTTTTATGTGTAAAAATGGCCAAATTTACACATATTTGGAACATTTAAATCTGAAAAATGGACAGAACCAGGTTTCTTGGTTCATTTTGTACACATATTACAAAAAAATTACACAGGGGATTTGGGATTTCTTATTTAGTTTTTGAGTCAACTAGATCTGACTGAAAATTGGCCTAAAAATTCTAATTAAAACTTTAATAAATCAGGCTTAGAATTATATATCAACAAATCCTTGTGTACACTCAAAATCTTGAGTCTCAGATTGTAAAGTTTGTGTGTAGGACTTACTTTAAGGCTGATCTTTATGTCTCTGTGGGAGAAAAATGCATTTTAACAAAACGGCCTTTGAAGTTACTCTGTCCAGTAGAAATCCATGAATAAAGTAGAAATCCATAAACAAAGTAATAAAACATCTTTAGGAGCAGATTGGACAGGTTTGTGCTTTTGACATGAAAGCTTATATGTTGAGAGCCAACTGAAAAAAAATAAAATAAAAATCTGTTTTGCCTGTAGTTTCCATTATATTGCGGAGAAAATTTAATACATTTCCAGATCTTCATACTATGGGTTTACTATAGTTTAATCAATTTTTCATGAAATGATGTAAAATTACATGTTTGCATTTTTTGTGCATAATTACCATATACTTACCATAATTGCACCTTATGTTACCATGCTATTTTCATCCTTTTACTATGCTATTTACTATTATTAGTTTGTTTTATCACCTGTTTGCTATGATGATATGACTCAAAAGAGGTACCAAAGTTATTCTGCAGAATCTTCTAAAGGGGAAGAAAATTCCCGTTTTCACCTTCCCCCTGTCCCCGCCCACATCCCTGTAGTTCTCTAGTTGTGATTATCTGAAAAATGGAGACTCTGACTTCTAAAATGTCACGTCGCCCCTTTTCAAAATTAAAAACATGTAAATGGCAATCCACTACTTAAAGTTACGGTGAAATGTCAGAACGAAGAGGCGGGGCTTGTCAGTTCAGCAGTTTTGAACAGGATGTCAATGGACTGTTTCTATTATTAATCTGTTTTAGGTTAATGTTGCAGTTTACAATGAACAAAATGTAACATTATGATCTATTTATGTTATAGTTCAATATTAAGAACTTGAAAAAAAAACGTGATATGTCTCCTTTAAACGGTCATTAATGTATGCATGTAACACCTGCCACTTTAACAATATATTATATAAGAACAATCTATTTGCACTACTCATTTTCACATTTGCACTATCAGCCAACTGTACATTCTGTATATAGTCTTAGTCTATCTCAGTCTATTTTATTCTTAAGTTTATGCATGCCTTTTTATATATTTTTTATATTTTATTCATTGCTTTATGTTGCACCTACGCCGAAGCAAGTTCCTACGTTTGTGAATTTCACTGACAATGGCAATAAACGGTTTTCTGATTCTGATTCTGATTCTGATGGGTGGATGGAATTCTGTTTCTCTAATATTCACTCTACTCGCTACTTCCTCTGATTTGAAATTTTCACTTACAAACTGCCACTTCACTGACGTAAAACTACGATAGATAATCACCACAAAGTCGTGATTAGAGAAAACTAAAAAGTTTCTTGCATCTGTTCATTTCAGTTGACATTTCGGGTGGTTGGTGGAACTCGAATTGCGGTACAAAATACAGCAGATTTCCTCTTAAGGTTAAGTTGGCACCGTTAACCATTTCCTGTCCAAGAACAGCACACTGAAATGGTTGGCCCGTTTGATAATTACGCTCATTTGAAAGTGATGTCACACCTGAAAACTAGAGGTCATTTCAGCTGGATTTGAGAGCGGGCTTAGCAGGTGTTGTTGTTTCAGAGAGACGCGCATTAAAGTCCAATTACCGGTTGAAAGATTTTGGCGCAGGTGGAGACGTCCGTGATGGAATGAAGGTAGAAAACGACGGTCGTGTTAGGGACGTTCACGCTGCTGCTGGAGAGGCTAGGTAGGCCGATGGTTCTGCTGCTGCTGGTGAGGTGGAGTGGTGGAGAGTCAAAGCATATTACAATATTTTCGTGGACTTGTGCTGCGTTCCAGTTGTCCTCGGAGGTCGGGTTTTCAGAGTTCCGACTTGTAAATTTACACTGGAACGTTGTCACTTCTTGGAATTGCCTTCCTAATTAGAAACTCGGGCAGCGTTTCAGAGCCACGGGTTTATCCGAGTCAGCCAATCCAACATGTTTGCCTCTGCGCTTGGACAAAGTTTTACATTCAACAGTTAAAATATTGTGCGTTATTTTCTCCCTAGTTGCTCTCTGCTGCCCCCTGCTGTCTGTGAAGCGGCTCCTGTGCTGCAGTGTTATGCTAATGTTGCTAACGTCTACACAGAGCTAAAAGCAACAAAGGCAGAAATACAGATTCAAATGTTGATTTATAATTTACAAATATGATAACACTGTCCGGGTTCATAAACTAATTTAAAGCGCCTATGACAGGTTGAAATATACATTTAACTAAAATTAAGGTAAATATTCTACTGAAATCTTAATAAATTTTACCCCGTTTAGCTATTTTTTAGGTTTTAAATTTTACTTCCTGGTTGTAAAGTATGACATCACACTAGGAAATTACCATAGCAACCAAGCTGTACATTGGCATTTTGTTCATTTGACAAATAGAAACACATGTGAACACCTTTATTTTGTTGAATTAATGGTTAAAGGTTAAAAAAAGTAGTTTCTTGTGATGCATAACCTTTGACTCCCCGGTGTGATGTCATCAGTTTGTTTACTTCCTGTAAATACTACAGATTTTTCAACTTTTCTCCACAAATTGCAACTTGATTGGTGTAAAACTACAATTTATATTTACAAGAGCTATTAACACACAGAATAAAGTCAAAATTAGAAATCGTAAAAAATCCGTCATGAACACTTTAAATTGATCCATATTTTTGCTGATTTTAGCACCTTCTTGGGTTTTATTGTTTGATTTGAGCCGTTACAGTCCATAAACTGTAAGGCGTTGCTCATCATTTTTTCCCGACTTGATGCTGGAACACTTAAACTCTGAGGAAATGTCTCTCCGACGTCTGAATTCCAACCTCCGAGTACAACTGGAATGCTGCATTAAATTACAATAAATTAGCACAACATTTTGTCTCATTTTGAACGGAAAATAAAACATCTAACCAAGCAACAATGGTCAAAATTAAAGGTGCACCTCATCAGTTTACTGACAGAGAGTCCGTCACCTGCTTGATTTGGTGGAGTTATTGCTTGCTTTCCATTCAATTTCATGTCATTTTGTGGAACATTTGAGGCAAAACAACAACATATCCATTGAGAAAAGAAGGTTTTGGATCCTTAACCTAAAAACGTACATTGTGCCCTTAAAGTCACTTTTTAGTCCAGTGATTTAAAGGCGCTGTACCTGATTTTTGCCGTCTTAAAAACGTGAAAAACAGAACTAGTTCATCTCTTTGCAATAGATCACAACATGTATCACTCACTTACCTAATGCACTCTGACCATCCTAAATATTGAAAGCAATGATTTTATAGGCGCTTTTGTAAATATGAAAACATGAAAAAAGGATCCGCACAACATGTCTCAAGATGTCTGAATCTTGAGTCTGAAATGTCACATGTGGTACAAAATAAAAAATTAGAAGCACTTACTATGGATCCTTTTTTCATGTTTTCACTTTGATTCAAGTTCCAGCACGCAGGCTTTAAAGTTTTTGGGACGTGCATGACTTCTACTCTACCTTACAAGTGCTTTTTACAGGCCAGAGCAAGTTTCGCCGTCACTGTAAAGTTAACTACAACTAACATGCTAACAGTGCACTTCCTGCTTTGCGGAGAATAAAACGCAGATGAAAATAGTGAACAATGGACTGGAGTTTTACCCAAATAGAAGCTTTTAAAATATATCTGTTCTATGACAAAAGAGATTTAACTTTATCACACGCCCCTTTACAGGTGAACTAAGCAGCTTTTCTGGTGGAGTATCCGAATATTCTTGAAATGTTCCACATAATGGCTTTAATCTTAAGTACAGGTCAGATCTATCCAGAATCCAAAATGTCCCATTGTTGACAGGTTTTTGTGATTTTCTTATTTTGACTTTATTTAGAGTATTAATACCTGTTGTAATTATAAATTATAGTTTTCAACCAAATGAGTGGTTGAGGACAGTGAGGTGAAAATTTTGAGCAGAGGAAAGAACTTTTTTGAAAGAGGAGTAAAGGAAGCTATTTTTGTAAAAAGAGAGAACCCTTCTCTAAACAGGAATGGGGGCTTAAGATTTAATTTGGCTAAGATTTATGACAGCCTCCTAACACCCTGGTCCAGATCAATAGACCAGTCAAATGCTAATGAGGTCATCAGCAGTGAAGAGGGAGCAACAGCCAGCTATCAATAGAACAATAGATCTAAGACTGTCATGACAGATTAGCAACAGGTGAAACTGGGCAGGGACAACTAAACTAACAAAGACAGGCCATTAACAGGTTCAGATGACACTAGGCAGAAGCAGACTATTTACCAAACAAAAATACAGGCGTTCAGTGACTCCTCCCTGGGGGCAGGACTCTCAGTACTCAGAGTAGCATATAAGTCAGAGTTTCCAGACTAGCTCTCTGGTTGACAATGACCTCGGGATAGAAGTCGGAACATCTCGATCTTCAAACAGTGTCCGGATGACAACCCTTGAAACCTTTTCTACGATGAAACACGCCTGGACGAATGAGGGATTACATCGACAAATTTTATTTAATCAAACAATGAGGCAAAATTTTAGGTTTCTTTTAGTCAAATACTAAGATCCCCAAATCCCTTCTATATATATTTTTTTTGCATCTAACATGTCAACAAATGGGAACAACTAATTTAACCCTGGCTCTGTACAGTTTTCAGATTTATATGAGCAAATATGTGCAATTTTGGCCATTTTTACTGTACTAAAGTCAAATCTGTGTTGTTCCAGCATAGACATATTGTAAAAGTATTTATTCAAATGAAAATGAGTGTGCTTTATTCTGGGAGAAGCAGGAAGTTTGCTGTTAGCATGCTAATGTTTTAAGCTTTACCTGTGACAGTCTGTGACGCTCTGGGTGCAGAGACTTATCAAAATGACAAATAAACTCACAACGGTGAATATTTAGGTGCTGGGACTGTATGTGATACATGTGACTGATGTAAAGGCTTTAACATGAACTGGTTCTGTTTTTCCCCTTTTCAAAACAGTAAAAATCAGGTACAGGGCCTTTAAATGCCTTATTTATATATGAAAATGTTCCAAGATGAGAAACAACGTTTTTTTTTCTATCAGTAAACTACAGAAGGAGCTTCAAATTGATATCTCTAAATTTAAGATTTTTCTCTAAGGGTTAAACTAACCACCCGGCAGTGTCTCATCTATTAGATTAGTGCCAATGTAGAGAACTTTGATTGTGGACACATTTAGATCAGGTGTCTTCAATTATATTTTCCAGGGGGCCAGATTTTTGTATGGTCTATGGTTCGGACGAAGGCAGAACCATAGACCATAGGCCCAGTTACAAAACCACACCACAATTTTACAATAAAAGACCGTGGTCAGCTTTGCACAACCTGCCCGACTGTGAAATGATCATTTCTTGGACCACACAAACCCAACCCTCAAAAGACAACCCAGTTTAGTTATTTTTAGAGAACTTTTTTCTGTTGTTGTGCATATTGAGAGCAAATTTACTAAAAAGTAAAAATTGGAAAATGACTTTTGCCTGTAGTGTCTCGCCTTAAAGCTCCTATGACAAGTTGGACTACTCATGTAACTAAAATGCAGTTAAGATAAATATATTTCAAATTCTGCTAAAATCTTTACAAATTTTACCCCAGTTTCTAAAGCTATTTTTGTAGGTTTTTAGTTTCACTTCCTGGTTGTAAATGATGACATCACACTAGGAAATCACCAAGAAACCATCCTGTACACCTTTATTTTGTCGAATCAATGTTTAAAGGGTCAAAAAGTTGTTGTTAGTAAGGGTGAAAGTAAAACACGTGAGCACCTTTATTTTGTCTCCAGTGTGATGTCATCAATGTGTTTACTTCTGGTCATTTTCAAGTGATTTTTCAACTTCTCTCCACAAACAGATACCTGATTGGTGTAAAACTATAAATTTATATTTACAAGAGGTATTAATGCACTGAATAAAGGCAACATTTCAAAATCATAAAAACTTGTCATATGCACTTTAAAAGGACAAATATTATGCAAAATTGCCTTTTTTCTTTTTAGTTTTTAGCCATGTTCTAACATTGTTCCGTCATCAAAAACACACCTGGAGTAGCACGTTTGAAAATCCACTCTCTCCAACACTGCGTTCTGAACTCCTTCCATGTGTGACGTAGATGATGCTGATGTCTCTTCTCCCAGAATCCTTTGCTGTTTTAAGTCCTTAAATCATGGCCAGACTCGCTCTGAACATTTCCTCCGTCTAATCACGATAACTACAACTTTGTCAGATCCACTGCAATGCATTGTAGGTGTATATTTACCTGTGTGTAATTGCCTCTACAGCCAGTAGATGGAGCCACAGCTAAGACAAAATGGTATCTCCCAATGCAGTGAATTGTCTTTGTAAAAGCATGTTATTTTTAGGTTGAAAACATGACATGTCAAACTGAAGGCACTCAAGAGCAGGTTTAAAGGCCTATAACAAAATGAAAAATGCATAATATTTTTCCTTTAAAACAAAAAAGTGTGCAGAGTGAGTTTTGTGGCTCACCTGCAGCACGCCTGATCAGTCCCACCTGTGTCCCGACGTGGGCTCCTGTTGTTTGGGTTGTCTGTCAGAGCGAGGACCCCACACACCTCCACGGCTTCACGGATCACTTCCCCGACGCCGGGACATGGACGGCGCTGACAGTGCTCCACCGACGCCTCACTGTTTGAACACGACTCCTGAACGGTCGCACAAAACGGGGATGAGTTTTGTTTGTTTTTTTCTAGCAGATTTTCCGTGTCAAAATTCCATACATTTTTCTGAGTCCTGTGCGTTCCTGTCCAAGTTTGTACATGATTTAGTCCAGTTTTAGACCTGGCGCAATCTTGATATATCAGTTCTGCTTTAGTTCTGATTTAGATTTGCTGTATTCCAAGCAAATCTAAAACAGCTCTGCCTTTTGGGTTAAATTGTGTTGCAAAATGTGTGGGTTGAACATTAAGAAAAAAACAAAACAAAAATGAAAACAAGGCCTTAATAAGCAGCCTAATGTACAGTATTAAAGAGTACCGAGAATATTCAACACACATATTTTGTTACACATTTTAACCAAAAAGAAGCAGAGCAGTTTTGTCTGAAAAAAATAAAAATAAAATAAAAAACCACCCCTTTCTTCCAACTCAGCATCTATTAAAAATAAAAATAAAAATTGCTCCACATGTTTTATTTTTGGTACACATTTTTTGTGTGGTTTTATGTGAAAAAGTATTCACGGGCCTATTCTGATGGCATTTTCTGAAAAAAGTAGATTTAATTCAATGAACTGTTTGATTTTGTGAATGTAGGGCATATCTTTAAACAATACAGTGCCCTTGGAGAAGTGGTGTGTTACTGATTTAAACGTTCCATCATATTCATTTACAGCAGCAAAATTGTTTATGTGTTCGTTACGTTTGGCAGTGTCTAACTTCCAGCTCCATTTTCTGAAGTTCACAAAGTTTGCAGGATTCGTGGTGCTGATGAAATAAAACAAAAATGTAACTCGAAACTGTTATATTACGTGTTATATTACTTGCACATTCTTGTTTAGCATTACAAAATTTAAGAAAGGTTTGATACGGGTCATTAGCATGTGTGCTCATATGGGCTAATGTAACGCTAACTTCAATTAGAGTTAGGACTGAGTTATTGCAATGGGATGCATATGACTGAAACAGAAAACCAGGTTCGATATAGGAGCCTGTGATGAATGAAAGTCAACAGACACAGGAGTAAGGTTAAATAAGAATTGTATTAAATTATATTTTGAGACTAGTTAAATAAATAAGGCACAATAATCAAACCAGGAAATAAATAATTATTTCAATAAACAGGAAAAACAATAATAATTCAAAACAAAATGAAAGAGTCCAAGGTACTTTTTTTCTAAGTACCCTTTTTAAAGTTCAGTTTGTAAAGAAATCCTTTGCACAGTTCAGTTTGTAAAAAAAACTAAAAATCCAATGATCCAACTTAAGGTGTCCACAATCGGGGAGGGAAAAAAAAGATGGTCCTACCAGGTCTGTTGGGCTATCTGCTCGCCACCTCTTGTAGAGGAAATCAGGGTGGGAAAAAAAACCTGACCTATAAATCTGGCGTCAGAAAAAAAACACCATAAATGTAAATTCAAAACAAATTCATTAAATTACTAGTAATGTTTCTTAGTTAACATTTTTTCACATTGATAAACTACACAAAGCAGTGCTGCATGTGTTCATGTTGTCTAACGGGGCTCTGGTGTTACTCAGGTGTGGTCAAGTGTTTGTCAGTCGCCAAAACAGCCCTGGTTTTTCATAGTTTGTGATGTTTTGAAGCTTAATACTGACCGTCCCATACTTTAGGGCCAGTGTATGGAACATATATAATGTGTTGTGTTTGGTTTACAAACACTGGAAGGAGTATGGTACGGGTAAATTGTTCAGTGATGAAAATATGTTGTGAAATCTCCCTCACTTCCATTAACAGTGTTTTACAACCTAACAACCTTGTATAATTATGTATCATACATAGCAACATGCAGGCTGTGGATAATATAAACTGTAAAAATAACTTGTATTTTGTCTGTCTCCACAGCCTGTGACTGCCACCCGGTGGGAGCGGCGGGCAAAACGTGTAACCAGACCACAGGCCAGTGCCCCTGTAAGGACGGGGTCACGGGCATCACCTGTAACCGCTGTGCTAAAGGCTACCAGCAGAGCCGCTCGCCCATCGCCCCCTGCATCAGTAAGACCCCACACTACACTGTACACATGCCTCTATTTACAGTATCCTGGAAGTTGCCATGGGCGCCGCCATCTTTTTTCCGTTGAATTAGTTTACACGGGGCAGACGAGCTCAAAAGAAACTAAGTTCTCAGGCCGCCCAGGAAATCGGTGCATTGCTGACTTGTTGCTGCATGTGCACATTTTACATAAATCAATCTACTTTATATAATATTTTAGCTGCGAGACTTTTCCTTCGTTCGCCACTTTCTTGAACAGAGCTTTTTGTCAAACAGGAAGTGGCCTGCGTATGAAGCACAGATCTGTGGCAAAAAGAGGCGAAAGTGGGCGGGGCGGAATGAGGTGAATAGGCGAGGCAAGTTTATTTGTAGAGCACAATTCATACACAAAGTAATTCAAAATAATTTACAAAACAAGAAAAAAGATGCATTAAAATCAAAAAGCAGATAAAGAAATAGATGATTGATTCAATGATAAAACGTACAACTACAGAACTGTTTTGAGTCTAGATTTGAATAACAGATCATAAGAGAGTGTCGTTTGCGTAGTAGCGATGGGACACATTATTGTTGCGTGTTAATTGGCCTAGCGTCAGCATGTAGCGATTGAACAGAAGAGGACCCAGGACTGACCCTTGAGGCACCCCACAGGTTGTTTCTCAATAAGTCTTTTACACAAAACTGGATTAATTAAACAGTTTAAAGTGGATTAAGTTGTTTTACAGGGTAATTCGCGTATTCTATGAGCTCTGGCCAGTCAGAGCGGGCAGTGCAGTGCTGTGTTTGTAGATTTAGAAAGGAGCAGAGAGAGAGGTGAGACAGTCGTGCTTTGTTACAATTGAACATGCAGAGAAGTACAATTGCATGGCTAGCATTTCACTCAATTACAAGTGTTAAGCAACTGTTCTTTTCAAAATTATTCAACTATTCAAAAGCTGCACACCGCTGCTATTGACACAAAATGTCGAATACGCAGAAAACAAAAGTGAAACTAACCATATGTAGGTCAACGTAAACTGACTTATACCTGAACTGATGTCATACAAGTATTTCAAAATAAAATGTAACACAGTTTTTTGCCATTCAATTACAGTATAAAAACATGCAGGCACCGAAAAAAGAAGCACTCAGGAAAGCAGGTATCGTTAAAGTGCCCAGTTCTAGTCACCACACGTAAAAAAAAGAAAAAAAGAAAAAAAAATCAACAAAAACACTTCCTTTCAAGAACTATTCAAGAGGCATAACAGTTATTGAAAATCACACTTGATGAGGAGGGGCCTGTGCTTAATTCTGCCGTGGCCCCCCAAATGCTTAGCTCCACCACTGGGCATAACTTTACATTGTTGATTATCAAAAGCCGATCTTGTAATAACAGATTCTGCCCTCCACGTGGAAACACCATGTGCGGTGCCAGACATAAATCCAGGTGTGCCTTTAATCTGCGGCTCCCCTCACACCTCGGTGCCATTACAGGGAGACGTATCGAGCGCAGACGTGTAAACAAACCGCCGCCTGTCCTAACACGGCGTCCGAACACAGTAATGTCAGCGTAAATTTACACGGAGTCAAAGACGCGATGTTTACCGGCTCTATCAGGGACAAGCAGACCCCTGTGATGGACGACGAAGACAAACAGTGAGGGTTATCCAGGCCGTGCTGAACCGGAACGATAAAGTTTAATACGGCGTAACAACACAACCATCCACAGGCCAGATATGACAATAATGTGATGGTATTATTAAAGATTATTTGCCCAGATCCGTTTTTTTTTTATTTAGGGGAAAAAATCTTAAAATGTAAGATATAATTTGAAACTTCTCTGCAGTTTACTTATATACCATCTATGTAAATGTAAGACATATTTAAGATTTTAATCATGAAAAATGTGCTATTTTATGTGTAAAAACTGCCAAAATAGCACACATTTGGGACATTGTAAATCTGGAAAATGGATAGAGCCTTGTCAGGTTTAAATTTGTTGACTTTATTAGACACGCAGACACACAAAAAAAGTTAAAGATGTGATTTTTTTTTATATATTTATGGGTAAACTAGATTTTACTGAAAATTGGCGCCAAAAATGTGCCTTTTTTAAATTATTAAAATCAGGCTTGGAATTAGATATTAACAATTCAGGACTATACGAGCCGAAGTTTTTTTCTGGATATCTTTTGTTGTCCTTAGTTTTTTCTCTCTGGTCTCTTCTGTTTTTTTGTTGTTTTTTGTTCAATGTATTCAACTTAAGAAAAAAAAAATGATATCAAAGCGTTCTGTAGTGCCTCAAAAAGTCCAACATTGTAAAGTTTTGTGTGTAGGAGCTACTTTAAGGCTGATCTTTATGTCTCTGTGCGAACATTTTTTATTTTTTTTTAATAGCACGACCTTTGAAGTAACAACGTTCCACAAAAATCTATGGATGAAGTGGATTCAATTAAGTCAATAAAACATCTTTAGGAGCAGACCAGACAGTTTTGTTGATTCCAAGTGAAAGCTTGATAGTACATATTTGTGTAAAGTTATGCGTGGAGTCAGAAACCAAGCATTTTGATCGGTAACTATGTCGAATGTTTAAAACTTGAACTGCTTTACTGATTTTCGCATTCTGTTTGTTTTTTCCCAGAGATCCCAATCGCGTCACCAACAGCCAGCAGCTACAACAGCTACGAGGATCCTTCAGGTAACTTTCACTTCTAACTTGTCCATCCAGTCGAACAGCAGCTTTTGACCCGACTTGACTACTTTTTTGACTGAACTTTATAAAGAAAACACGACGCAAAACGGAATCCCTCTGTGACGTCATCAATAAGCGACGTACCATTGAAAACACAGGGGTGATTTACAGCAACAGACACATTTTTCTGACAGTTTAACCATCATTCAACAAAATAAGATGTTATCAGGTATTGTTTAGTCTCAATTCTTAACTATCGTGTAATTTATACGGATTCTGTACCTTGTTTATCGTCTGGTTGCTAGGTAACAGTTGTGGAATTACCTCTAACAATGTCATATTTGTGCCCATGTCCAACCAGGAAGTAACGATACAAACATTACAAAAACTGTCAAACTGGAAATAAACAGGCAAAATGTTTAGTCAAATCTTAAATATAATCATGTACACTACGTTTTAGTGAAAAGTGTTGTGTAACCTGTCATACTTTAAGGTTGATAGTTGTACGGATTCTACAGTAGTTTCTCTCAGATGTTAATGTCCAATAGAAGAAAATAAGTAGCAAATTGTCACATCTGCAAAAGGAAAAATCAACACGATTTGATAAAAATGTCAAATCATTATTAGCCCTTCGCGGCTCCTCATAAAACGGCCTCTGTTTGGTCCAGTGCTGATGCGTTTGACAGATATTTCGCTTCGGGACGGTGCTCTTACCCTCCTGTGGGCTGTGGACTCTGTTGGAACGGGGCCGCGGTCTCGGAGCTTCAGCCCATAATCTGATTACACGCTTCATTTGCACCAGTTTGAGTTTGAATCGGGGGCTGCTGCAGGGGCCGGGCCGCTCAGCCGGGGCCCTTTGTCCCCCTGTGACGGGACATGAGCAGCCATGTTGGCCCCTGGCATGGGACCAAACCGGCTGCTGGTGCCACAAGTCCGAAGATATGGACTCAACCTGGGCACGGTTTGAAAAGGGGGTGCAGTCACTTTTAGAAAACAGTGCATTTTTACTTACACTTTCAAAATGATCACTTTTAAATACATGTTTACATTATTTCTCTATTGGTTCTAGTCACGAAATGTCAAATGAATAAATACAAGGTAGTCTTTTAGTGGATAAACTTTGGCACTTGTCACCGTTAATGTTAAAAAATGCACCTGACACACAAAATCAAACTGAAATAGTTTGTCAGAGGAAGAACCAAGTCCCTGTTTTGCATTGTCCACCTTTTAAAAAGCTTTGTACACAAATTGAGAACTTCCAATTTGTTCCTGTAAAATTAAAGGGCCACTCGGTAGTTTACTGATGGAGAGTATGAAACATTCAGTTCAGGTCCAAGTCAAGTCTCAAGTCATCATAAGAGTGATCAAATTTTATGTGGTTAAAATAACAAACTCTTAAGGTTTCTGTTATTAAGGTAGTGTAGTGTGGTCTGCAAAGAATTACTGATAAGTCAGGTCGTACTGTGTGCAAAAGCTGTTAAAAGTGCACTGTGTAGGTTTTCTAGTTAAAGGTCCGTCACCTGATAGTTTTTGCTTTGGGTCCACAGTATGATACTAACTCATCTATCTTTCATTTGTCCAGTTAAAGTGCATAAGACAGGTTTGAATGATCTTCTAATTTTGATTTTATTTGGAGTATTAATACCTATTGTACATGCAAATCCTTTAAAGGAAAAATGTTTATGCATTTTTTATATTGCTTTTAGCCTTAATCATGCTCTTGAGTACCTTTAATTTGCCATCTCATGTCTTGAAACAAACAAAAAAATGTTTATTTTTAAATAATTAAGCTTTTCTAAGCAGTCTAGAAGTACACTTACTTAGTGCATCCAGCCAGTAGATGGCGCCAAGCCATATTATTATTGCTATAAGCGAATGTGCCACATGCAATTATCAAGCTAGTAGCAGCAGTTGATCGTGTTTAGGTTTAGACAGAAGAAATGCTCAGAACAAGTCTAGTGATGATTTAAGGACATAAAACAGTGGAAGATTCTCAGATAAGTGACGTAGACGATCTGAAATGATAAGTGACGTAGATGATCCAGGAAGTTCAGCAGGAAGTGTGTTTGATGCTTGGAGGGGGGAGGATTTTCTCATGAACATTCCTCATAACAACGTGAATGTAACTGATTGCTACTTCAGGTATGTTTTAATGACAGAACTTTCTTAGAACATGGTTAAAAGCTCAAAAAAGTCACAGTAGCAGAATATGTGTCCTTTAAGTCTAGATTGTAAATTCCGACGCCCAAAGAGTGTGGGTCAGTAGCAGTCACAAGTAAAAGTGGGCGGGACAGAATAAGGCAAAACTTGCTAATGCTAATTCTAAAGCAATGCATATTTTCCCTAAGACTAAAACTAGCTTCCTTTGTGAAACGTTTGACGACTGCCCATTAGCCTTAGCACGTTAGCCACATCACCCCTGCTTTCATTACGTCCCTTCACTGCTGCGAGGACAAACGCCCCCGTTGTGTGGCCCCGGGGGGACAGGCTCATTGTGCGGGCCCCTGGGGACCTGCACCCCGCTCTAATTTAGAGGGAGGTGTCTGACGGGGGCACAATCCAACATCAGGCCTGCTGCCAACACGAGGAAATGAGACGCTCAGTGAAGTCATGGCGCCGTTCTCATCAGTACACAGCACACTCGCAAATGTAGAGTCGGCCACTTTAGACATTTCAACTGTCTTTTCAGGGTAGAAGCAATGATTTATGCTTTTAATTCTGAAAATATATATGAATTCTATGAAGATGTAAAATTGAAATGCTAAAAATACAATAATAAATCTGGTGATGGACTATAAAAAACTTAAGAAACACGGAGAAGCACTTTGAGCATGACATGACAAATTGGAACACGGTTTTGTTTTGTTTAACCGGTCTTTTCTCTCATTTATCTTATTTATTTTACCCCGAAGTGCGTATAACTAGCAAATACCGCAATACAAAAGTTAACGTCTTCCAAATAACATCAATTGAAAGTTCCAGAGTTCCAGTCTTGACGGGTAGTTTATATGCAGCTAAAAATGGCTTTGTTTTTGTTTTTCTCATTAGCCAAACAGATCTAGCCCTGGAGAAATCTATAAGCAGACTTCTTGTTTTCTTAAATGAAAGGTACACTTTGTTACTCCTGCTTGTCTTCGAGGATGTTAATGCTGTGCCTAGAATGCTAGAAATGGTCTCCAAGGTCTGGACACATCCGGAATAATTTTCAATCTGATGTAAAGACCACCATTTCCATTTAAACAAAAAGTGCCTCCTACACTTTTCTTTCAAACTTCCCTTCTCCTTGCACAAAATGTTCACCGCGTTATCTTCAGACGGCCGATTTGCAGCTTTTAGATGAAGATGCACGGCTGATTGTAGACCAGAATTTGAGTGCCGTGCATGTTGATTCTTTATGCTTTATTTTGATCTCTAAAACCTTGCGTACCATGAACCAATCCTGGATGAATGAGGGATTACATCTAGAATTAAACAAGCTGTCTTTTAGCAAAAACTAAACTAAACTAAACTATAAACACCAATGATTGAAAAGATACAAGATAAATGCCAATATTCCAGGCAAAACAAAAACAGTAACATGGACACAAGAGGAGGTTTTTTCCAGTTGTGCCTTAAGAAAATGTCCAATTTGAGTAAACAGATTTACAATATGGATGACTAATTTACCTTTTTGGAGTGTCCCTAGCAACTTTTGCACCAAAAAAATCCCGCAAAACCATCACTATTGAAAAATTTAAAGAACCTGACAGCGACACAGACATCATTTGACTCACTATATGCCTTTTTAAAATTTATTTGTGGTGGCTCTTTTTATTTCTGTGGGGTCACTGCGATTCTGTTACGACTATTTGTCAAATTGTTACAACAGCCAATCAGAGCAGCCGTACAGCGACCAGGCTCTATTGCGCACGTAAAGGCCGCTGACCCTCGTATCCTTGCGTTTTTGTTTTCATTTCACCTCGTTCGATCATGTGACACTTGTAGAAAAAAAAGTGTGTAGTGTCTCTGTCCTTCATGCGAGTATCAGACGAATAATCGTTGCAAAAATGTCCTCGTGTCTGCGGCCTGCACTTTTTTTTGACACGTCTTAAAATCATGCAACATTTTAAAATCCTTTTGAGCTGTGATTTTCAACCTTTTTTGGAGTTGCGGCACACTTTTTTTGGTTGAAAAGTTACCACGGCACACCACCTTTTACACCTTTTGGTAAACAAAATCTGATATACTGTGCAATGTGTCAAAAATTTTGCAGTTGTGATTGTTTTTTTGCTTTCTTTTTTGCTATAGAATATGTTCCGGTCACTTCAAATTGTATTTTTTATTTAAATCCATGTGTGAATCTAAGTTGGACATTTTGTCAAGGCACACCTGACAATACCTCAAGGCACACTAGTGTTCCCTGGCACACTGGTTGAAAATCAAGGCTCTAGAGTGCAGCCAGCTTTAAAGTTCGATTTATAACAATTTTTTACTGCTTTTTTGCATTGTATAAGAGAAGTTGACATGATCACGTGGGTGCGCTATATCGGACGGCAGAAAAGCGTGAACACGGCATTATGAAGAGTGCAAAACTGACAAAAACTTACATTCATAGCAATTTTTTTTTCAATTAGGTGATGGCTACTTCTAATACACATTCACGTTAGTTGTCAGTGGAAGTGGGACATATTTAAGACGCTCAAAAAGTGCGTTTTTTGAAGAAAGTGAGCACAAAACTGTTTTAATCTGAGGTGAAAATGTTTGATTTAGATTATTGTAAATGACAGATGGTCAATAAGCTCCATTAAAGTAAACCTGTGAGGCAGTGGGGGATACTTGCACAAATAAGTAATACTTTTCACTTGAGTTTGCCGGAATAAAACATATTCTGCTCAAGTAGATTGTGAATGTATGTATAATGCATTAGCTGCAAGTTGGGTCGTGCATATTCAATTTCAGTTCAACTTTATTCCAGACTCAAGGTCCATTTTCTAAACAGACAAACACAAGCATACATTCTTACAAGTTCATACATTTTCATTTACTTGGATTTTTGTAAACGACGTACATACACGCACATATTCATGATCGTTTTGTAACATCGGCACTGATTTTTCATTGTAAAAAGTGCTCAGTGTGAATCCGCGAGTACTTTGAGCGCTTCTAGTTCTTCTGGTTTATCGTTGCTAATCATCCGCGTCTTCTGTCGTATAACATAAAAAGTTAAATTAGGTGTACACTCTGCCTGTCAGTGCAGCCAGTCGCACAACAGGAGATCACAATTTTACTTGGAAAATCAATCAAATCAGCTGATTTATGGGCAGGTTTTCAACAGAGTTTCCATAATTTTACCGTGCACAGACAATCATCATCATCAATATTACAAAAAGTGGACTGGATAATGTCAAGTTTTGTCATAAAACTTTGCCCAGTCGACTTAATCTAACTTCAAAAACTGGCTGAATAAATGAACATAAATAACCTAAAATATGAATTAGTTTGTGCGTATTTATGATTTCACTCTTTGACCCGAGTCTGTGAATGTAATCCATTAGCTCAATCGCACAAGAGCAGGTTTATACAACCAACGCCAAAGCCAAGACCGTCTTCAACTCAGTTCAAATGAAATAGACCCAAATATCACCCCAAAAAAAAAGTCTCCTCACTTCCCAGAATCTGCGAGTGAAAAGTCAAAGCCTGCTGCTAATGTAAACACACCAATATCCAGTCCGTTCATTTACTTTCTGCTCATTTTCTCGTCAGTGCCAAGAAAGAAAAAAACCCACATACTACCACCACTTTGCATCCTAACATCCCTGCTTTTTTTTCTTTTCTTTTTTTCATTCGGGAGAGGGGCGTTTTTTTCTCCTCGCATCATCGCCCGGGCAACCTCATTCACTGTGAGTATAATGGTTGAAGAAAGGGCAGGACGGGACACAGAGCGGCGAGAGGTAATCAAGTCTGTCCGATATTCAAGAGAGATCCAGTCCCTCTCGACTGCTCAGGGCCCGGCGTTCCCACCCACAGAACAAAAAAACAAAACAAAACAACATACATGACATACGGCAGAAAGAAAAGAGTGAAATCTATCAGAAAATGCACAGGTTTTGCACAGTTTGAGTGAGTCTTGTTCGCGGGTCACGTCTGTACACTGTTTCAGAAATGGCATTGGCGTTAGCGTTAACCCACAAACGCCAACATTTATCAACACAAAAGTATTCATAACATTGTAAAATCTTCACTTCCCACCCCAGATGTAGAATGCCACGAGCTAACTTACCTGACATGTTTCGGCGGCAGGGGTTCCGCCTTCGTCAGGTCAGAGGACAGGATGAATATTCCAAACATGACCGCTCTGAAGTCCATTTTGGCGCAACTTTCTCATCTGATTGAGGTGATCAGTGTCTCAAATTTTCACAGACTCTGCAAAAAACCCAAACAGATAGAATTGGGAAGGAAGTGCTCAGTAGTACAGCGAGCTAGCCATTTAAAAAGTAAATGAAATTATGTGCTCAGAGCCCACAGAGGTTATGCAGCAATTTTTTTTTAACCTTGAGTGGCAGAATAGAGGTTATACAGATGACATCACAGCATTCTGAATTTTAAAAGTGTGTTTTAAAAACACATGAGAGACAGTAATGGTATTTTACCCTGCAAAAGCTCAAAACACCAGAAAAATTTAAGACCTGCTAGTCCATGTATATTAGCAGTGTGATGACAAATATAAAAGTGTACAATTGTGGGGCCCAAACTTGGCTCTCTGAGGTTCAAATTTGGCCTGCGAAGTTGTGCTGAATTTTGTAAGAAGCATCTCTTTTGAAAATACTGTCAGTCTAATCTAAAGAAAATCATACATTTTAATGTGCAAAACATAAATAGGTTTGGCCCAACACGCTCACACGGAGTGATTTTGGCTGAAGAAAAAAGTTTGGGCATCCCTGGTCTACAACTCAGTTAAAATATTTAGTTTGAACCTGAAGAAAATCAAGTAAACAGCTGTAGAAAACCTGCTCTACCTCACCCGTTTCAAATCAGACGTGCCCCTCCATGTTTTACAAGTCTTATTATCCTATATTGGTTTGTAAATGTGAAAATACACCTTATATTTTATGCCACATTGAGTTGTGATGTAGCAGTTACAATTTTCTTTTCTTTTTACAAGGAAAAAAAAATCCAGTACATATATATTTTTGAAACAACTAAAGCTAAGCCAGTCCAAACGACCTAAACGCTGAACAATCTGACATTCGGACTGGTTCCCGTCCTCAGAGCGCTGCGTTTGTGCCGTGGGGGGTAATGCTGCGCTGATCTGGTTCCCATTTGTGTCAGTCACACGGAGAACAAATGATTTCCATTTGGAGCCGGCCCCTGGTCCCACACCGGGGCGGCTCTACACTGGAGCTGGCACGGGGACAGAGCTAGCATAGCCTGGTGTTAAGCGCTTTAGCACGTACACATGCACTTAGCGCCGCACACTCACCACATTAATCACACCGAGGACTCAGCTTTCTCATGAGGAGCGGAACAGTTCATTTCAAAACCGCGCTTGGAACACGTTATGCTTTATGAGAGCTTTTTAACCCAATATATTACTAGCAAAATTATTTTTTCTAACCTAATGATGTGTTACTAATTTACCGAATCCACTTTTATCCTTAAAGTGAAATGTGTAAAGGCAGTTTTGTTTTCTTTTTTAACTACAGGCACAGAGAGCAAGCTATGAAATTCAGGCAATGTCTCATAATTGCAATGCTTTTTAAAATATTCATCCGACTTATGTCAGTAGTTGCCAAAGTTGTCATTCGGGAAATTGAGTGCGAATGTTATTTTCTCCATCTTTAACTACTTCAGCCCACAGTTTTCTCAAAATGATCTGACACGGATCATTTTTATACAATGAGAAGTCAGGCCTATGCATCAATGAATGAGGCATTAATTTGGGATTTTTTACACATACATTTCAATGTATTACTGCCCCAAAGTGTTTCTTAAAACATTAACAAAACATTTTCTTTGGTGTTTCACGTTATAGTATTATCTACAACAGTGGTTCTTAAACTAGGGGTCGCGACCCCAAGTGGGGTCGCCAAAAACTTTTGTGGGGTCGCCAAATTATTTTTCCAGTCGGGACTTCACGTGCTATTTTGTGAGGTGAAACTATGAAAAAAACATATATATACAAATTCAGAGCTGCTGTTTTCGCATTCCTAGGCGCTGTGTGTGCCGCTTAGAGCTTAAATTCTTGTCCCGAGCCGGAGCCGGCCCGAAACCGACCCTTCCGCTCTGCTGTCGGGCTGAGTCGGGCTCGGCCCGGGGGCAGAGGCGCGCGCGGTCCGTGAGCGGGGCTCGTGCGGTCCATGAGCGGGGCTCGTGAGCTCCGTGAACTGGACTCGTGAGGTCCGTGAGCGGGGCGCGCGCGGTCCGTGAGCGGGGCTCGTGCGGTCCATGAGCGGGGCTCGTGAGCTCCGTGAACTGGACTCGTGAGGTCCGTGAGCGGGGCTCGTGCGGTCCATGAGCGGGGCTCGTGCGGTCCATGAGCGGGGCTCGTGCGGTCCATGAGCGGGGCTCGTGCGGTCAGAGCGAGGCTTGTGCGGTCCATGAGCGGGGCTCGTGAGCTCCGTGAACTGGACTCGTGAGGTCCGTGAGCGGGGCTCGTGCGGTCAGAGCGAGGCTTGTGCGGTCCATGAGCGGGGCTCGTGAGCTCCGTGAACTGAACTCGTGAGGTCCGTGAGCGGGGCTCGTGCGGGGCCCCGTGAGCTCCGTGAACTGGACTCGTGAGGTCCGTGAGCGGGGCTCGTGCGGTCAGAGCGAGGCTTGTGCGGTCCGTGAACGGCGCGGTTCGTCATTCAAACCCGCTTCTGCGCTTCAGGTGTTCCGCTCCTCACAGCGCCTTTTGCGTGCGCTCCCTGTCCACATTCTCCAGACAGTTTCACTCAGATGATGGAGAAAAGTCCCACCTGAGGCTGGGCCTCATGGCTCCTGTCGGTCCACGCCTTTTACTCTCTCTCTCTTCACAAAATCACAGAGGGCTCTGGCTCACTGCAGCGACGAGAAGAGCTCAATCTCTAAATCGTCCTAACTAACTCGTCCTAACTACCTAGTGCTAACTAACTTGTCCCAGACAAGGACTGAGATGTGTCCAATACTAATTTTCTCTATAACCTGCGCAGCCTGACCTGCACCTCCAGTTTTATGTACATTTCTAAGCATATTATTTCATGTACAATTTTAAGTGTTTTAGTTTATATACATTGTAAGTGTATAGTTGACATTGAAATCTGTCAGATATAAGGCCATCAGTGAAGTGCAAGTGAAAGTTAGTTTTATTGCGGCGGTATCTGTGCTTCTTTAGGGACCGTCAACAAATTACTGCACAGTGTGGTAAAGAAAATAAAATCCCACAGTACTTTTTTTTTGTAGGGCATTTGACCTAGTGACCCCTGTATTTTATAGACATAAATACAACATTATTTAGTGTATTATTTAATGTCATAATTATTCAGCGTTTATTTGTTCACTTTGTTCCACTTCTTGTGAAATAAATTTTTGTAGTTCTTACATTGCCAGTTGGTTTTTAGTTGATTTAGTTTGACGGAATGACAAAAACCTTTTGAGGGAGTGTCAATAACTATAGGTCTGCCCAAAAACGGCGTGGGAGTAATGTGGGGTCGCCAGACCTCACAAGATTTTTTTGTGGGGTCCCCAGACAAAAAGTTTAAGAACCACTGATCTACAAAAACTCAAAATTTGTGTTTCATCTCCGTTAAAGGACACATATTCTGCTTTTGTGACTTTTTTGAGCTTTTAACCATGTTCTAAGAAGGTTCTGTCATCAAAAACATACCTGAAAGTAGCATTCAGCTGCATTAACGCTGTTTTGAGGAATATTCATTACAAAATCCTCCCCATCTGAGCATCAAACACACTTCCTGCTGAACTTCCTCGTTCGGGTGTGAGTTCATACGTCACTTCATACGTCCTTAACTCATTGCCAGACTCGTTCTGAGTATTTCTGCCGTCTAAACGCGTTCTCTGCTGCTGTTGACGGATAACTTCACTAAAATGTGTGAACAATATGAAAAATGCTTACTATTTTTCCTCTGAAGTGTATGTATTTGTTGAGTATTAATCCTTTGCATCTTTGTCACATCGGTGCACCGTATCGGACAGCAGAAAAGTATGAATGCAGCATGACAGAGAGTGCAAAACTGACAAAAACTTACAGTGATTGCAATTTTCTGTCAATCAGGTGAGGGCTACTTCTAATACATATTCAGTTCAGCTGTCGGTGGAAGTAAGATATATTTACGACGCTCAAAAAGCCTGTTTTTTGGAGAAAGTAAAGATTGCGCACTTAGAAGCAGACCCAGGGGACTGAAAAACATTGCGAATGTCTACAGAATCAATAAACGAAGCACAAAACTATTAATCTGAGTTGAGGAAAGTTTGAGTTAGATGAATCTAAATGATAGATGACCAGTGAGGTCCATGAATGTAAACCTGTGAGGCAGGGCTTGCTCAATTTCACAAATAAATAATGCTTTTCACTTGAGTTTGCCTGAATAAAACATATTCTCCACAAGTAGTTTGTGAATATATGTATAATGCATTAGCTGCAATTTGGATTGTACATTCATACAAATTCATTTTCATTCACTTTCAGATATTCATGATGGTTTTGTAACATTGGCATCGACTTTCCTTGCAAAAAGTGCTCAATTCCTGTTCTCACCTACCCCCATATTCAAAAATAAAACCATGTAAATGATAATCCACTGCTTGTTAAAGTGAAACGTCAGTATGAAGAGCCGGGGCTTATCATTTCTATAGTTTTGAACAGGAAGTCAATTCACCTGTTCTATTACTAAGACATTTTAGATCAATATTGCTGTTTACAATGAAAAAAATGAATGTAAAATGATGATCTACTTCTGGTGTAGTTCAACACTTAAAAAAAAAAGCGTAGTCTTCTTTAAGTCAATTCTCTTACGTCAGCAGATATCAGACAAGAAAAAGCATTTAGTGTCTTCTTCTCAGCTTCAGTAAAATGTCCCCCGATTATTCCCCCGAGGTCACAGCTAATGTGCCCCCTCCGGACCCTCCTTGCTGGGGCGGTTGTCTTCCCTCTGTCCCCTTCTCGTGCGGGGCGGCTGACCTGCTGACCTCTGGAGCGCGCTCAGTGCATGCCAGCGCCGTGACGAGCGGCTGCAGGGCACAGACACACTGTTCTGTCTGTGGCATCGTCACAACCTCAAAACAACTTGTCCCGAAATACGTAACCAAGCTTCCAAATGTCGCAATTTATCACCAGCTCGTTTGCATATCACTGACCGCTTAAAGTTCAGAGATTGAAAGCATAACCATGTGCTGCTTTGTTTACTTATTTATTGCTAAAACGATTCAACAAAAGCATTTCTGAAGGCCATGTTTTCCAGAGGTGGAACCACTTTTGACACACTTTGGAGTCGCTCAAAATAACGCTTCATCTGTTACAAAACTGATACAATAAAAACAACTACGATATTGCATTATGGTGAAAAATCAAATACAAAAGAACAACGTTAATCTGCAAAATTGTTAATCCAGTACTGAACTAGTAGGACTATCCCAGAATAGAATGTAGGACTAAAACAAAAGACAAAACCAGGATCAAACCAGGTCCAAACCAGAGTGAGAGAGGCATGAGATGTGATCCTTAAATTAGTTCTGCAGTTCATGTTTGATCCTGAGGGTGAGGGAAGTAAGATAAGAGATCCTTTATTTGTCCCACAATGGGGAAATTCCACTGTTGCAACACACAGTTTAGAACAGGAATGAATGAAATAGGCGCATGCAATAAAAATAGGATAAATAAACATGGTAATAAAAATACAATATAAAGTATAAAGTGCACACTCTTATTTACAGTAGGTGGCTGTAAAAATGGCAAAATAAAGTGGCTTAAGTGTATGTTATATACAGTAAGTGACTATGGTGAGGTAAAAGTGTATTAATAGTATGTTAAATTATATTGCACATGATTATCACAGGTGAATGACACATGTTACAGTATTGCACATGATTATAGCGGGTGACTGACACATGTTACAGTATTGCACATGATTATAGCGGGTGACTGACACATGTTCAGGGCTAACAGTGTTCATTGTAAAGTCTGACAGCAGCAGGAAGGAAAGACCTGCCAAACCTCTCCCTCACACAGCGAGGGTGAATCAGTCTGTACCTGAAGTCTGTGAGTCCCTGCTTAGACTGCTCCCACAGCCCGGCCCTGGATAACCGGAAGAAGACGGATGGACTTGATCCTGAATCCTGTTTGTAAATCTTATATATTTGCGCTCACATTTGTTTTTCCAACAATCCTTCATCTTAGATTAGAGCATTCTGTGCGTTTGGGGGCGACGTGCGGTGACATGTGTTTGGCCAAATCGCTGGAAACCTGTTTTCATCAGTTATCCCCAGTGGTCCTGAACAGTTTTGACACTCCAGCTGGAAACGTGTTGACATGTTACACAAACCTGGAAGCTGACTGCGTGTTACTAAACCTACTGTACAAATGTGACTGACGCTGTTATTTTTTTTCTTTTTCGTGTATCCTCAGACTGCGACTCCCACTGTAAGGCGTCTAAGGGCAAGATGAAGATCACCATGAAGAAGTACTGCAAGAAGGACTACGGTGAGTGTGCCAGAAGTGGAAAATCAATCTGTTTATCAAGGAGGAGCTCGGAGTAGAGTCACTGCTCTTGCACTCAACACATCTGCTTCTCAAACACCTATCACGAGTCTACAATAGTTTACACTTTCGAGAGCAGTGTTTTCGACCTTTTTTGAGTCGTGGCACACTTTTTTGGTTGAAAAGTCACTACGGTACACCGCATTCCAGACCATTCTGGACAAAATCTGATATATAAAGACTGCACCACTGTCTAGTTTTAGTTGACTAGCTTTAAATTTGGCAGTTGTGACTGTATTGCTTTCTTTTTTAATACAGAAATGTGTTCAGGTCACTTCAAAATGTATTTTTGATTAAAGGTATCTCATTTAAATCCATGTGTGAATCCAAGTTGGACATTTTGTCAAGGCACACTGGGCAATACCTCAAGGCACACTAGTGTTCCCCGGTACACTGGTTGAAAATCAAGGCTCCAGAGGGCTTACTGTGACTTTTAGGCCTACAAAACTTTGAAGAATTCATAAGCAATTTCCTTTTTTCTGGTGAATTTTGGATGTACTGTTTTAGTTTGGCCATTTCACTTGGTTGCGTGACGAACAAGGTTGACATTGTGCGTTGGCTTGCACTTTCACTCATTCACTCTTTTGCATCTTTACACATGTTTTTGTTTTTTTTTAGCTGCTCCCTTTACACTTTTTGACGCTTTGATTCCTGTTTAACCCTGACGTAGATTTGGTTAGAGCCCAGGTTTAGTTCCAGGTTTATTGTGACTCTGAAGTGCAAAAGTGAATGTATTCTTCATTTCGGTTTAGTTTGCCCTACAAGACAAGGGAAAAAAACAGGTTCACTCAGCGCCTCCCTCCTCTCTCCGGCTGTATATGTCTTCTTCACTCATATCCACGGTGGAACATTCTGACGATTGACCATCACTAAAGCCCTGACAAGCGTGCACTGTGTGAAATCTGCTCCACAAGTTCACAAGATCGTCCTGACCTGAGGAGGAGAGATAAAGTCATGTCCAAGCACAAGCGCAACACTAAGATGACTTTTAGATTCCTACAAAAGTTGCAAATAAAAAGAACATAAAGTGTTTCCAATTAAATGTGCACTATGTCATTTTCTGTTAGGGGGTGCTATAAGCGATTCATGGAGATGTTATGGTGTTGCCGATAATGTTCCACAGAATGGCCTTAAATGTGTCTTATCTTAATTCAATCACAACTGTTTTTGATGATATGAAATAGTCTTCAAAACTTGACTTGGTGGTGTCACTCGCTTGTCTCCGTGGAGATGGATAGGTTTAATGCCATACTGTGGAAGGAAGTAGAAGTAGGGAGCTCACACTTCAACAGGAAAAGTTAAAGAGGCCACCTTTGAAGTTTTATTTTTTTTATAATTGTAATAGTCTGATTAGAATGTTTTATTTATAGTTGGGTAATATTTTGCAATAACAGCAATAGGTTTTGGTTATTCTTTCCACTTTTTGAATGTTCTAAATCTTTAAGGTGAGAATGAGAGAAGATATAACGAATTAATTATATTATAATTTAGCTTTCATAAAGATAGTTGTTCTTGCTAATAGTCAGTCATAAGTGAACTACACATGTTGTTTGGTCAGTTGGATATTTACCTGACCACACAGATTGGTGAAGATACACTGTCTGGATTTAAACCATAGCCAGTTTAGAATGTGAAATAATACAATATACAATTTGCTTAAGAAAATGTTAGAAAATAGTTCAAATTAGAACCCTTTGTTACGTTTAAATAAAGCCATTAAAATAATTGTGCATTAATCGCATTAATTAATCTCGCATTAATTAATCTCGCATTAATTAATCTCGCATGAATCATGATTAACTACATTTCAAACTACATTTTGACAGCACTCATCATAACCTCGTTTTGTTTAGTGCTTGTGTTGTGAGAATTGTAGGTAATCTGTCTCGGCCCTATACAATAACAGTATATGTATGGTCAATGTAGACTCAAGCTCTAGCTCAAAATGCAATATTTGTAATTTAGTAACCAACACTTTCCTTTTTTCTCGTTAGCTAGCTGGTAAAATGTCAAAGTGCTGTCAATATGACCTGAACCTCAGAGAAGGGGAAGCGGTACCTCTGGCCTGCACCTCTGCTCTGCGGCTCGCCTCACGGCCTCTGTTACTTTGCACGTCTTTGCTCCGGTCCGATTCATTTCTCAGTCCTGTCCCTCGTCCTTTGTGGGCCTTTAGTGCCTGTGTGTTCTGGGGGCTCTGGAGCGGCCCCCGGGGGTCACGGGAAGGGGCCCACTGTTTAAACACAGTTGCCTGCACTGAGCATTCCACAGGGCGCAAACAGGTGCTAAATTAGGCAGACGGTGACGGATTGCCACCACGAGAGAAAGAAATATGTTTTGTTAATTCAATTTTTGTTTTTCATCGGCACCGTCACCACGGAGACGGCCCACACAAAGGGATTATACTAGGGTCTGACACCCTCCTCTGCACACACAGCCACCGCAGCGGGACAAAGAATCAAAGGGCCGCGTGTTTACCCAGGCAGGGCCGGCGCTCGCGGGCCGGACCCCTGAGCTCCTCTGGGGGTAACAGGTCCGGGATCACTCACAGGGCCGATAACCCGACGGGACGGGACCTCACAGCGCTAATTAAGCACACTAATTTCATTAGCCTCGTCTGAGGGCGGCAGAGGGGGTCGAGGCGGTGCACACGGCCCAGAGACGAGCTGCACAGTGGGACGTCTGGCTCAGACAGAGGGCTGGAACTGAGGGTTAGGCAGTTTCACAAAGCCTCAACACTAAGAGACAGGGTTAAAGGGCAGGTAATCAGTCAATAATGTTTAGCAAATACTTACTGTGTAGCAGTTCATTAGTTTGGAGAAATATCTCAGATTGTGCCCATTTACTAAACTGCAGATATAATGCAATATATGTTTAATTCTAATTCAATGTTTTACATGATATACATTGTATTATTATCTGTGCTTAGTCACACTCGACAGGGATCAGCGACTTTAGTAGACAGTTTTACACTTTTTAAAAAACATTATGAAGAGTGAGTCTGTTCAGCCTGCCTGTCGCACCTCAAATCAAACTCAGAGCCATTCTATCAGATTTGTTTATTTCATTTATGTGAAGTAGCTCGTTGGTAATCTGTCATTTAGAACACTATCCAACCTCTCTCACCTCAGATTAACAGAGTTTTGTGCTTCACTCGATGTAGTTCAATCTCTGTGAAATTCTTTCATATTTGTTTTGATACGGCACATACGCCATCCCATCGTGGCTAATCCAGCTGTCAATCATGCCAGTCTGAACTTTGGGAGATGAAAACAGTGACCAGACTGATATTGATACAGAAAGATGCTCTTCTGGACTTTCCAAGAAGTCTTCTTGGGTCCATCACTTAAAAATTCAAATAAATCTAGAGGGAATGGATCATTTCATCCGTGATATATCATCATTTGCTTTCAGGGAAATAAGAAATTTAGAACATCGTAATTTTGTGTGAACTGCAGCTGATTTTTCTCTCAGTTGAAAGAGGAGGCAGACAGAGATTGCAGCTAATTGTGAATGCTAATGCCTAGAGACACATTAACACTGACTTTGGAGACTCTACAGTGGCTTGAAATATGACTGAAAAAGGCTGTGAGGAGTGGAAGCTAACTTAGAACTATGACGTAAATATCCTTAAACATGTCGAGTTAAAGATGTCATCAATTATATTGTCATCAAAAATGGACACGTGTGTTTCTTTACTGAGCTACTGCCAGACGTGTTTTTCTCTCTTCACCAACTGATTAAATTCTGCCTCCATTTGATCAAACAGTTCATAAGAAATCCTTTTACCCGCCCTCTCCGAGTCCATAAACTATGACACATCGTCGCACCATGCCATTCACTCCCTTTAGCTCGTTTATTTAGCTCAGCCCGGAAGGCAAAGGTGTGAGTGTGTTTAGCTACACGGGCTGCTGAAGAGAGCGTACTTGAGCCAGTGAAGAGATGTTGGCAAACCCGCAGCCGTCCGGAGCGCTTTTGGCCCCGTCCTCGGCTCGGGTATCTGCGCCCGGTTCTCACGCTGCAGTTGGAAGGCGGTCTGGGAAGGCGAGCGGACATCTCATGAGGTCGGAACACATCTCCAGTCCTTCGGGAAGTTGTTGGGAAGACAAATACGACCCCCCCTTCCATCCCCTCCCGCGCGGGTTTCTCCTTTATACGTGGTGTTGAAGGAGAGGGCGCTTTGAATGGCAGGGCTGTGAGAGCTCGGGCCACTCAAAACAACAAACTTTTCTTGGCGGACTGTGTGTAATTTGCTCAGTGCGGGCTCAGACGGACGCGCACTCCTCGGACAGCTCGGTGTGGGGTTCGGCGAGCACAAGATGGCAGCCTGACTGATGACCGGGGAAACTGATCATGTAAAGGCGCAACGCCAAGAGAGAAGGAGAATTGTTGAATAATTGTTTGCAGGTCATTTACTCTAGCTGTTTCAGCTCAAGATGTGTCCAGTGGGATATCATGGCGCTGGCTTGGCTGCGTTGTAGTATATTTTATTTAGTGTTGTCAATTGATTTAATCAGATTGACTTGATTTATGATTTACATTATTGTAATTCATTATATGTAGCATAAAAAAGTATTTTCGCAAATTTTCTTGAATAATATTGTATTATTTCACAAATCTACAAAAATGTGCCTATTTAAAAGCCCCATTGGCTATGATTTAAGTCTGTTTCATAATAACAGCATGTGGTTATGTGGTCACATGTTTCAGGTACATTTACATGACCAAACAACAGGTTTGGTGGGGTTAGAGACACTTCTTTGCAGCTTGCAGATGTAACACAGATGTTGACAGATGTAACTTGCTCAGGTTGGCCCTGGCGTCTCCCAGGGTTTGGTTGGTAGGTTTGGTAGAATAATGTAGCTGCAGCTGCTCTGGGGCAGATTGGCAAAAGCGAGGTTGCATCATCCATACCATCCACCATAAATCACTCAGTCACCAACTTTCTTCAGCAGTATGTTCTAGAGTAGAGCCACTGCTGCCCCACTGTGACACCCAACCAAGTACTAACCAGGCCCACCACTGCTTAGCTTCTGAGATCAGGCATTCTGAAGTTAGGTTCAAGTTACCACACTGTCCATGAGGTAGAAACACAAAATTATCACACATTTCATAATCTTTGTTTTTGAAGATGTAAGATGTAAAACACCAGCTTGGATTAAATATATACATTTACCACAAGTAAAATTACAAAACAAATCATAAACACATTTTTTAATGCAACTGTTACCATCAATGCACCGTCTTCTTGCCATCCTCGTAGCGCTAAACGTCATGCACACCCTTTCTCCATTAGCCTATCACATCCCTGTTTGAGATTGACACTCACTAGCGCCTCAGGGCTAATTACACATTCCAAGCTAAAGTCATGTAACGAGGCACTTTACTCTGGGAACACATCATGCCAGTGTTTTTGACTTGTTTGCCTCTTGGAGCGGTCTCAATGTGTGCGCAAGAACTGTCTGAATGACTCCCAGATATTTGGCGTTGTTGGCAGGATTCAGATGTGAGCTGAACTGGACAATTGTTTTTCACTTATTTGCAGATGTGGATGTAGAGGTTTGAATTAGGCATGTGTAATGAAAAAATTTGTTGTGACCGTGAACAGTTTTTGCTGGCAAAAAAGGAGTTGCCAAATAGGGAGAAACGATTTAAAATGTTGTAATGTTTCCAAATATATTTAACTATTTAAAAAGATTGTTAGCTTGTGGTTAAGTTTTTCTGCACTTACTTCACTTATCTGTGCCTCTATGCCACATTGTGTTTTTATGATTTAATGCATTGAGTTTAGACTATGTTAGATGCAACATGCACTGGAAATACAATGCGTTGGGCATTGACACGAGTGCTGTGCGTCGATTAACACAAAACAGTTGATGCAAACGTGTGCTGGCTTAATTTTGCTCAGTCCTTTGGCTCAGCAAATAAAATGACTGTTTCATCACTGGAAATATGGCAGTTTGTCGCTAGATAAAGTCAGCGTTTGTGAGGAATAATTATTTTCATTTTTTTGCCATTCTTGCCTCTCTCTCTATCTCACTCATCATGCACTAAAGCCTAACGCGAGCCAGCACCCTCAAATGGGGCTGTGTGGTTCACTGAACTAGCCAAAACACGCCGATAGATAGATTGATAAAAACTGCATTTATGGTAAAGAAAATTCTAACCTAGCTCACACCTGACTGATATGTTCATCACTCTGAATTTAGTTCTATACATTATCAAGCTGGACAGGCTCTCGTTGAAAGCCGTCAGGAAAAAGCATAACGTCATGACGAACATTTGAACTGACTTTTTCCTCGTCCACAAATGCACAAAGCATTCTACATGTACATTTTCAAAAGCAAAATAGTCTGCAAGTGTGTTGAAATAGGCCGATGTACGTCCATCGGTGTCGCCATGTTTGTTTAGGTTTGTCCTTTTGACTTCTGCCCAAACCACAATGCAGCGCTGTGATTGGTCCAGCACACAGCGGCTCAAACCCAACAGCGGGAGACCATCCAGATGGATTCTCAAGAGTTTGTGAACTCACAAATATTGCAAGAATTCATATGGCAAGGCAAGGTTGAGAAAATTCAGCAGCAGTAAAACCAATCAAAAAATTGTATTTAAAGATGACAGTTAATCTTTTTGCGTTGTGTAGATAGGATAGATAGGAACCTGATTTAGTTTAGTTCTTTCTTTTGTACTTTTGGCTTGTGGTACCATGAGAGAATCCACAGACAGAAAAACTCAAGGTTAGGGGAGACTTCATCACCTTTAGAGCCTATTGCGAACCATTCTAGCTTTACTAACTTTGCTATCTTGTCCTCCACAGCTGTCCAAGTGCACGTCATCAAAGGAGACAAGGCCGGCGAGTGGTGGAAGTTCACCGTCAACATCATCTCGGTGTACAAACAGGGAGAGCACCGCATCCGCCGCGGGGACCAGCTCCTGTGGGTGAGGGCCAAAGACGTGGCCTGCAAGTGCCCCAAGATCAAGCCCGGCCGGAAGTACCTGCTCCTGGGCACGGACGACGACTCTCCCGGCCAGAGCGGAGTGGTGGCGGACAAGGGCAGCCTGCTCATCCCTTGGAAGGACCTGTGGGGGCGCCGTCTCCGGAAGTTTCAGCAGCGCGATAAGAGAGGAAAGTGCTAGAGTTCGCGAAAAAGAAAAGAACTGGAACTAGAAGATAAAGCGGAGGCACCTGGCGGAATAGACTGAAGAGACTGCTGCTGCTCAGAAGAACCTGGTGTTTGTAGGAACTGTGGTGAAGGAGTTCACTCGACAGCTTGGTCCGTTTGTGTTGTTTTGTAATTGCAGAGTTTGCACCGAATGTTACAGCTAGGGGTGGGCAATATGGCAACAAATTGTCTGGTCAAGAGTTAAAGTCTATTACAATTCAAGCAGTCAAACCTCTTCCGAAAATTGACGAAATATAGCTATCCATGGGTTTCAGAGTGATGAAAAATTTGCACCATAGCAGCAATTAACGAATCAAAATATTACTTCTTTTGCAGGATTTAAAGTTCTCAAAATATCACCTTTAAACAGGAAATTGAAACTCATGGATAGGAAGAGTGGGTGTGGAAATTGAGATTTCTGTGCTGTAAGTTCACAGCAGGATTTGTTAGAATATTGTCATACGGCCCACCCCTAGTCACAGATTTTCCATCTATTTTATGCCATCTTGAGAAGTCCTAGTGATTTATGGGACAATACAACTACTGTATTGACTTGGTTTTGCAGTTGCATGGAATTCTCATAACATGCTCTAACAATGTATTTGTATGGTTTGGTAATGTTAGTGTTAAATGTTGATGACTCCGAAACCTCAAGAACCACTGGTGTCTTACAAAGTGCCATAACCATTACATGCTCTCATAGTTCTGTGTCCCATTCATAATTAAAAACTAGGTTTGGCAACTGACACTTTAAGAAGAAGACAACAAATACACTTTTTTTTTCTGCGAACTATGAAATGTAAACCTGTACGTTTTTGGATAAATACATCATTTTCAGCCAAACCGGTGAATACTCAGAAAGTAAAGTATTGGCCAATCACTTTCTGACTCTAAAACATGACCACTTAATACCACTAAATCCAGGACATGGAGCCTAAAAGGCTATTGATATAAATGACAAGGCAGTCTTGGCCAATTTTGTATGTGAAGGTTGTTCATTTAAAGAAACTATGCTGTTCAAAAATGTAAGATTTCCCTTATTCTATGTTATACTAATGAATCTTCATGATTTTCTTTGGGCTGATTAAGCTTAACACAGAATGGGACAAATGAAACACTTTATCATCAGCCGTGTGCTGAGATTGTGACCTCTGCCATGTAAAAATGTGTGCATAGAGTCTTTTTGTAGATGACGCCATAGAATTGCTAAACATAGAATAGACATGTAAACCCTGCACTTATTTTGACTAGTTTGTGAACATATAAGATATGTTCATGATTATACAGTGGCATCCAAAAAGCATGGACTTGGATTCTACCAAGTTGAAAAGCTACAATGAAATTGACACGTACTACTTTATGACAGACAGACATTGCAGGACTGCTCAGACGACCTGTTTGTAAGAGCTCGTGCTGAATCTACACTCAACACGAAACATTAGACTTCTCATGTCACCTGTCTGATATCTGCTGGGCTTCAGGTTTAGATCAAGAATAATTTGCTCATCTGACATGACATTTGACAATTTAGTGTCTTAACATGATCATACAAACCACTGCCACATGCCTGCGGACTGTAGCGCACTGATGCTAACACTTACACACATTTATAAAATGATCAAATGTCTGGATAAATAACCTGTGGAGTGGCCGTGGTCGGTCACAAATGTTTATTGTTGAAACATCTTGTCTCCCCTGAGGACTGGAAACCTGTGGACTGGTACTGGACACAAGGCCGACACATTTCCTCCATGTTAGCTGTATTTGCCGAATGACTTTCTATGTCTCTATGGATAATTCCAGAAGTTTAACTAAGGGAATAACCACAGACAGATGTCCATTCAATGAACTCATCCATAGAACAGAGACCTCATGTTGGACCAGTTCAAATCTCGGGCTTATCGCTGTTAATAGGTCAGCTTGTAAATGTTGTCTAGTAGAGTCCGTTGCAAATGTCCTGTAATACTAATATATGATGTTTATCTCAAATGAATATATTTAATGACCAGTGAAATGATGTGGCTTTTGTGGTTTTTACGTTTCTTTTTTTACTTGGGTTGTATTTGCGTTGATCTGTAGATATTAAAAGTATGAACCGTTTGTACCCTGTTTGGCTCCTAAGTGACCAGCTAGAAGTGAACATTAATTCTATCGGAAATAAAGACGTGTTTAAAAATACACTCCAAGCTTCATTTATTGATCACAATCACACATTCACAATATCATACATAGGCAAGATAGGTGACCTGCACTGTAAATCAATGAAAATAAGCCTGTGCAATTGATCAAATTTGAATTATAACTATGAATGAATGAAAAAATCAAAAAGCCAAATAATGTAAACAAAACTATAAACTGCCGTAACAGGTTAAAGCATTTTCAATGGCAGAGGAACCAGAGATCACACATTCTTAAAAGAAAGAAAAAAACAGTGCTGCTTTGATGACAGACGACCACTCGACCACAGGTAAATAACACCAGGGCAGAGTTAGAAAACATTACCACATGTAGAAGTGCTAGATGCAATTTGTTGATGTAGCAATTAGCACCAAAATCAGCATAAATATACACAACACCATAAAAACACTTTTCACAAATCTGACGTTATGTTTGACAGTAATGCATCAAAAGTATAGCTAAACACAACAGTTTGACAACACTCCTATTTAAAGCCCTGATTCTGAGCAGGCTTGCATGACCTCAAAATTGACTTATATGTGGCATGGAGGAGCCTCCTCCTGCTTGTTTCCATAGACATTTTGTTCCTTTGCCTGTAATATTCCACAATATGGCATACAATGTCCACGGAGAATGTTCCAAAGCATGCTTTTGACTTCCTATTTCCATGGAGTCATGTCGGTGATACTGTATGTCACCTCCAGAAGCCTACATACTGTTACTTTAAATGAGTGAACTTTAGAAATTGGAGTTTTTTGAAGATCGACTATTGACTAGTGTCACTCGTTGCCAAATGTATAAACAACAATCATTTATTTGGCGTGATTTTGATGAGGAAATATTACCATAGACTTTAATAGTTCAAAATGTAGGGTTAAAAAGTACCCTGAGTCTAGAAGGCATTTCCAAAGTAAGACTTTACAACATGGTGGTGTTATTGTGCAATTGGCCAGCTCAACCCCACCATTAGCTGACCCTTCTCCCTCCAGTCGGCTCAATGTTTTTACTGGCTGTCATCTTGATGGCTCTCTAATATGGCAAACACAGCTTAACCTCTGAGCAGGGGCCGTAGAACGGCCCCGGCCCCTGAGGAGGACTCTGCACCGGCCGGGCACTGTCGGGGCCATATATCACTGCCACGTCCAGCTCAGCGCACACGGGGCCCTCTCTCTGGAGTATACGGGGCCCCGCTGATGCCAGACCCTCCTGGCTGAGACAATAACATGTGTGCTTTGGATTAGAGACATTGGTGATATCACTGTTTCAGTAATGGCAGCGCGTTTAACAATCGTACGTGCAGAGCTTATTACGCGTGAAGTGGATGAGGCCGTAGGAGCCAACGCAAATGATCATGTGCGCACTAGGACTCAAGTTCTGTTGTTGGAAAAAAAACAAAAAAACTTTTCAAATCACTTAGTAAGCAGCTGGCTCCAATAGTGTAAAGCTGGGGGTCCCGCGCATGGATCTATTAAATTAACTGTCCAGATTGATTAGTGGCCGTGCGAGGTATTGTAGCCTCTTGGGTTCAGGTTTTTTGTGTAATTGCATATTATAATTGTAGACAGTATTTTATTATTTTCAGTATTTAAATAAAATAGAAGGAAAACTGATTCGAAAGTCACCGAAATTACAGTTTTTATATTAAGTGAAAACATTAAGTGTAACAGCCGCGTGAGCGAGCGCGCCGGACGATACAAACAGAAGCACGTGGACATGGCTAGACTAGCGATACCTGTAAGTTGTATTTTATTTCATTTCAGACACTTTCACATATGATCAAATATGAAGAATACAACTACAATCACACAAGCTAGCGTTGACACAAAAACTTGCAAGCTGCGTGTTCTCCCCCATCGCTCAAAGCATCATGGGGGATTGTCGTCACGTGGCGCCCTAAAGCAAAGATGGCAGCCTCCGTATCAGGAAGTAATCATAGAACTATAATAAAACCTGGAAGATGTATCCAAAATGGCCGTCCTGTTTATCCCTATGGAGTGTGCTCATTGGCGCATGACCCCAAAAAAATTTCTTACTTCCGCATTTACTGACATCTTTGCTTTCCCCCATGATGCTTTGAGCGACGTGAACGACCACGCAGCTTGCAAGTTTTTGTGTTAACGTTAGCTTGTGTGATTGTAATTGTGTTCTACATGTTAGACACACGTGAAAGCGTCTGAAATGAAATAAAACACAACTTACAGGTATCGCTAGTCGAGCCTTTCCCACGTGCTTCTGTTTGTATCGTCCGACGTGCTCGTTCATGTGGCTCGCACATGTTTGCGGTGACGTCACTTAATATAAAAACGGTAATTTCGGTGATTTTAGAAACGGTAGAAAAGAACATTTCCTTCTATTTTATTTAAATACCGATAATAATTCAGTCCTGTCTGCAATTATAATGTGCAATTTTAGAAAAAGGCTGGTTCCAAGAGGCTGCAGTACCTCGCACGGCCACTAATCAATCTGGGACCACAGACAGAGGGGGTGTACCTTATCCAGTTCCTTTAATACATCCATGGAAGTAATGCAGAAGAAAAAACTTGCGCCAATGAGCACACGCTATAGGAATAAATACGGCGCCATTTTGAAATCATCTTCCAGGTTTAATTATAGTTCTATGGTCTCGTGCTGTTGTTTCTTCTCTGGCAGCAGTATCATTTTATAAGCTCTTTTTCAAGGCTACTACGAGACAGCTCCACCTGCTGTTCAAGTGCAGAGTGCTGGAGTTTTCCATTATTCACCTTCTTCCGGAAGTGACCATGTTGTATTAGTTTACATGAGGCAGACTAGCTCTACACGGACTAAAAAGCCGTGTCCAGGCTGCCCAGGAAATCGGTGCGTTGCTAACTTGTTGTTGCACGTGTACAATGAACATTTTACACAAATAATTCTACTTTATATAATATTTTAGCTGCGAGACTTTTCCTTTGTTCGCCATTTGCATGAACGGGGTTCTCGTCAAACGGAAGTGCCTTTACTACATGAAGATCTGTGTCAAAAAGAGGCAAAAGTGGACGGGGAAGAATAAGGTGAATTGACGGCATAACACCTTTTTATGTTTGTGGGTTTATTAGCCCCGATTATGAAATTAATATATCTTCCCTTTAATTTAAACTTTAATTGTTAAAGTTGGGTTTAGGAACAAGTTTGGAGAATATCGTTAGCTATTACTGGGCTATCTTTACGTATAAAAATCTAAAAGTTTTTCCCGTTTCATAACAGTAAAAAAATCAGGTACAGCTCCTTTAAGACTTTCCAAGAAACAACAGTAAAGTTCAACATTCGTGAATCATAAGTTTCGATATTTCTTTCAAAAACTACCATAAGCCCCGGACCTCTATCGGAAATTATGACATTTTCAAATTCTATCAAGAAAAACGAACGCAACCAATTCAACAACACAAAAATCCCCCGTGCACATCTGCTTCTCTGTGTGCGCTCACTTTGCCCGCGGTGAGATGGAAGCATGTGCGATGAGATGAGCGTGGAACAGAGATGTCGATGGAACAACAAACAGTAGACTCAGAGTTCCGGGGGACACCCTTTGATGGTGCACACAGCGGAGGGCCGGACAGTCGGGTTTCCACGCTCCATGGAACTTTCCACTTGGCCGGCCCCTGGTCCTGCTCAGCCTTTGTCCTGATGGTTACTCCTTGGAAAACCATGCTGCTCTGGTGATGGAACGTGGCGCTGCGAATGTGACACGAATTCAGGAAATGGCAAGATTTTTCTCATCGCTTCGCTTTGTCAACGTGTACATGATGTTTTTGATCATAAAGCAGGGTTGTTGCGATACATTGACCTATTCTGTGGTTTATTTCTTTGATATAGGCGGTGACGTTGAACAAATCAGATCAATTTGTTTCAAGTGCACGCAAAAATGCTACTGCTACTGTTCATAGGAGTCCTTTGGTGACGTTAATATCTGAAATGACTGTGCCATTTATATGAAACAAAGACTCATCGCTGAATGTCTTCTCTGTCTTTGAAAGCAATCAATGGGTTGCCAAAACAGTGTTGGTATTAATCAGTCATACAGGAATCACATTTTTCAGGACTTCAAGGTATGATAGTTGGATGATAGTAGTTTAAGTTAAGTTTGTTAGCCCAATCACCAATAAACAACATCAGGTTACGAATTAGTAGATTAGGGATTGCATAATTTGTTTCCAAATCATTCGTCAGATCACTGATGAAGTTACCGGCCTCTCCGTCAAGTTATACAATGTAAAAATGACTAATTGTATCAAATTGTTTAGTTCATTCATCTTTGCCCCTAGAACTGGGTTAGGGTTGTGTTTCTCTTTATTTTAACCACCCAGACTTAGAACTTTGAACTATTTTAGCATGCACCTAGAGAGGAGTGTGAGGTGACATAGAGGATGTTTCACGTAAAGGGCACACACCGCAGTTTTGAGTGGTTTTTAAAGGATATTAAACAAGTTTTCTATTTCATTGTGTGCACCCATGTGAACCTGAGCAGCATGTAACAGGCAGTCTGCAAGTAACCTGCCCAAAATGCCTCGTGTTGAGTATAAATATGACATTAAAATGACATGGTGCACCCGCTCCAGTGGCAAAAGCCCCACTCACAGAGCGCTTGACCACCTGCCACAAGCACAAGCCATGATAAAAGGTGTTACAGAGAGCAATATGTCATCCATTTTCATTGTAGTATTGTGTTATATTACTGCGATGCAACATAATGCAATTTAATACTGTAATTTGTTCATTTTGAAGCATGTTACTCCCAAAACTGAACAATACAATAAAGTCAGACACAACAAACACAACTCTAGTTTTCGAACCCTGCAGTATTGCATATTAACAGCCATTCATCACACTGTGTTAATGCATGTAGGTTTAGTCCCATGTAAGTTGTCAGTAATGAACAGCCCTTCAATGTGAGGCCCCCAGTCCTCATGACTCCAGTCAAACCTGCTCCTATACATCCATGCCCATTAGAACGCCCTCGCTTATTAACCAGTGTCTTTAACTCCATTCTACAGAATGCATCCAAAAGCCAAGTGCCTTAATCCTGTATGGAAATGTTAATGAGAAAAAGAGGACTATACGCAGTCATTAAGGCCTCTCTAGTGGGGCTTTGTGTCTCAATCTCGTGCAGAGTTGGTATTGCCTTCTGAATCCTATACGTACTGGCACACACTGGTCGCACCATATCAAGTGGCTCCTTAAGCTAAAGGTGCCTGGGCTTTGTGCGCTTCATGCTAATGGTGTGAATGAAGGCTGCAAAGTGAAGGGGGTTTCTATGCAGCATTTGGGGGAGCATGTTAAGTAGAGGGGGATGTGTAGAAATTATCTGGATGGAGGTGAAATTTAAGCACATGCAGCTCCTGAGCGCACATAATTCTGAGACATGTGAAGATGGAACAGAGTGGGTTCCATACTCGCTGGTGGTGCAGCGGTCAAAGGTGTTGCATGTGTGTGATTACCACCACTGCGCTGCCATGGGTTTGCTTTCCCGGCTCAAATATTTGACAAATGTTTACCCCCTCTCTCCATTTCACACTAAAACAGTCCTGTCCAAGAAAGCCTTCAGGCCAGAAATAAATACACAAAAAACAAAGAAAAAAACAAACACAGAGGTGAAGGTCATGTGGTCTGCAATTTCAACAAAGTACTTGTTGTCTTCTAAATAGGACCAATTTAGGGCAGTACCAGTGAAGCCAAGCCTGTCCTAGTCTTTGTAAATCATCCCATATTCAACTGTGACAAAAGTAGATTGAATAGAATTAATACTTTGTCTGCATCAGTGTTCAGGTGGATGTCATTTGTCACCTTGATACGAGCAGTCTCAGTGCTGTGATGGGGTCTAAAACCTAATTGGAAAACATCAAGTGATGATGATTTAGGGGACAGCAACCGTTTGACAAAGTGTTATTTGTTTAAGGTGATCAAGCACCTCAAATTTAGTGAACTTTAGAAGGTGAAGCGCTACAAACTAAAACATTATTGTTTTAATTTAGCTGATTTATTCAAATGAGTGGGATAGAGTTTATATATCAGGCTGCTATTCTAGGCTGCTATTCTAAACATGGATCTCAAAGGATCTATGCAAACATTTTTTTTTTAAATGTGGAAAAATGAATCCACTCACAGGTTGGATCCACCACCCACATTCATTATATTTATGTAAGTTGAAGTGATTATGTATGTCCTCATATTAAAATAGTGTTGACATGATTTCATTTGCAAGCGCCGCCTTGTTGTGTGGCCTCAGTGTCCCGACAGAACAGTAAAGGTGCTAAGTGCGTGAAGTGATGATGTTTCAGCATTGCTGGCAGTCTCCATAGTCTCGTAACCATCTCCGCTTCTGCTTTTCAGCCCAAACCAGGGGCAAAAACAACACGGAAATAACTCTAAATCTTCATCCTTAAAGGGCTATTATTATGCTAAGCTTTTTACTGGCTATTCCCTCATGAAAAACATACCTGGTGTTGCAATGTTTGTTGTAATACCTGACCATTCTGGCATATTCAGTTTTACACCATCGACCATATGATGCTCCTTCGTGTTATTAAAATACACATTATGCATTATTTGTATTGTCCATGGCCTTTAAACTGGCTCTTGTGTACCTTTACTTTGGCATTTCATGTTTTAGAACTTAGAATGTCCTGAAAACAGACATTACTTCATAAAAAAATCTGGGAAAATACACAATGGAGGTAAACAAATTTTCAGGAACCTGTGATTAATTCAACCCTTAAAGGTCCTGTAAAGTTGTTTTATTTTCAACACATGGAACTGACTAAAAATAATTGGCTAATGCTAGCTTGTGACTTTATGTTATTTAAAGTTTGAAGTTGTAGTTAACCTGTTGTTACACCTGTTGAGTAACAGAGCTTCAGACAGAGCAGTGCCTCTGGTTAGCTTCACCTTCTCCAGGGAATGTCAATCATGTGAAAGGTGTCAATATCAACATGAATATTGGTATTGCATTGATATTTAAGTTTTCAGATGATGTATTGTGCCACGGTCCGGTGCTCAGGAATGGAATATGTGCTTAGAAGGAACAACTAAAATATATTTGAAAGATTATAACACAAAGAAACATGACGTAACATAAGAGTTGTGTCTGTGGTGAGAGACGAGGCCATGAGACACATGTCCTGCCACTGAATCAACAAAAAGATGCACGAGTCAGACACAGAACTTCGGACAGAACATTTAAAACATAATATATACCAGATTGATAAGATTGTTCTTTGAGAATTTAAAGCTGGGGTGGCGGATTTTCACACGGCAAAAAAATGATTTATGTTCAAGCGCTCACAAACCCTTTTGGTTGATATTTACATGGTTTGATATTAAGTTGCATTCACAGTTTTAGAACAGCTTTTTTCAGACAGTAAAGTGAAACAGGGTCATCCGCCCTAGCACAGCCAATCAGAGCACTGTTTTCAACTCATACTTAAAGGTGGACGGGAAATAAACTGCTGTATTATTACAACGTGCAGTGGTCTAATATTGTCACAAAGTGTTGCTTTTACAAGATACTTTTTGGTGGAAAACACAAAATGTCCACAGTTTGGTACCGCAGCTTTGATTCTGAAAGAAATACACAATTTTAATGTAATTTAATGTAATCTATTAACCATGTTTTAATGTTAATGAAGATAAGGAATCAGTATCAATATCAATACTGCAATACTGGCTCCCAAAATTTCACGGATCCACCATAAAAGTTACAACATGCACCTTTAAACTGCCAAAGTTTTGAGTAATACAGTTAAAACACACACATTTTCACCACACCGTTATTATTAAAAGTATTTAAATATTCCTTTACTTTACCAACACAATATCAAATACTTTTGCCAACGGAGAAAAAAAAACATACTATACGACCATACGTGCCCTTTAATTCAGCTCCGTTCATCTGTATTGTCGTTTAATTAGCTGCTGCCATTGTATAATTTGACAGACATCACAAAGACACTAAGAAATGCCTTTTGCTCCACTCCTCTTCTCTCTTCTCCCCCGGCCCCTCTCCGTCATCCCGGCTAAACACATTCATATCTGGAACTCCTGGCCTGAACAAAGTGCAAAGTTACTCGGGCCATGGGATCTTCAAATAAACCCCGAGCCGGCTGTCATGGCGACCAGGAAGTGGAATTAAGTGCCATATTAGCTGACCTTCCTTCTTCTTGTTTGTCCCCAACATGGCTGCTCTGTAACCACGGGTCTCGGCGCCAAACAATGCGGCCCCTGGCTTTCCCTCGCCGAAAAAACACCAACTTTTTTTTCACTTTTTGTTTACTTAGCAAACACGCCGGGCCTTGCCAACCACTCGGCGCTCCCACATGGCACAATCACTTATTCTATAGCTATTTTTCTTTCTTTCTTTTTTTTTTTTGGTGCCACGGGTTGCCAAGGTTCAACCGTGGATTTCTTGGAAGGTATTGGACAGTTCTAGGTCGACCAAAATGTAGGAGGCCCCCCCCCCAAAAAAGAAAAACTCTACAGGGAAGTGTTAGCATTAGCTTTAGGTTTTGAAGGGGGAAAGTTTATGGATGAAGGTTCGAAGATTGGTGGAAAGTCAAGCTATGCGTTTCAAGAAATCATCAATATTCATCCATAAATATGGTCTAAAAATAAAGGTATGGGTTTAGATCTGGGTCCCAACACAAAAGGGCAAATTCAACCAAATAGCCCTGAACATTTATTCATTCATAAAGATATTTTTAGGTATAAGCATTAGCACTTTCATTGGGCTACAATAGTTTTTTGCAGGTTTTAGATTGTGAAGTGTCCAAAGATCTGTGTTAGTATCACGTTGACGATAGATGATAGATTATTAAATGTGACGTCTCATTCGGCAGCGTGGTCATGTCACAGTTGATTTTGTTTTGTTTTTGACACTACGTCACAGTTTGGGCTCTGTTTTGTTCAAATATATCAACGATCAATACGAACAGGACAGAGAAGAGAAGCTTTCATTGATTTCTATCGGATGAGAACAAAAAAGAAGTGGCTAAATTGATAAGGTGAGTTTATGTTCAGCTAACAGCTGTTTAGTCTGTGGTAACGCTAAAAACGTATTTTTACTCTTGGAACATTGGCCTGGATAGAGATGTGTTGTAGATATGGTACTGTTAAATTACATAAAAGAAAGAGTGCAGACGGGCGTCCTTAAAGGTGTGTTACGACATGAAAAACATGAAAACCAGAGCTAGTTCACCATAAACTGTTTGCTTCGGTCCACCTACTTCAGTACGAGCATCCAAATTATTCCCTCTGATCATTTTGTAAGCGCTTTCCACAACTTTCAGAGCAGTTTACCTTTACAGTAAAGTTAACAATTAGTAGAATGCCCACAGCGCACTTCCGTTTTTTCATACAATAGAATTAGACGCAGACGACGCACAACGGTTTAACAGAGATGCGTTTACAACACGGATTTTACCTTATTCCGTTAAAATAATCAGTGACAGATGCAAAGGGAGAAAATATGCTGTGTGTGACGTCATCATTTAACAATCCCACAGACTAATCTCAATGATGTCATATCCTGTGTATTTGATGATTCACTGGGTGGCAAATAAACAGCTGCTTCTTTCGTTTTGATTTTCCTCAAAAAAATGTTTTTGATGTCTCAATCGTGTAAAGTCAATAAATGTCCCACTGCACCAGAGGGCAGCCAAAATCAGCTTTATACATATATTATATATGAACATTACACATGTAAATATGTAAAAAGATCATCTTTAGACCCTTGGCAGGTAAAATACAGGACAAAACAACATTAGCAGTAACGGCACACAGAGGTCACACATCATCACATTTTGGAGTTAAACCAACCCTCTTTTAAAACTATAACGTTACTCAAGTTATATCAATTCTTAAACAAGAATGATTGATTTTGATGTTTTGAGTTGTTTAGAGTTGTATTTAGCCTCAATTACGTTCACTTTGGTGCAGTTTTTAAAAGAAAAATATTCTGCATTTTTCATATCGTTATTAACCTTTAAACATGCTCTTGCGTACCTTAAATTTGCTATCTCATGTTTTAAAACAAACAACAAGTTTATTATTAAATAATAAAATGTATTGTCTGCAGTCTAGAAAGACACTTCCTTAGTGCATCCAGCCAGTAGAAAGCGATTTCTTGAAGTGAATGTGCTACTTGCAATTATCAAGCTAGCAGCAGCAGTTATCATGTTTAGAGGGAAAAATACGTCCCAGATCCAGGAAGTTCAGCAGGACATGTGTTTGACGCTCGGAGGGGGTAGGATTTTCAACTAAACAGCGTGAATGTAACTGAATGTAACTCCAGGTGTGTTTTTGATGACAGAACATTATTAGAACATGGTTTAAAGCTCAAAAGTGTCACCGTAGCAGAATATGTGTCCTTTAAGTTATTAAATAAGCACTCGTTCTGAGCATTTCTGCCTCAAATGGAGTTCATTACAACTGTGTGCTTGTTGAGGCAAGCTATCTTTTGTTTATTTCCGTTGGATGGAGCGCAAACACCAATCCTAATGAGAGAACGGCTCTGTAGATGCATCATTATGGTAAATAACGTTACTAAAAAGCATGTTTAAAGATCCATAACATAGAGTAATGCTTAATATTGTGTCCTTTAAGTGCACACTGTAACTTCATTAGTTTTTATTATTATTATTTATATTTATTATTATTATTATTTTCTTGTCTGTGAGATGTCCGTGTTATCCCTGGACAAAACACACTGTATGACATTTTAGGAAGCACTTCAAAATACAACCTGTTTCTTAGTAGATATATACAGTACTTAATGGATACTTCCTGTGGTAGTTAGTGGTAATTAAAGTGGTAGATACAATGGTACTTGTACTGACTGTTACTGGTATATATAGTAGTAGTTATAGTAGTAGTTTGAAGTACTTAAAGGGTGACTTATCCCAGTAATCATAGTGATAGTTTGAGGTACTTATAGTGGTACTTTATACTTAATGTGATACTTAGTAGTACTTACACCGGTACTTTAAAGCTGGGGTATCTGACAATTAGTCATTTTTTGTTTACCCCCAAAGAGTACATTGTAACAGCAACACTTTTTGACAAAAATTACACCACTGTGCGCCGTCTGCATCTAATAATAAAGTATTTCATGTCTCTTCAAACCGGAAATACGAGCTGAAAGCAGCGTTCTGATTGGTGGTCGCAGGAATTTCACTTCGCTGTCTGAAAAATCTGTTCTGAAGATGAGCTCATGCCTGAAAATGAATACTTCTGGATATTAACAATGTGTCAAAGGGTTTGTGACAGTGAGGGATGAGCTAGACACATTTAAATACTTACGGTTTTGCTGTATGAAAATGAGGTATTCCAGCTTTAAAATTACTTTGAGAAACATGCATTCTTACTGTTAGCACATCTGACAAGTCACCTGCTTGTCTAGAACATTCCAGAGAAAGTTATTAGATGTCCATGGATACAGACAGGGGGCCAAAACTGAGAAAATGTCCATAATGCACTTTAACAAACTCCAAGTATGTTCCCTAACCTCTACACGTTTGAATTATATTATTTAAAGGACTACTTATAATTCGCTTGCACCATTCAGTGATAAATCCACCACAGACAGGTAAGTTGTCTGGCACGTCTAAGATTCATTTGGGATTAAAATCCAAGAAGGCACTCTGTGATATTGTACAAATTTAAAAAGCCATTTATAAAAGCTTGGATGCCAGAAGTTCACTCTGCAGAGGCTGCTCTCGTGCGTTCAGGATTTAGAGCTAACAAGTCCAGCAATATATCACCAAGTAAAAGGTTTTACCCATAAATTCTCAGGGCTAAATGTGGCTAAAACGCTTCCATATGTGGCGATAAATCATTTTTAATAAATCAGTACATCCACACCTCATCTTACTGTCCAAAAATGTGGAATTGGAACAGATTTTGTCTTACAATAGACTTAACATTGTAAATATGAAAAATATGTACGCTTCAAAAACTGTAATATGAAAAGCAGTGCATACGAATACAGTCATTTTGCAAAGATTTTTAACCTTTAGCCCTGGTAAAACTTTGTAACAATATGAAATCAGAAAGAGTCTAAAGCAGGGGTGTCCAAACTTTTTCCATTGAGGGCCACATATTGAAATATAGACCAAGCTGAGGGACACAAATCAATCGTGAAACGTTAAAAAGCTGCATTTATCTGATGTTTTAAGCTCCACCACATCTACATTCAGTCTCAGTGTCTTAATATCAGGTCTGTGTCACACCAAAATGTTAGTTATTTAGGTTGGAATTGTAGAAAATCTGAAATGTGCTGTAAATAGTACTTATCAGGACAATGTGGGCCAGTTCACCAGGAAGCCTAAGGGCCAAGAAAAATTGGTCTGAGGGCCGCATTTGCCCCCGGGCCTGAGTTTGGACATGCCTGGTCTAAAGGAATAGTATGGACTGCAGACTTTAAAGTTGGGCTCACAGTGTGCAGTCTTGTTTGATTTGAAGACGTTCCGCATTATTCACAAACTCACACTGTACGAGGAGAGCTCTCGACAGAGGTGTGTGATCTGTGCGAGCGATGGATACAGGCACCTGCTCACACGAGGTCCTGCTGTCTTCTCGCACAGCACGTTTAAACGCCCCAAACATCACACAATCATCACCAAACTGTCAGCTTCAGCACTGACAGTTTGGTGAAGTGTGAGGCTTTTGCTTTCATACTTTTCTGGCTTTTGTCCGTGCTGTGAGACATGTCAGAGGCACTTGACCCAGATCATCTCAGTGTCTCTCACTCCAGCCCGTCAGACCTACGTTTACTGCTGCCTGCGGTTGTATTTTACAGTGTCTCTCAACCCTGCTTTAGCAGAGCTTGAACTAAGGCTGGGTGATACAGGGATAAAAATGGAATCATGAGCTCGTCCCTGTGACAATCTGCTATTTTTGTGAAATCGTCGTATCGTGATTCACTGTTTGTCTCTTTAATGCAGCTGCGCAGCAAAAAATGTAAATCTATCCAAGTTCAAAATGACTTGAATTTATCATTTTTATCTGGATTTGAGTAGATTTAACTCAGTAAGATCAGTGGATACTATTTATTTTATGGAACTAGATTATTTGACTTGTTTCGAACCGTTTATGACTTTTGACGTTTAAATACATTATTTCTTACTTCAATCCAAATTATCTGTCAGTGGGTTAAGATAATTTTACTTACCCCATTGACAAATGTATTTTCTTACTTTGAGCAAAATTATTGTGATGATCAGTCAGAAACGGTTGAAACAAGTAAAATAATCTAGTTCCATAAAATAAATAGTATCCACTGATCTTAACGAGTCAAAATGTCTGAAATTCAGATTAATATCCTGGAATCAAGACATTTTAGCTCATTTAAAACTTCATTATTTGCAGTGTGTCTCTTCAAACACACTTTTCTCCTGTTGTTTAGCCTCTGAAGCCTCTGAGCAGATGACTTTATTTACCTCTTAAAGGCCAGGGCTGCACAATTCAACCAAATTGACACAAAATCGCAATTTTAAAGGCAATTTTTGAAGTGCAATCATTTCTTCCACAAACAACAAAATGTGTTGCTTTAATCTGAATAAAAACTGCTAACACTGTAGTTTGGATTTGTGCAAACATGTTCAACAACAAACAAGCGACAAAAGCGCAACCAAAAGCGACAAAAACGCTCCCACAAACAACAAACGCAACTCAAGGCACCAAAATGCGACTAAAAGTGACAAAATTGCAGCTGGAAATGACAAAGGCGCGACTAAAAGTGACAATGACGCGGTTAAATATGACAAACGCAACTGAACGTGATGTAAACGTGACTAAAATCGGTGAAAATTGTGAATCTGAGCAGAATCTGACTATCAAAACATAAATCGCAAATCTAATCGCACTGGTTAGAAAAATCACAATTAGATATTTTTCTCCAAATTGTGCAGCTCTATTAAAGGCAATAGAAAAATACAAAGTGAACATGAATCGTGATAAAATCGAAATCACGATCTGGTCCAAGAAAATCATAATAATCATTTTTTGCCGCATCAGATAAAGTTAATTTAAGGTGAGACGCTGCAGGTAAAAAGGTAAAAATCTTAAATTTAAAGATATCAATTTGAGACGTCTCCTGTAGTTTACTCACATAAATGTAAGAAAATAATGTATTACAAGTTTTTCATCATGTTATTTTGATGCAGAAACAAAGTGTTTTATGTTTAAAAATGGCCCAAAATACACACATTAGAGACGTTTGAAAAATGGACAGAACCAGGTTTAAATTTCTTGGTTCATTTTGTACGCATATTGGATACAAAAAAAATGACATTTTGGATTTCTTATTTAACTTTTAAGTAAACTAGATCTGACTAAAATTGTCAGAAAAAGTTAAATTTCGCCTCATTTTTTTGACTTAAAACTCCAATAAATCAGTTTTAGAATTAGATATCAAAAAATCCCTCGGTACGTTTCGTCAAAATCTTGTTCAGTCCAAGATTGTAAAGTTCGTTGTGTGTAGGACGTAGCTTAAGCGGTGATTCTTATGTCTCGAGGGGAGAAAAGTGCACGAGTCCCAGAGAAATCTATGAATGAAGTGGATTAAATTAAGTAATGAAACATCTTTAAGAGCAGATTGGACAAGTTTGTCATTTTCAAATGAAAGTGTAATTGTTGAGAGAGTAAACTGACCAAAAAAAAAAAAAAAAAATTGCCTGTAGTGTCCCGCCTTAAAGTCTTGCCAGCCTCCAAAATCCCAAAGTCTTAAAGTAATAAACGATTCAAATCTTTCCAAATACAATAATGCTTACAGTAAATCGTCTTCATTAAACTCTTCATGCTGTGACTAGGTTTGTTTGATCGTGTGGATTTTGTGCCTGCTTTGGTCGTTACTCGGAGTGGGTTTCTGTCCAACCGAACGGGACTTGAAAGCCTCGTGAAGCTAAATGTTCCAGGGGGCTAGTAAACGCTGCTGCCCGCTCACGCACGGAGGCACAGGAAGAGCAAATCAAACAAGAACAGGACTGACCTTGATTCTTGACTGTTTCCTGGAAGTCTTAAAAAAAAAAAAAGACAATGTTGTAACTTTACCTATTAAAACGTGTATTGAGGATTTATTTTTTTGTCTTCCTGGAGATGTGCGACAGGCCTCGGCTCTGACAGTGTTCAAATCCAGGCTTAAAACTGTCCTGTGATAAGATTGATGCGTGGAAAGCGAAGGGGTTTTAGTGGAAGGATGAGGGACAGCGTCTGATGCATCGAGCTAAAAAGACAGAGAAATAAAAAGCACTTTGAATATTAAGAAATGTGGGGAAAAGCAGCTGAAGAAAGGAAGGAAAAGGAACGTGAAAGTTGAGAAAGAAATCTGAATCGTCTGCACTCTTCTCTTTTAAAGTGTTTTTTGTTGTGATATCTAAAAATCAAAATGGGATCCCAGTCAATTAAAAACCCTCCTGCAAATAATTTTTGTTGAGTCTAAAGTGATTATCTGAAAAGTTAGGAAGGATTTTTAGGAAATCCTCTGAAAAACGAATGTTTAATTTTGTTTTATACTTAATTTAGTTATATCTGAAAATTAAAATGGGATCCCAGTCGAGTAAAGATTGTCCAGCAAAGGATTTTTTGTGAAGAAAATGTCATTTTTATGAATAAAACTGATGAGTGGAAAGAGGACGTCGGAGAGAGGCTGACTGACCAACACGCCGAAAGTGAGAATACCGTGCCACTGGAATCGCCAAAGACGAACAGGACAAGGAATTAAATGAGAGAAAATCATGCTGCTTGAATCGGCCAGATACAAACGGCACAAAAAGGAGCACAAACAACGTGAAAATGACCTACGAAAAGCAAATCAAACCGCTATACTTGAGCAAGGGAGATGGAGCAGCGGTATGGTCAATTACAGAAAATCATGCTGCTCGAGTCGGTCAGATACAAATGGAAGAAAAAGTGGGAAAATGAGATGCGAAAAGCACAACAAACTGCAAAACTCGAGAAACTAAGGGAGATGGAGAAGCGGTATGTTGAAATGGAGAAAAACATGCTGCTGGAATCGTCCAGACACGAACTGCGCAAAAAGGCCAAGAACGTGAAGATGAACTCCGAAAAGCGTGTCAAACGGCTACAGTCGAGCGAGTAAGGGACACGGAGGGGCGGTATGTTGAAGTAGTGGTTTTTGAAATAGACTTGTAAGGACAGCTGTACAGGCTTTTCGAGTTTGTACGGCTGCCCAGTGCAACAACAACAACCCTGAACACAGACAAGGTTACGAAAGGTGAGTGAGTCCTCGTCTGTTCTTAGCCCTGTTTGTCGTCAGGGTTGGTAGGTCTGAGTGGGTGACGGTCATGAGGAGTTAAGAGCTGTAGGGGGCAGCGGTGCAGACTTCTAGAGTTTGGATGGCTGCCCTTTCAGCTCACTTTGAGGAGGTCTCTCTGCTGTTTTCATAGTGCATGTTGGGTTGATAGTGCTTGAGACTTCGTGGGAGTGTTTTCTTACAGTCTTTTGCCAAACTGCCACCTTGTTATTGTGGGAAAGTTTTGTGTTTTGGTGTTCCTGCGGTTGTGGCTTGTTTTTAACTTTAGGTGTTGCATGTTGGAAGAACATATGCTCGCTTTAACTTTAATAAACTTGAATTAATAAATGTTTTTATTTACTGTCCATAATTTCAGGACATAATTTCTGGGGCAGTATTTTAATAATATTCAACTTCATAATAATGCACATTAATTGTTTTGAATCATTTGACTAAACGGAGTACAATTATAATTCATTAAAAAGTGTCCGTTTTGTTATAACAAATTCCAAAATGGAATTAAATATTTGGATTAAGCTAAATATGAATATTTTCAAGTTGAATTGTTATAACATATTTTTACTTTGTTTTCTTTCATTACACAGATAATCGCAAATAATAATAAAATCGTAAAATTGCGTTTCCTTCTAAAATGATATACCATGACATCCCTAACTGTCGTCGTATGTTCAAGGTCCACACATGATCACTGGTGCAGGATCTGTTGTCGTCTCACTGTCAAAGCCACTATTTTCTGTGCAAATATTCTTTGGTCGTCTCTTTAAAACCACTTTTTTATTTCTTGGTTCTTTTATACGCACAGAAAAACAATTCAAGTGCCCATGACATGTTGGACTACTCTTTTAACTAAAATGCAGTTAAGATATTTCAAATTCAACTAAACTCTTTACAAATTTTCCCCCAGTTTAGTCTTTTTTTTAGGTTTTTAATTTTACTTCCTGGTTGTAAATGATGACATCACACTAGGACCCATCCTGTACACTGGGCCAAAACTCTTCTAATATCCCGGATTTTTTTTATTTATCAAAGAAAATTATATATGTGAACAACTTTGTTTTGGTGAATCAATATTTAGAAGTTTCTCTTGTGCTAATGATAAACTATAAACTTTGGCTCCGTAGTGTGAGGTCATCGTTTTGTTTACTTCCTGAAATTATTAACAGATATTTCAACTTTTCTCCATAAGCAGCGACCTGATTGGTGTAAAACTATAATTTATATTTAGATCAGGTATTAATACACTAAATTAAGTCGAAATTAGACAATCATTTTAACCTATCATACGCACTTTAACTGTATCCGTAAGAAAATTATATATGTGAACAACTTTGTTTTGGTGAATCGATGTTTATAAGTTTCTCTTGTGTAAATGATAAACTATAAACTTGGCTCCATAGTGTGAGGTAATCGTTTTGCTTATTTCCTGAAAAATTTCAACAGATATTTCAACTTTTCTCCATAAGCAGCGACCTGATTGGTGTAAAACTATTATATTATTGGTATTAATACACTAAATAAAGTCAAAATTAGACAATCTTTCTACTGTCAGGCGCACTTTAACTGTCTCCGTTCGTGAACACACCGATACATTCCTATTAAACGCTGGCGTACGACTCTGTAAAGCTATCATTTCCTTCACGGTAAAGGCCCGTACGGTTCAAAGACAGATATAAGACCAGTATCTGTGGAACACGGTCACCTGTACGTGTGTGTCTGTGTCTCTGTGGGAGGGTCGGATCCAATCTTGTGCTCCATCAAAGTGCTCTACCATCAAAAGACCAGCGGGATCAGATGACCTCAGACACACCAATCATCTACACAGTCGCCAAGGCAACAGGGGTCACCAATCCCATCACAACCCCGCACCGCGCGCTGACCTTCAGCTCCGACCCCGCTCCTCCACCTGCCGCCGTCCAGGGATGGCTTCGATCCACGAGCAGGGCTATGTGAAGCTGATGGAGTTTAGGGTTAGCGTTTAAGAATTTGTGATCGTTGAAGTCGTAATCTGAATCGAAAATGAATAAACCTTGGGCCAGGGATGCACGTTTTCGATTTCTTCTTTAACCGATCTTTGGAGTCCGTCGCGGTCAATATTTGGTTAACAGGTTGTGTTTTTTGTTAAGAGTTTTTTATAACTGTACGAGTCGTAAAAGACATCAGTGCATTTCGACGTAGACACGGAGCAGCAGCAGGTCTTTGAACTTATGCACCACACGACTGAATGAAGGCTCCTACAAACGCTGTTTTGACACACTGTTGTACTCATTGTCACGTTACGAAGTCGCTAACGTTAGCCCTTTATGTCAGCTTGTGCAGGTAAAGGATGGATAGTTTTCCGCTTGCAAATAAACCATGCAAGATCAAAATTAGTTCATAAATACTGTAGTGTCTCAGGTTTGCTCCGTCTTTATGAAATACAGACACTATTTGGAGTTGGCAGCGCACTTGTTTTCACTGAGAGGCGTCACATTTGCATGCAGTGCTCCCTTGGTCACCCTCAAGTGGTGCAATTGTGTATTACAACATAATAAACAAGGCAAAAAATGAAACGTGCCAGTTAACCGAGCATGACGTCTTCACTCGGTTAAGCGTTTAGTCAATTTAATATGTTAATCCATTAACCATGAACACCCCTACTTTGGACATAATTTGCGCTCGGAGGGCAACAAGAGATGAACCCCAGAATAATGACTCTCCGCTTCACATGGTGGTGTCACCAGGACGATACCACCACAGTATCAAGCAGCACTAGGGCTGGGCAATCGTCATCAATCATCGACAAAAGTAAACATCGATATTTTGTTGGAGTATCCTGATAATGTAATTCAGACGATATTATGTCAATCCAGCAGAAACGTGTTTAAACATGTATTTAAAAGTAGTATTTGAGATTTAATTATCAGACAAATGTGAAAAATTGTAACATAAAAGTGCAGAAATATCACCTTAAACCCTTATTTGAAAGTTTACAACTCAGCTTTATCTTTAATCAGCTTTTGTGTAGCGTCGTTCCTTACAGACAGTATAATCAGTTCTAAAATTGTTCATATCTTCAAAACAACATTCGCAATATTATCTAAAAGTTGATATAGTGTCCACTCCTATACGCCCCTGACAGCCATTTGAAATACTCGTCTGATGGAAATAAAATAATTTTGTTCTTTACGTTTTATACAAGTCATACCATTGTACAATATGACTGGGACTTCTGCACCATGTGAAGTTAGATATGTTACCTTAGACAGTAACATGAATTCCTACTCAAATCCACCAGCGGATCGGACCAAAAAGACCAATGACAGAGCCGTTTTGTGGTTTTGAGTGACAGCAGCCCCAGAAAGATAATGTGTAAAACCTGACTCAGAAGGCTGCACATATCAATCTGTCATGTGCCTGGTTGGATATAGTTGATTCATTAATTCACCGACCAAAAACAAAACACACAGAGCAGAGTACAAGAGAGGCTAAGAGGAGAGTTTTCCTCTTGTGCTGCGGGACACAGAGGAAGGACACTTCTCATTCTCCCGCACTGAGACCTTTGTTTGCTCGTTAATATTTTTATTGTGTTAAACTTAGCGGCCCAAAGTGCTTCAATTGCCGGTTTGGAACAAATAAAGTGATATTGATTTTGGTTTGGTCAATTTTATTTCAAACATCATTCATTTCAAACATTAGGCATCTACTAACTACAGAACAATTATTAAAAAAGGATTGGGTTTGAAATGCAACCTTATCTAGAGCCATCGCCTTTCAATGCAGTGATTCTACAATGTTTATTAACACCTTAGTCCTTACAAAAAGCAATCACACACACTATTTTACGACACAGTTTCTGATATAATTTTTTTTTTTTATTGACTGCCTGATGGTAATATTATTTAAAGTGAAAGTGCTAAAGTCTCTGTCCTGGTCCCGGTCAGAGCTTCACTGCAAACACAAACACTGATGCTCCGACTGGCTCTGTGCTCATCCGTGTTTCAGATTCCTCCGTCATGTGCTCATCTGGACAACCGCCTCTTTTTCCACCGTCAGGATCAGCAGCGGACACAACGCCCGGAAAAATACTCTGCTTCCAGCCAAACAAGTTACTACAGTATGTATAGAAACTTAAAGTATCCAAAATGTTACTCAAGTGTGTTTTGCATGAGAGATTCCCAACAAATGATGTAGACCAGGGGTGTCCAAACTTTTTCCATCGAGGGCCACATACTGAAATTTAGACCAAGCGGAGGGCCACAATTAAATCGTGAAACGTTTAAAAAAGTTGCATTAATCTGATTTTTAAAGCGCCACCACAACTAAATACAGTCTCAGTGCTTTAATATCAGGTCTGTATCGCACCAAAATGTTAGTTATTTAGGTCAGAATAGTAGAAAATCTGAAATTTGCTGTAAAAAGTCTTAGGACAATGTGGGCCAATTCACCAGGAAGCTTGAGGGCCAGGAAAAATTGGTCTGCGGGCCGCTTTTGGCCCCCGGGCCTTAGTTTGGACATGCCTGATGTAGACTGAGCCAATTTACCCAGGGCATGAATGAATTTGTTTTTATTTTGTCTATTTATCATTAGGAGCCCCACTAGCTGCACACAATGTCAGAATCACAAACACCTTGAATTCTTCTATATCCCCTGAACATAACATAACACTAACGATACTCTTAATCTGACACTTTTGTAATCGTTTGTATTTGTTCAAACAGTGCTCTTACCATTACTACCCAGATATTCTTTTTCTGTTGACTTAAATACGATTTTACTACCAATTTGTGAAATTTGTTTTGCTGTACACGTGTTTTTCATTTGTAAAGTCATGATGTTTGTACAGCAGGAACTATTTCTAATAAAAGTAACCAAAGAATTCAACAGTCGGTCCTTCGCAAATAAACAGTCTTAATGCATTTGTTTCATGTTTGCTCTATAACGTCTTTTCTGTACTGTGCATGCTGCTGTGTTTTGGATCTTTTGTACTTTTTCAATCAGGTCGGCATTTGCATTTGACCAAATTGTGGGACAGTAATCCAAACTGGATAACAGCAGAGCTTGAGTGATCAGTTTGAGTGCACGTTGGTCTAAAAAGAACTTTTAATAGATGCTAATATACCACTCATTTGATACACACTGTTTCCCTGTCACTGCTTCCACGGTGGCAGAGCGGCTAGAGCTTCTGCCTCTCAATAAGGAGATCGTGGGTTCGAATCCCAGACCACCCCAACATCGTGGGTTCGAATTCCGAACCACCCTAACATCACATGATCTCTCTGGGTGGAGTCTGCATGTCCTCCCCGTGTTACCGTGAGTTCTCTCCGGGTTCTCCGGCTCCTCCCACCGTCCAAAGACATGACTGTGTAGGTTAATTGACAACTCTAAATTGTCCCTAGTGAATGAATGTGAGAGTGAATGGTTGTCTGTCCTTGTCTCTGTCTCTCTGTGTCAGCCCTGCGACGAGTTGGCCACTGTCCAGGGTGTACCCCGCCTAAGGCCCAAAGTCACTGGGATAGGCTCCAGTCACCCGCGACCCCTAACGGGAATAAGCGGTAGAAAATGAATGAATGAATGAATGAATGTTTCCCTGTCAGTGTGTTTTCTATTGTGAGGCCAAGCAGTTTTGTTTCCTGCACTTGCATCATTTACCATTCATTTTTAACTCTGGGTTTTTACAAAGTGAATACCGTGAACCTGTAACAACTGAATTAGTCTTTCCTACATCCAACACCAACTGATTCTGTTGTACCCAGTTTACCAGTTCTCGGGTTTGGACATCCGGGTGTCAGAACTCGTGTGACGCTTTGCTCGGCTTGGCAAGCACAGGTAAAAGGAAAACATCAGAGCGAAGTCCAGAGGAAAGTATGGCATGACTGGAGTAGAGCCTCAAATCGTGAAAACTGAAGATTGTAAAACTAACGCTGTGTGATGGAGTGTAGATATAAAGGCACCTTGACACCATCGGAAGTTAAACAAAAAAGCCCTTTAGCTTCCAAAGTTAGACAAACCAAATCTGTATTTTCCCACAGCAAGTCACAAATAACTTGAAATGCTGTAGTTAGTTCTTCTGGATCAGACACTGACAGTGGATTTTCTTCTCGTTGGGACTGTTAATCCACCGGCATTTGTACGCAAACTAAACAGTGCCAAACCAGCAGCTAAAGGTGCTGAAGTCCACAACCTGAATCCTCACGATGATCACTGGGAATGGACTTCCACATCCAACAAGTGTGAGCGCTTAAGAGAGAAAAATGAATAATGTGACCATGTGACACGACAAAAGACTAAAGGAGAGCGGGACATGGACCTGTGCCATGACCAGGTGAGTGTCTTGAGCGCCGCAGTGGTTCCTGGTGTTTATTCTATTGTTGTGTGCTGTTATTCTTGAGAATTTGAAGAGAGCGTAAAGTTTACCATTACTTTCCATTGTAGTTTGCCCCTTCATTAAAAATGGCGAATGGCGTTAAGGACGTGACACAGTATTAGACGCGACTCCGAACCCGAGAATACACGAATAATGCAAATGAAAAGCCATTTTGCAGTTTCCAGACAATCACTATATGACACAGATGTTTCTTTTTTCTAATACTATAGATTTAATGTAAGTGGGAGCTGTAACTAAAATCTTGAATAGTAGTCTTAGTATAAATGTATAAAAAGTACTTATGATAGAATTTAAAGTCTTTGTATCTAGGGCTGTACAATTAATCGTGTATTCATTCATTCATTCATTTTCTACCGCTTATTCCCGTTAGGGGTCGCGGGTGACTGGAGCCTATCCCAGTGACTTTGGGCCTTAGGCGGGGTACACCCTGGACAGTGGCCAACTCGTCGCAGGGCTAACACAGAGACACAGACAAGGACAGACAACCATTCACTCTCACATTCATACACTATGGGCAATTTAGAGTTCTCAATTAACCTACACAGTCATGTCTTTGGACGGTGGGAGGAAGCCGGAGAACCCGGAGAGAACCCACGGTAACACGGGGAGGATATTTCAATTACTACTCTATTCTAGTGGTTTTTGACCTTTTTTGAGTCGTGGCACACGTTTAGGTTTGAAAAGATGCCATGGCACACCACCTTTTTGACTTTTTAGTGAACAAAATATGGTATATAATCTGTCAAATAATGTCTGTTTCTTTAACTTTGACATTTGTGATGGTTCTATTTTGGTACAGATAGCTGTTCAGGTCACTGCAAAATTGTACTTTTATTTAATGTGTGAATCCAAATTACACAGTTCTTCAAGGCACACTGGTTGAAAATCAAAGTCCTATTCAATTACAAAAATGTTTTAATTGAAAACACAATGAATTTCCATCTGTTGAAATATAAGTGCACTCTTTTTGCCTCAACACCTGGAGCAAAGACACTTTTCTAAAACATTTCTAACCTATACCTTCTCAACTGAATAATTTTGACACTATTGAAGTAATTGTTGGAAATAATTGTGATTTCAATTACGCACCAAATAATCAAGCAGCCCTACCAATTTGCACTTGAACAGATCACAATGAGACCTCAAAGTTTCCCCAAAAACCAGGAAGTGCTTTTGTAGTTGTTTTCAGCTTCACTGCGAAAACGAAACTCGCTCTGGCCTCTAAAAGTTGTGAAAAGCACTGAAAAGTCATTTGGTGAATAATTTGGATGCTCGGAACATGTGAAAAAGTGAAGGGCACACCATTGGACTGCTGCAGATATTTAAAAATGAACTAGTTCTGCTTTTCCCGTATTTGAAGACGTTAAAAAACAGGTACAGAGCCTTTAAAGTACAACGCACGTCTGTGAGAGTAGCTTCCCTCGCCGTGTAACCGCTGAGCCGCTGAAAGTCCACAGGTGCTTCTCTGTGCAGGTCTAATCCCTCCCGTGTGGGGCTGATGGACGGAGGGCTTCCGCGGACACGCAGCCTTTAGCGGGGTGTGCTGGTGCATCTCATCTCCGCACCGCAGCAAAGCCACAAATCTGTCGCCGCGGTAATGAGAGAGCATGTGATCCTGCCAATAGCACAATTATCAGGACATGTCAGTAAATATACACAGGCGGTTATCTAAATCTTAGTAAAGCAGTGGTGTGTCCAGGTTTTTAGGGCTTGGCGCGACTCTTTTCAGACCATTAAAAGGGGTATTTAGAGCCAAATAAGATGAACGGTGTGGGAATTACAACAGTTTGTACTTGTGCCGCCCGCTTTTAAAGGAACCATACGCAACGGGACAAATTAACAAACATAAATCAAACTTTCACTTTTTAATACTTGGTTGCAAATCTTTTCAATTCAAGTCAATTACAGCCTAAAGTCGATGCTAGTTTTCATCCTGGTGATGCTCTGCCAGGCCTCTACTGCAATTGTTTTCAGTTCCTGCTTGTTCTTGGGGCATTTTCCCTTCAGTTTTGTCTTCAAGTGAAATGCAATCTCAATCAAATTCATGTCAGGTGATTTGGCCATTGCATAACATTCCACTTTGTCTTTGGTTGATTTCACAGTGTGCTTTGGGTCACTGTCCATCTGGACTGTGAAGTGCATCTAATGAGTTCTGGAGCATTTGGCTGAATATGAGCAGATAATGTTACCTGAAACACTTCAGAATTCATCCTGATCCTTTTGTCAGCGTCACATCATCAATAAATACAAATGAACCCGTCCCATTGGCAGATACAAGCCCACACCATGACACCACCTGCTTCACTGATGATGTGGTGCTTTAGATCATCAGCAGTTCTTTTCCTTCTCCAGACTCTTCTCTTCCATCACTCTGGTACAAGCTGATCTTTGTCTCATCTGTCCATAGGATCTTGTTTCTGTGAAGGCTTTTTAGATGATGTCTAATCTGCCATCCTTTTTGAGGCTCGTCAATGGTTTACCTTGTGGTGAACCCTCTGTGTTGATTCTCTTTGGTGAAGTCTTCTCTTAATTGTTGACACTGACACACAAACACTTACCTCCTGCAAAGTGTTCTTGATCTGGCCAGCTGTCGTGAAGGGGTTTTTCTTCACCGGGGAATTAATTCTTCCATCATCCACCAGTTTTCCGCGGTCTCCTGGTGCTTTTGGTGTCGCTCAACTCACCAGTGTGTTCTTTCCTTTTAAGAATTTTCCAAACAGTTGATTTGTCCACACCTAATATTTTTGCTACCTCTCTGATGGGTTTGTTTTGATTTTTCAGCTTTTCATTGACTGATAGTGACACCTCTCTGGATCTCATGTTGAGAGTTGACAGCTACAGATTCCAAATGCAAATTGCACACTTGAAATGAACTCTAGACCTTTTATCTGCTCCTTGTAAATGATATACTGAGGGAATAACAGACACAGCTATGGAACAGCTGAGCAGCCAATTCTCCCATTCCTTTTGGTCCCTTAAAAAGTGGGAGGCACATATATGAACTGTTGTAATTCCTACACTGTTCACCTAATTTGGATCTAAATACCCTCAAATTAAAGCAATTGAAGTTGGAAGTCTACAGTTAAAGCACATCTTGTTTGTTTCATTTCAAACCTATCGTGGTGGTGTATAGAACCAAATATATTAGAATTGTGTCTATGTCCCAATATTTATGGTACATGCAAAAATCAGGACAAGTTCTATTCACTTTTAAAACAATAATAATCAGATACAGCCCCTTTAAGTGATCATTTACCTGATCTTATCTTTGTTAAAGTTTCAACAGACTTTCGTAGTACAACTTTTCATCAACGACTTTTCAGCAGCGACTTTTCAACGTTGCTGTGACATCCAAAGGTAAGATGAGTGATTTGTGGATTGCTGGTGCGAACGCTGGAACGCAGTGAGAGACGGTTACGGTTAAGCGTGTTAAATGAGACGTCCGTGCCACAGACAACAGCCTCTACGTGACTTTGTCCACAGAGGCCTCTTCATATGGAACAGAGGAAAATGAACAACAACAAAAAAAACACTTACAAAACAGTTTCACCTTTTAAGAAGTGCGTGGGCAAGACATGATTGATTAGTGAGTGGGCAAAGAGACACATCCATTCTAATGCAAGCGTGTAAAGGTCTTAAGGAGGTAAGAGAAGGAAGAAAAGTTGGTCCACACAACTTGTATACTTTGTAATTGAAGTTGAATCTAGAGTCTACTGCATAATACAGGGCTATCCATCTTCCAGATTTGTTGGAGGGCCATGTCCTCTGGGCCGGGACCGCATGACACACTAGACCAACACTAGATCGCTTTCAAGAGGATAAAATAATGTAAAAAATGTAAAAAATATAAATAAAAATGTTAAATGTCAAGCAACCAGGATTAAACAAGGGCTGAAGTAGATCCCAACATTCTTTTAAAATATTTGGAACATGGGTCGTCCGCCGGATCAAATTGTTTGGAGGGCCGTATATGTTCCTTGGGCTTGAGCAGAACTCAGTAATTTCAACGACCGAGCTCCCCCTGTGGGTCTTTTGTGAACTTACACTTCCAGTAAAATGCCAATTTTACGATGACGAAAGCTTTTTTTTTTTCCTTTTCCGTTTTATTGAAATAAGGAAGTACAGTCACATACAAAAACATTTAATGTCGCCAAATATAAAAAAGAGAGCCATGGTTTCTCAGGAGAGTTGTCTTTGGGTCGGCGTCAAGAAAGTTGCAAGGCTGGTTTTCCACTCAGAGGCAGCAGGGGGAGACGGCGAGAGCTTCAAACGCCCCGACAATACATTTACAACCACCGCACGGACTTATGAAGACGTTTAATGAGGTAAAAATAAACCACTAAGCCACCCGGCCTTTAAAAAACAAGTCTCTAGGACACAGATCAAAATATTGCACAGGACTAGAAACAGAAGCCCTATTCGGACGGGTTTTGTTTTACCTGGAACCTCGGGTAAATAGTAATAATGTCGAATGTTGTCTGTGTCACTAGTACCGTGTGAATCGTCCATGTCTGTGAAAGCGTCTCCCCAATTTTACCTCCTGAATTTCAGCAAATTCAGAGGTCCTCGGGTGGTTTTAGTCCCGTGAGATTCTCATGTGTGTGATTTGGACAGTTTGCTTTGAACCTTATATCGGTTCAAAATGTCTCTACGTCCATTTATGTCCAAACTTTGGATCGAGGGGCTGAGTCAACGTGAATGGATTTTACTGTAACAGAGAAGCTCCGGCTTTTTCATAACAAGTACGATCGCGTGGACGTCTTTTGCATCATCGATCGCAACAAAGTGGTACACACTAAAACCAAACCAAAAATAGTTGTAAATAAAAGAAACGCTTTCAACATGGATGAATTCAAATGTTCTCGTCACATCAAATTTGTTTATCAGTCCAACATTTCCGCAATAAAGTCTGTAAATAACTGACATCTAAGCTAAATCTGTGCTAGTGCTCAAAATAAAACACAGACATCGTGGGGTGATTTCAATTTTATGTCGAGGTAAAACTGATCCTGTGCGAAAAGGGCACTGCTACTTGTCCTAAAAATTCAGCAAAAGTCAACAAAGTCTGGAATAATTCAACATTTTTGTAATATTTCAACAACAGACATGTCTTCACCTCGCATGCCTAGTGCGTGTGAAGCCCAGACCCGGGTCGCTGCGCTCTTTCTGGGGGAGGAGAAACTTCTTGGATGTCTCTCTCTCACACACATCTGGCTCTTAGAAGTGTCTGCGCACACATGGATCCATTAGTTCCAGTACCAGGTGGAGTCCCAGGCCGGCCCCGGGCGAGCACTTCCCCGGGGGCCCCTAACCACCCAGGCACCAGAACACACAGCTCAAGAACGTCTTTATGGCAGGTGATTCCAAAAGCATGCAGCCACTTCAAAGTCTGGTCTCACCTCACAGCAAGAAAAGGGTTCGTAGGAGTGCTTGAAAACCTTGAAAATGCTTGAATTTGACCACGTTCTCTTTAAGGTTGGGGAACGGCCTTGAATTTTGGAAAAAGTACTTGAAAATGCATGAAATGTTGACTTGCCGCTCTGTTTCCAATGCGTTTTGACAGTTGGGAGTGTTTATAGTCTCAAATGTATTGTTCTGATGTACTCTAAACGAAACGAAAATTAGATAGAAAGTTGGAGCTGACGACCATCGAGAGAATGAACCGTGAACGAGTCATGAACATGGTCGCGTTTTGATGTTATGAGTTACATGCTAATTTATTCAAATGACCAAAACTGCATGAAATTGCTTCTGATTTCCCCAAAATTTCCACACACCCCAACAAAGCATTGTGATCTCAAATTGCAAACTGGGAGAGAAACAGAAAAAAAGTTTGTTACTGTCCTGAAAGCAAAAAAACAGCGTTGTGTCGGGGCCAAGTTAAGTGTAAAAGTGCTGGTAAAGTCTTGAAAAGTATTTTGATTTTGTCTTTGAAAAGGTGCTGAAACCCTGAAGAAGTTCCCACGTTCAATTCCCAGGCCAGATGGGGTTTTTCTGTGTGCTGTTTGAATGTTCTCCCTGTGTCTGGTTGGGTTTCCGAGGGGGTGGGTTCCCCTAACTCTCTCAGCATGTCACACTTCTGACTAAGCTCCAGGCTCAAGATCTGGAGATGTGTCCCGGGGCACTACACTCATTTCGTGTGCATGCACAAGTATGCTCTAGATCCTGTTTTTTCTCTTGACCCAGTCTACATGCAGGTCACAAAGCCAAACGTCATCAAGTTATTTAACATTAGCAATGAAACTTGATAAATAAAATTGCTAACATATAAAAATTCAGTTTCATTCTGGCGTCCTGCAGGTGTCCTGCTGGATTTTTTATTAATTTATTCCTTTTGATCCACCGTCTGATAAAAGGAAACTATAAAGCTGCTGGACTTATTCAATATGAAAAGAAGGCTGTAACCCTCTTAGTTACAGTCAAATAAATCATTCTGGGATGAATTTGAGTCAGTTTTTACTCTAAAAGCATAGATTAAAAAAATTTAAAAAGTTAAGTTAGCTTCAGCTTTGGAAGCCAGAAGTAGTGTCAATCAGGCAAAATCTAAAGACACCAGCTTCACTTCATATATTTCACTTCACTTCATATATTTAACAAAGAAAATTTAGGTGGACTTTAAAATCTGATATTCCTCTGAGCAGAGCTTGTTTCCAAGTGTAATCAGAGTTAATCAGACACCAGAGGCCAAAACTACAGAGTCCCATCTTCACAACAAGTCCAGGGAATAGTTTGTTTGAATTGGGGCTCACTTTAGTCAGGTGTTTTAGGAAAAACAGGTCCGATCTGTAAGTATATAAAACAACACCTTTGCAATTTTAGATAAATGACAACTCAATTACTTAGACTTTCAAGCTTTGGTTGTTTCTGAATGCTGAATGCCTCTCCTGGCATGACTGGAGAGCACTAAATACTTCAGTTCTCCTGCTGTGTATGCCATTTGGTCAAACAAAGTTACTCATTTACATTCATGTTTGACATGATGCATTTTTGGATGCTTCATTCTAGATAAAGTTTTAAAGGTAGTCATCTGGATATTGTTTTAAATATCAAGACGTTTCGACTTCCATTTGAAAGTAATTTTCAATCTAAGGAGCTTGTCTGAGAAGCTAAACTTTATGCTGCTTGGAGCTGACTAGGCCCTGTCCTCAGGGAGGAAGTGTAATCTAACAGGCATTTCACTGGTTTGTTGTCTCACTTGACCAAGGTGAGAGGACACTGTTGTAAACAGCTGGTAAATTGTATGTTAATCCACCATTATTGTTCAAAAGAGGGACTCTCCATTTTCACAAAAATGGCCCCGTGAGGCCTTTTAAATTCAGATGACACATTTCCATCAAGGGATATTATAGGTTTGTACACAAATACTAAAATACACAATTGTATTATTTCAGCGCTGTCCCTCTCCATGTTCCAGCGTGAATCACCCAGAGGTAGTTTAAGAAGCCAGATGCACATGCAGCAGATAGAAATGGGCCTCTCACTGCCCAGACACCAGCACACATTGCCTACAGAGCCTTACTCATAGATCTTTACAGCAATGGATTCCACTGGCCTGTTTTTCAAGCACGGAGCCACTTCAAAGTCTTAACCCGCTTTTCATTGTTCGCCTCACCTTTGGGCTTGGTCGTCTTTAACCTGCCACATCTCCCCTCGTCTCGTCTCAGGACAGATTGGTCACGCATGCAGCCACAGGGGCAGAGGTGGGCTCTTTGTAGCTCCAAACTGTCAGAAAGTCTATACACCGTATATACTAGACGCTTTGACTGTTACGAGTGCACATGAAGATGGGGCTGCTGCGCAATAGGAATGGTATGATTGTTTAGTCCAGTGTTCTTCAGGCTCATATGTGTGAAACATTTAATGAAAAATGTTTGCTACAGTCCCCAAAGGTAATCCTCACTTTCTCACATACATTTTTAAGCTTTCAGAGGCCAGAGTGAGTTATGCCATCACAGTAAACCTAACAAAAACTCATTCATCATCATTTGCACCTCTTGGTTTGTGGAGAATAAAACGCTTTATAATTAGATACAAAATCTCCAAGATCCCATAAACAAATAAACAGTGCAGTCCAATAAAAACACGTCTTAGATACGCAGAGATTACAAACTATAGTCCCTCCCCCATGAACTTGCATGTGTTGTTTTGTTGCTTAAAGGTCCCATATTCTGCTATTTTCCCCTTTACACAGTCTATTCTAAGGGCTTTGTTGATACATTTTTGCGTTGTGCAATATCCATAACATAACAGTTTCCAAAAAACACCCATTTCTTGGACTGGCCCCCCTCCTTGCAAAAGCAAACGGCTCACTCTGAGATCCGACCCCCCCAACAGAGAGCAGGCTGCCTCCCCCGCCCAACCCGCGCGGCTCCCCCGCCCAACCCGCGCGCCTCCCCCTCCCAACCCACGACGAAGCCTAGAGCGGAGATGGTGCGCATGCGCCGTGTGCTCCGGTAAACAGCTATACACAAACACGGGAATAAACATTTTATCCGTCATGACGATGCGTCGTGCCGAGTCCTACGTCCTGGATCTGATCTGGAGTTTAACGTAGACGCAGTACCTCAACGACGGACGTTGCCATTTGGTAAATAACAAGCTAACTCTTCTATCTCTCGTATCCATCGTGTAATTACTGTGTAGCATTAGCTGTTTTTATTCTTGCGGCAGCGCGCTTCCTGGAGGCGTGGCTTGAGTGCCGCGTCATCCTAGTGAAGCGCGTCATCCTGGTGAGGAGCCCCCGTCTGCTGCTCAGCCGAGGGGGACGGAAAAGACAGTTCTCTAGCGAAAGCATGTGGGAATCAATCAAAAAACCACTTTGGGTACACATACGAGGCCCAAATAGCACTGTAGGAAGGTTAAAACCAGTTTTTTTGGAAACTGTTATGTTATGGATATCACACAACGCAAAATTTTATCAACAAAGCCCTTAGAATGTGTAATGGGGAAAATAGCAGGATATGGGTCCTTTAAATATGCTCTTGTGCTTTCACTTTGACATATAACGTCTTAGAACTTTTACTGTATCCACTGAATACCGCGCATGATTTTCTACTTGTCAGGTGGTTAGTTTCTCAGGATTTGGTGTTTGCACTCCATCAACTATCAGCAGAGTGAATCACCACAGAGGAAACGTGAATAACACTCTCGCCTCCCAGCAAGAAGGTCACGGGTTCCAGGCCACCCGGGCCTTTCTGTATGAAGTTTGCATGTTTCTTCATGTGTCTCTGAGCACCCCCCTCATCAACCCAAAATGACCAAGACGAGCTCAAGATATGGAGCGACCACTGCTCCTGAAGAGATGCCCCAGTGGCCTTGAAGGATGGGTCAAATGCAGAGGACAAATTTCCCCTGGGGGACAATTAAGTGCTAATTTGAAGTCAAAAATCTAAGGGAAAATGTCAGAGCCTCAGAGAACGAGCAGAGAAGACAAGTTCGTAAACAGGATTAATAAAACAAGCGTGAATAAAGGTAAATACAACTCGCGGTATGTTTTTGATGAGGGAACTGTGTTGTAACACGGTTTAAAGCTCAAAAAACAGGGTTTGTATGCATGCTTGAAAATCTGGAAAATGTTTGAATTTTACTATATTGTTTTTAAGTTTAGGAAAATGCTTTAATTTTTGGAAAACGTGCTTTCAAATGCATGAAATTGAAGCTTGCCAATCTGTATTATATGCATTTTAATAGTAAACAGCACTAATAGACTTTTTTATTACTCAAACTGTGGATACGAGTGTTTTGTGCTTTGGAAAGTTAGAGCAGACTGACCTGTGAACGTGCTCAGTCTTTCATGCATATTAATGAGTTACGTGATAATTTACGCCACTTTCTAAAATGCCCTAAAACACCAGAAAACTGGATAGCAGAAGGTGCTGGAAAAAAAAACAGTGCCTACCATGAAAGTGCTTGATTTAGCTTCGAAAAGGTGTACGATCCCTGCAGAAAGTCAAATCTGCATAATATGTGTCCTTTTTTAAAAGTTTTTTTCTTTACTTCTCCAAAAGAGAATCACAGGCCACCCCTGAACACGCCCCCACCTCAATCCCCTTCCCCTCTGTTGTGTAAAAAATAATTAAAGCTTGTGTTGACGCTGCCTAACGAGTCACACCTCCCATTGAACGCTTTATACGAGGCTACAATCGGCACAAAGGCGTGTGTGCCCGGGACAACTGCGCCCCTTGCCATGAAAACGTAAAAAAAAAAACTGTACTGTACCGGCCTCCGCATTCATCTTGTGCCTTCGACAAAGCCTGGCAGAGGTAAACAGCAATAAAAGAGAACGCTGCTTTTGCCAAGAGTGTCTGGCAACGCAGCTTTAGCCAATGATGTCATCTCGTTCACCTCCATTAAATGCAAAAAAAAACTCAATCACTTTTGGAGGCTTCCCTTAAACATTTTCCCATAGTCGCTGTCCAGTCGGTCGGTATATAAAATCCGCGCTCTTCTTTGGTGTTTTCTGAAATTCAGTTAGCGCGCACGCCGTCATGCTAAAGTCATTCTAGCCTCGGGAAATTTGGAAAGTAGGTCTTGTGTTTTAAAGGTCCGTTAGATGACATAACATGAGGCAAAAAGGTGCATATATGAATTGTGTGAGCGGTGCTGATGGTATCGCTTCCTTTGAGGTGATTTAGCGCTGGGGAAAAAGCTAAATCTGACTGCCTTTTGATTTATTAAACATATACTAATCCACTGAATTCATTTTAACCCGCGAGCTCTCTATCTGCAGCACATTGTGGAGCGTGCCGGAGGGAAAGTCCAGAATAGTCCTGATCGTGGACATCAACATGGCCAGCCTTCCTAATTTTTGAGTCCCCAATGACATACAAGGTTTCAGAAGTAGTCATCTGGACACTGTTTTTAAAAAGAAAATGATTTTCACTTTGATTTTAAAGGTCCCGCATTTTGCTATATTTACTGTTTCATGGTGTCATATTGTACCCTGCAGCATTCATCACATAATAGTGTTAATAGGTTGTGTTCACGAGGTACAAGTAACATTAATAGGTTGTTAAAAGCTCTCAAAAGTCGATTTAGCAAAATCAAATAACTAACTAACTAACTAATCAAATATCTAAGTAGAATATTGTAATGTTGACTTACTTCCTCTTACCAGGGTTTCTGTGAGGAATTAAAAAAGCATTAAAAGTCATTATATGAATTTTGGCAAAAAAATAAGGCCATTAAAATGCATTAAAAAGCATTCTGTTCAATTCTCACAGGCAATAAATCTAATAACTGTTTTGAAAAAAAGATTAATCCATCAGAATAATAACTCTAAACGTAATAAATATTATCGCAAATAATTGGAATCCCAGATGTACTGGATTTATTGAATCAAGATGTTAATAGCAAATCATCTAAAAAGTAAAAATGTGCATGGTTTAAATTCCATGTAAATTATCTTTTTGAATATTATAAAGTAGTTTATTATATTCTGCTGCCCAATGGAATGGTTACAAGTCAGTAGTTTTGACATGATAAAAGCGTAAATGTCTTGTTTTGACGTTGATTATGGCATTGAAAATCTTGAATGTGGCATTAAAAAGTGAAATGTAACACTATTTAATGCCACATTCAAGATTTTCAATGCCATAATCGACGTCAACACATTTGCTGATTTGCTGAAACCTGCATAAACCCTGCTTACTTCCCAAAACATTGGACATGATGGTCGAGTTCAGAAAGCAGAATCCAGTGTGTTTAAAGCGACACGTCCTCTCCCTGATCTAAATAGTCACTTTCAGAATTTTTTTTCCGATATATTCCTAGAACTACTTTGAAATCAATGAAATCTGCGCTTCTGGCTACTGTATTGGAACTTCCCCGAGAACTCTGCCCTCTCCTTTCCAACATATTCGAGGAAAGGCCCGCATGTTTCCTGTGCTCCTGTCCCGTTTCCTGGTTGGATGTTTTAAGCCTTCTCCACAAACATTTTGATTGGCCGTGGCTGTGGTTTGTACCCAGAAGTGTGCGCTGCCAGGCCCAGTGTTTCCTCAGCTGTGGGAGACCTCCAGAACCTCCGCTGCTACTGCACATCTCTCACCGACTCTCTCCGCTCCAGCGCTATTCAGTGTGACGGGCTACGGCACGGTGCAAACCAAACTAAATCCAAGTCTAACATGAGGAAATTGAATGTATGCAGAAAAGTAAAAGTGTACAACATGTTATAGGTCAACTAAGGCAGTATTTTTCAACCTTTTCTTAGTTGGGGAACACTGTTTGGGTTCAAAAGATACCGCGGCACACCACCTATTACTAAAACATTCCCAAATCGGACCATTTTGTAAAAAAGTATGGTAGACAGTGAGGCAAATAATGTCTTTGCCCTTGTCTCGTTCTTTAAATTTGGCAATAGTGATGGTTTTGCGTACTTCTTTGATGCAGGAATTGCTCAGGACACTCCAAAACGGTAAATTTGTCAATTACATCCGCATTTGTGAATCTGTGAACTCAAATCGGACATTTTTTCAAGGCACATCTGGCAGAACCTCAAGGCGCACAGGTGTTCCCCGGCGCACTGGTTGAAAATCAGGGAACTATGGAGCTTTCTGTGTGGAATTTGCGTGTTTCTCCCCGTGTTTGGGTGCGTTCACTCCAGCAACCCAAAAACATGCACAAGAGGTCAAATCTTCCAGCAAAGGTACTCCCGACCAAGTCAAGATCTCGAGATGGGAACCCAAGCATTGTTTACGACGGGGTGCCCCAGTGGAATTGAAGGATGGGTCAAATGCAAAGTGTGTCTCCTCATAACATTGCAAAGAAGAATAACATGCAGTTCAGTTAAAAGAATCAACGCTGTTAATCTGATGCGAGACATTTTGTAGTAAATGGCAGATGACCAATGAGCTCCTTTGATTTATCGTGTGTGGTGACCAGACTCACTCTTTGTAAAGAACTGGACAGGTGCGTAATCTGGATCACAGGCCACCAGTGCAGCGCTTCAGCACAGATACAAGCAGCTCAAGACCAAAATAATTACATCTAATTGCAGATTGTTTTATTCTCTGAAAACCATAAAGTGTGCTGTTCCCATGCTAGCTGTTGTTTGCTTTACCAAGACTGTAAACTCTGGTCTGGACTCTAAAAGTTGAGAAAAGCGCTTGTAAACTCGTTGTAATGAGCAATTACTTTGGACTTCGGCATTGTTTTAAATTAACAAAGTTCTGTTTTTCACATTTTAAGTAAATTCAATAAATTCAAAATACTAAATTATCTCCAATGGGGCAATTCAAAAGGCACACAGAGCACTTGCCAAGGAACAATAATCCCACAAACAGATAAACACAGCAAACTGACATCAGACGTGCAGCGCAGACACAGCCGAGCACAGAAGGTTGTCACACCAAGGATAAAGTCATTTACAGTCCCCTCAAACGTTTAATACCAGTTGAATAAATGGCAGAAGTCACATTCTGCATAGCTGGATCTTAACAAGGTTCAAGTAGAGCTTCAATATGTAACAAGAAATGGGAGTGAGACGAAAAAGAAAGAGTAAACATTTTATTGTTTACTTAAACATTAAACTAAAATAGTCTGTTCTGCAGCTGATCAGAAGTTTAACCACCAAATCTGTTCAAAAAAACACAGATGAATTTTCTATCTGGTATTCACACTGTCATAATATTCTGATGGCAAAGGCAAAAAAAAAAACATTCTCTGCTCTCTCTCTCTCTCCACTGGGTTTTAAACAGGACAATGCTACAGTTCACAAAGCCCCAGGACAAAGGACTTCTTCAGGAGAAGAACATCACTCTTTTGGACCGTCCTGTGTGTTCCCCTGATCTAAATCCAACTTTGGGGATGGACGGCGAGGGAAGTTTACAAAAACACAACAGTTCCAGACAGTAGATGTGCTTCATGAGGACGTCTTTACCACTTGGAGAACTGTTCCCTCTCACCTCCTGGAAACGCTTGCATCAAACATGACGCAACCAATTTTTGAAGTGATCAACATTAACGGTGGCTGTACTTGTTACTGAGTTCGTTTGATTTCTGTTTTGAGGGGGTTTCAGGTTTTATTTCTGAGGTGTGGTCCTGAACTTTTCCTCACCTGAAAAACAGCGTATTTCAGTTTAATTGTTGATTTCAATTTAATAAATGTACTCAATCTGTTTGTTTTTTTGTCTCACTGCCATTTCTTGTTTCGACGATGAGTATGGTTTTCTCTCATTTAGAAATATTTTTAGCAATATTCTTCAGATTTATCAGCTGTGTCTGGTGAAAAGATAAATCTCTAAAACCCAAATGCTCCTTATCCCGTGGAGGACAGTCAAGCTTCTGTAAATATGTACGTTTGAGCGTAAGAGAAAGTCCAATGGGCCCACAGAGAGAGGAGCTTAGTGCAGCACTCCAGCCCATAAATCCTGGTTCAGGACAGGCAGCCCGGGTCACTGATTTATGGATCAGTCTAACCTCTGGTGCTCCGAAATTACAGGAGTAAATCTGCTTTTGGACAGATACCTCCACACAGCACAAGAGGAGAGCTTCAGGTGGAGAAAAGACCACAAGGAAAGACATTTTTTAGCAATCGCTGACTATTTTCAGGGTAAAAATATACAATCAGCATATTGTCTGTTTCTCATAGTTGAAAGAAGCTATAGATAAAATAAATAACATGAAGTAATTGTACCAGTTGACAATGCATTTGAAACACATCCAGGAGAAGAATTTCTTTTAGGTTGAAGATGCAGTATGTAATTTTTCTAGTTGAATGTAGAGTGTAGATTTCTTGCTTTGCACTGAATCGAAAAGAAAATTCAATTCTGTCAAGTGGATACACACACCCCAGTTGTTGTTGTTAGTTAAAGCAGAACTAAGTACATTTTTTACCTGTTTAAACGTCTTTGTAAGTTTGTTTGGTGGTTGCAAATGCATTTTCAGGGTGTCCGCCGTCGCCCCCTGCTGTCTCTACCCAGAAAACCTGCCATGCAACTTTCCCGACGCCGACCCGAAGACAACTCTCCAGAGAAACCTTGGCTCTCTTTTTTATATTTGGCGACATGAAACGCCCCTCCTTGAACCGCCACCTTAACGTGGTGGAGGGGTTTGAGTACCCGAATGATCCTGGGAGCTATGTTGTCGGGGGCTTCATGCCCCTGGTAGGGTCACCCATGGCAAACAGGTCCTGGGTGACGGGTCAGACCAAGAGCGGTTCCAAAGCCCCTTATGACTAGTATATCAACAAGGCCAGTTACGTCGCCCGGATTGGCGTCACCGGGGCCCCACCCTGGAGCCAGGCCTGGGGTGGGTGCTCGACGGCGAGCGCCTGGTGGCCGGGCCTTTCCCCACGGGGCCCGGCCGGGCCCGGCCCGAGCAGTGGCGTGGGGCCGTCCTCTGTGGATCCACCACCCGCGGGAGGATCCATAGGGGCGGTCTTGAGAGATCTGGGCGGCAGTCGAAGGCGGGGGCCTCGACGACCAGATCTCCGGACACAGAAACTAGCTTTGGGGACATGGAATGTCACCTCGCTGGGGGGGAAGGAGCCTGAGCTTGTGCAGGAGGTCGAGCGTTTCCGACTAGATATAGTCGGCCTCACCTCCACTCCACCATTCTCTGTCAGCAGGGTCTTCAACTCACACCTCCGGGAGAACTTCTCCCAGATCCCGGGGGAGGTTGGAGACATTGAGTCCGAGTGGACCATGTTCTCCACCTCCATTGTCGATGCGGCGGCTCGTAGCTGTGGTCGCAAGGTCTCTGGTGCCTGTCGCGGCGGCAATCCCCGAACCCGGTGGTGGACACCGGAAGTAAGGGATGCCGTCAGGCTGAAGAAGGAGTCCTATCGGGCCTTGCTGGCTCGTGGGACTCCTGAAGCAGCTGACAGGTACCGGCAGGCCAAGCGTACTGCAGCCCGGGCTGTCGCAGAGGCAAAGCTTCGGGATTGGGAGGAGTTCGGGAGGCCATGGAGGAGGACTATCGGTCGGCCTCAAAGAAATTCTGGCAAACCATCCGACGCCTCAGGAGGGGGAAGCAGTGCTTCACCAACACCGTTTACGGTGCGGGTGGAGAGCTGTTGACCTCGACTGGGGATGTTGTCGGAAGGTGGAAGGAATACTTTGAGGATCTCCTCAATCCCACTGTCACGTCTTCCGAGGAGGAAGCAGAGGCTGAGATCTTGGAGGCGGACTCGTCCATCACCCTGGCTGAAGTCACTGAGGTGGTTGGCAAGCTCCTTGGTGGCAAGGCTCCGGGGGTGGATGAGATCCGCCCTGAGTATCTTAAGTCTCTGGATGTTGTGGGACTGTCTTGGTTGACACGTCTCTGCAACATCGCGTGGCAGTCGGGGACGGTACCTCTGGACTGGCAGACCGGGGTGGTGGTCCCTCTGTATAAGAAGGGGGACCGGAGGGTGTGTTCCAACCACAGGGGTTCACACTCCTCAGCCCCCGGTCAGGTCTATTCCAGGGACTGGAGAGGAGAATCCGACCGATAGTCGAACCTCGGATTCAGGAGGAGCAGTGTGGTTTTCGTCCTGGTCGTGGAACACTGGACCAGCTCTATACTCTCCATCGGGTGCTCGAGGGTTCATGGGAGTTTGCCCAACCAGTCCACATGTGCTTTGTGGATCTGGAGAAGGCATTCGACCGTGTGCCCCGGGGCGCCTTGTGGGGGGTGCTCCGGGAGTATGGGGTCCGGGGCCCTTTGCTAAGGGCTGTCCGGTCCTTGTACGACCGGAGCAGGAGCTGCGTTCGCATTGCCGGCAGTAAGTCAGACCTGTTCCCGGTGCATGTTGGACTCCGCCAGGGCTGCTCTTTGTCACCGGTTCTGTTCATAATTTTTATGGACAGAATTTCTAGGCGCAGTCAGGGCGTGGAGGGGGTCCGGTTTGGGAGCCACAGGATCTCATCTCTGCTGTTTGCAGATGATGTCGTCCTGATGGCTTCCTCAAATCAGGACCTGCAACATGCACTGGGACGGTTTGCAGCCGAGTGTGAAGCGGCTGGGATGAGGATCAGCACCTCCAAATCCGAGGCCATGGTTCTCGACTGGAAAAAGGTGGCTTGCCCTCTCCGGGTGGGTGGAGAGTCCTTGCCTCAAGTGGAGGAGTTCAAGTATCTCGGGGTCTTGTTCACGAGTGAGGGAAGGATGGAGCGTGAGATTGACAGGCGGATCGGTGCAGCGTCTGCAGTGATGCGGGCGTTATGTCGAACCGTTGTGGTAAAAAGAGCTGAGTCGAAAGACGAAGCTCTCGATTTACCGGTCAATCTACGTTCCGACCCTCACCTATGGTCATGAGCTTTGGGTAATGACCGAAAGGACAAGATCGCGGATACAAGCGGTCGAAATGAGCTTCCTCCGCCGGGTGGCTGGGCGCTCCCTTAGAGATAGGGTGAGGAGCTCAGTCACACGGGAGGAGCTCAGAGTAGAGCCGCTGCTCCTCCACGTCGAGAGGAGCCAGCTGAGGTGGCTCGGGCATCTGTTCCGGATGCCTCCTGGACGCCTCCCTCGGGAGGTGTTCTGGGCATGTCCCACCGGGAGGCGGCCCCGGGGAAGACCCAGGACACGCTGGAGGGACTATGTCTCTCGGCTGGCCTGGGAACGCCTCGGGATCCCCCCGGAGGAGCTAGAGGAAGTGTCTGGGGTGAAGGAAGTCTGGGAGTCCCTGCTTAGACTGCTGCCCCCGCGACCCGGCCCCGGATAAGCGGAAGAAGATGGATGGATGGATGGATGGCGACATGAAACGTTTTTGTATGTTATTCCTTATTTCAATAAAAAGGAAGGGGAAAAACAGAAAAAAGAAGCAAAAAAAAAAAGCTTTTGGCGTCTTTACTGGGAGTGTATTTTCACAAGAGAGCTGCAGGTGAATTCTGAAGTCATAGGTTGTGTAACTTTCAGGGTAGTTTGCTCCTCCCAGTTTGGACAGACATTAACGGCAATGCCTTACCCACCCACTTTTCCCTCTTTTTGCCACAGATCTGCTTGCAACTGGCGAACGAGGGAAAAGTCTCGCCGCTGAAACATTATATAAAGTAGACTGATTTGTCTAAAATGTTTAATGTACACGAGCAACAACAAGTCAACACTGCACTGATTTCCTGGGCGGCCTGAAAATGGCTTTTTAGTCCGTGTAGAACAGGGGTGTCAAAGTCAAATGGACGGAGGGCCAAATAAAACATTTGGCTTCAAGCCGAGGGCCGGACTGTCCAATGTTCATTGAAACCAAAATTTAACCTACTGAAAACATAACAAATATATTACAATATGATTGGATAAATAAAGCAATATTTTCTTATGACTCTGTCAGTAATTTTTAATTTCAACAGGCACAAAATACAAATGTCCTTTATATAAAAAAAAACCTCATAACATGAACATTAAATGAATGAAGTGATATTATACTCTTTCATTACCGCCACACTTTCTCCACACAGAAGACACAAAGGTTTTCCAGCTACCTCCGTGAACATGTACTCTAACTCCCACCTTATTTGAAACCCCCGGTTCTCATAGTCCACCTTCCGTTTTGCCGTTGTTGATGGGTATCTGTAAGATAACTTTTGCTGTTATGCTAAAGACTGCTAATAAAATGAAGCCGCCTCTTGCTCGGCGCGTCCCCGTTGGATTGTGGGAAAAGTAGTATTGGTGCGTACATTATATCTGCGGGCTGCTGGCTTGCAGCGGCCTGCGGGCCGAATCTAATAATAAATTAATATCATCACGGGGGCCAGATAAAACTCTCTCAAGGGCCTGATGTGGCCCCCGGGCCTTGACTTTGACATTTGTGGTGTAGAACCGTGTAGAATTTTCTGTTGCGCTTGTCTGCCCCGTGTAAACTAATACAACGGAAAAAAAGATGGCAGTGCCCACGACAACTTCCAGAATAAGATGAATAGGTGGCTTTCAGATTCTAGAATGTGATGATGTCATACTCCCAGATGGGGGGCAAGTTTTTTGAATGAAATTTTAACTTGCAAAATGTATTCACAATTCACAAAATTTCCACCTGATAATTTCTATTAGTGATTAGACCTAAGAACCTTCCTGTGTTACAACAAAAATCATCATTTAAACAATATTTATTTTAGCTGCCCCCCATTTAGAATAGAATAGAATAAATAGATGTCATCTGAGACCAAACAATAGACCTTTCTAGTGGTTGTAAACAAAACACTGTGTTCCATTAGCCCGGTACCATTCCAAGAGTTAGCACTGATGCATTTTCGATGAGAATATGAAAAAACGGCTAGTTCAGCGACTGACACCCACTGGACCACACGTGAGTAACACCAGAGCAGAGTTAGATTGTAACTGTTAACACGTACGCTCTTTTTGGCACTAATCACTAACAATGCTGTAAAACAGTTTCTTAAATCTAACGTTATTCTTTCTGGACCATAAAGAACCAAAAACATAGCGGGCCACATCAGTTTGACGGGAACATGTTGGTTTTGTTACATCAAGCGCCACAAATCCTACAGTAATACATGAACTTTGGAAACAAGAAGCAGAAGTTGGATTTTGATGGTTGTTTTTTGACGCTCTATCCCAAACTCTATTAATAACAGTTACCATGGAAATCCGCCATGTTTGCAGCTGGTGGGTTAAACTTACATAGTGAAACATAAGGCAAAATGACGAAAAATCCATGGAAGAACCTGATGAAACTGCTGGATCAGTTCTGGTGAATATTTATCAATGTATAGTTTTGGAATACTTTTGAATTAACGCAAAGTTTAGTATTTAGCGTCTTAAAATCTCCATTGATTTAACACTGGGCTAATTGAAAATTCTGTTATGTGTGACGTCACGATCCCGAGCTCCTCAAGTTGGAAAATGTAATGAACACAGTCGCAACTACCACAACCACAAACGACAAAATAACCTTTTAAATTTGCTGCCCCCGTCTCAATGAAAGGGTCAGTTGACAGAATACTTTTGTTTTTTTTGGAACCTATCTTAGGGATTACGCAGACATTTTGGCCCGGAATGTTCAATTTGAAACGTTTTCTCAAAAACAATCAAAACAGACAAAAAAATACTTAAAACCTTTGACTAAAGTGCATTTGAATCCTCTGGTTCCTCGTCAAACGCTTAATCCCTTACCGCCAGCCCCGTTCCTCATCGCTTACGCCTAAACCGCATCAACCGCGATATCCGATCTAATTTATTTACCCACTTCTGCTCTGAACACACGCTGCTCGCTTTGATTGACCGCGGTTTTCACTTTTCGTCCTCAGAGAGATCCCTCCGACTGCGCTTTGCTCCCTTCTCCGGACTCCAGCACCTGCCGGCCAGAGCAGAGGGCCCGTAACTCACAGCTCCTCCCGGGCTCACTCCACCTCCTCATGGGGACCCGGTTTAATGGAGTGCAAAGTTCCTTTTCATATTTCCACAGGCGGCACGCACATGGAAAGATGTAACGTAGCCTTCCGCGGACAGAGCTTTTAACAGAAAGTGAAGAAAGAGCGCGGTTTGTTTGTTTCTCGCCTTGTCTGATTGGTTTACTCCACGCTCGGACCAAAAAATAACTCGTTAGCTTTGTTCCGTTGATGTTTCCGGCGCGGTTTACCCAGAAGCCTTCGGTGTGGAGTGCGACTGGTGTTTACAGGCGCAGAGGAGTGGGCTAAGCACATCCAGCTGTCATCATATCCACCACAAAGACTCCTGCGCCGGCCGGACACCGCTGGAGCATCAGAACCGTTTAGCAAGCCACCGTTTTATTATTATTACACTTTTTTTTTTCCAACAACCCATTCCTAGGTGCACCGTGCAGCTTTTCTGGTGGAGGATCCAAGACCAGCTTGCTTCCATGGATATATTAGCGCTTTGTTTGGCAAGTTCAGTTGAATTTGAGTTGTAATGTTAAGTTTTTCACGTTCGATCCTGAGCTCTGTTCAAGCTTCCTGCAGTGAGTGTCAGAATTATAAGCAGTACAACTGATAGAATGTGTTTATTTGCCTTTTTTTGGGCCTAATTGTTGTCCGTAGGGCTTTTGTTTCGCTCAAATTAACGTAAGGCGAGACATTACAGGCCAAACTTTCTTTCAATTTCTTGTTCTTCAGTAAGTTTGCACTCTCAACATTTATTCCACTTCATCCCTAGATTTCTCTGGGACGTTGTAACTTCGAAGGCCGTTTTCTTAAAATGCATTTTTCTCCCCCAGAGAATTAAAGATCATCCTTAAAGTAGCTCCTACACAAACCAAACTGTACAATCTAGGACTGAATAAGATTTTGACAAAACGTGCAGAAGGATTTGTTGATACCTGATTCCAACCTTGATTTACTGTATGTTATATTTTATGTTTATCCAAAAAAAAAAATGGGAAATTTGAATTTTTAGGCCAGTTTTCAGTTAGAGCCAGTGTATTCAAAACTATAATTAATATGGGTTCAAAATTAACAATTCCACCTGGTTCTGTCCATTTTTCACATTGAAATGTCTTAAATAAAAAGTGTAATTTTGGTTGTTTTTACACATAAAATGCCTTATTTTTATATGAAAACGTTACATGATAAAAAACATGTAATATATTTTTTTCTTACAATTATGTGCGTAAACTACAGAAGTTTCAAATGTTTAAATGTACGATTTTTTTCCTATTCATCTGCAGTGTCTCGCGTTGCATAAAAAATAAACAGAGTAGTTTCTCTGTTGTTGCTCAGACTGTGCAGAGCTTTGTTAGCTTGTTGGCTAGCGGCAGTTGGAGATAAAGGACACTTCAACCCTCAGCCTCAACAATTTCTTCAACACTATTTAAGGACAGAAAGTAATCATTTCAACTGTGTTTGATCCTAAAGTCTGTATCAGTGATTAATGTGAGTGTAGCTGCTGTGTTCCTGGTTTTCTATAACTGTTTACCTGATTTTCATTTTTTTAGATGTCAGGTACAAGCGAACTATTTAGCAGAATTGTCGACTTTTATGTTTGTTACCAGACTGTAGCAGCTCGTTCATGTGTTTTGAGCTCTTACAATAGAAAATGTCATCACTCACCATTGACGCTCATACAGTTTTGCTAGTCACTGCTAAAATACTACATCCGCGCCTCTTTACACAGAATTCCTGCCAAAATACAACGATAATTTACAAGAAACACACTTTTTCTAACAGTTCACACATGTCTCTCTTTCTCCTTATCAACAAATTTGCAGCATGAACCAACGCAAGCGATTGATATGTAACTGTTTGACTTCAGTGTGATTATTTCCCAAAGTGAGGCTGTGTATATGTAGGATAATATTAACATTCCTGATATGGCTATGTACGATCAAATAAATGAAATGGCAGTTCTTTTTACGGTCTGTAATGGAAACAGCACAGTTGAATTACGCGACCGTCCAAACACACTCGTTTACGTGATATATTTTGTCTCGTCGTAGGTTGCCACACAGTGCACAGAGCCCAGTGACAGATTTGTAAGTCTGAGAGAAAGTCTGGCATGTTCTCTGGGCACAGCTGCCTCTCCACAGCTCGAGACACTGTTTCTCACCCAGTGACATCATGAGGTGGTTTTCCAGGAAGTGCTCCTCCACCCTCACTGGACTCATTTCTATCATACTTTGACTTTATATGTTTTTAAATGTATTTTTTGCAGATTTATGTCTCAAGTATGTGCAATTTTTACACTTAAAATTCCGATTTTTTTATCTATTAAAAAAACTAAAACAACAACGAAAATATCTTACATTTATCTAAGAATTCTCTAAAAATATAAATGTAAGATTTTTTGTTTGTTTTAATATTTTTGAAAATATATATATTAAAAAAACAGATGGCCAAACCTGCACATATTTGAGACATCTGATCTGAAAAATGTATAGAGTCACATTTAACGGTTTAAACTATAAACGCTATAAACGCGCAACTTGCGATTCGAAAGTAAAAGTTTTGGTGTGGCTTGTGAAGAAAAGCCAGATAAACAAAGCGAGTGTGAAATATATCTATATCTCAGGACTTTTGTTTCAGTCATTGTCAAGAAGACATACACTTTTATTGACTTGTCATTCACTGGTTGCAGAGGACAGTATTTTAATAATATGGAACTTCATAATAATGAACATCAATTGTCTTTTAGTATAATTCAATCATTAAAAAGTGTTTGTTTTTCACTGATATCCCGAATAATTTTAAAATTGTGTGTTTTTTCTTTTTTTTTTTTTCCTTAAGAATCGTGACTCTAAAATTATACATTGTGACATCCCTCATTGCAAGCAAACAGTCTCCACAGATCTGACCTGTAACTTGAACTCGTGGGGTCTCTGTCTCCAGAAAAGGGCTGCAGGATTTTGAACAAAAAAAAAAAAAATTGCGATATGTTATATATAAATGATCAGGTTCAACGTTTAAATAGAACTTTTGGACTGTTTATTATGACCACCACGACGTCACAACATTATCGCATTCTACTGTCAGCAAACCAGCTAAATTCATCATGCCATTTCTCGTTGCAGTCACAGAAGCCCACCGCCTGTTGTTCCGCTCGGATGCTTTTACACATTATTCCGTGGTTAGTCGCGTGTTAGTCATGAAACGCCTTCACTGTGGTCTGTAGACACTGAATCACACAGGACTGGATGATACGCCGCTCAGATTGAAAAACAAAAACCTCTTCAATGTGGACATTCCGTTTGACTTTAAATCTTTGTATCTTGGACGTAAAATACCTGCAATGGAGGCGATAGATGGATATCTGTGGAGTGTACTTTTGTCTGCAGCAAAAAAGCAACAACAAGGAAATGGACGGGGACAGAGCGCGTCCTTTTTTCCCCACAACGCAGTTCTGCCAAGGCCCTAAACTAAACCAAATGATCTGTTCCTAAACCTAAACCTAACCCTAACCTTACACTAACTGTGAAAAAAAATATTCTAAAAAATAAACACTTGCTAGCATAACTAATGTAAAGTGGCAGACTGTGGTAAAAGTGGGTTGGGAAAAAAGTATTTTTGCTGTTTGTCCCCAGTTTGACAGTTTTTGTAGTTTATAATGTCACTTCCTGGTTGGACATGGACAGCAAATATGACATAGTTAGAGGTAATTCCACAACTGTTTCCTAGCAACCATTTGGAAAACAAGGGCCAAAATCCCTAGAACTCATACAATAGTTATGATATGACAAATTATAATACTTGATAACACCTTTGTTTTGTTGAATTACCGTTTAAACTGTCAGAAAAATGTGTGTCAGTTTAGTATTAACTGAATGTATTTATTTTCAACTGTACGTCACTTTTTGATGACATCACAGAGGGACTCCATTTTAGAACTACTACTACTTACTGTCATTTTAAACTTTTATTTTACACATTTTCTTTCCAAACTGCAACTTCACAGATATAAACTATGATAAATATTTAACACAGGTTAGCACAATTTAGAGAAACATGAGAACCTGTCATATAGACTTTAAATACAAAAAAATGTCCACTCTTTCTTTTAGATTTTGTCTTTTCACCCTGTGGTCTAATTAAGTTTGTTTTCATTCATCTTCTACCGCTCTGTCCCATTAGGCCCATCTCAGTGACTTTGGGCCTTAGGCGGGTTGCACTCTGGACAGGGACCAGCTCGTAGCAACATGTAAGTGAGTAACACAGGGAGAACAAGCAGACTCCACCCAGAGAGATGATGTGATGTTGATCTAGTCTGGGAATCGAACCATAAGGAACCCATGGGAGATTTAACCACTTTGTCAGTTTTCTGTTTTATATAAAAAAAGATGAAAGATGAAAATTGGGGAAAAAGTTTAAGGAAATTGTTCAAATGTTTGTTTTTTCAATGAATAGCAAACGAATATAATAAACACACAATATAACATGAACAAAGACTTAATGTACAAATAGTTTAATAAGAATGATTCAGGCAATTAAGGACATATCTTTTTTTTTTTTTTTTTTTTTTTTTTTTAGGCTGAATCATTCTTAAAAGACACATATTCAGCTTTTAACCATGCCCTAACAGTGTTCCATCATCAAAAACATACCTGGAGTAACATTCAGTTGCATTCACACTGTTTTGAGGAATGTTTATTAGAAAACCCTCTCCCTCCGAGCGTCAAACACACATCCTGCTGAACTCCCTCGATCTGTGATGATTTTCAGATTTTATCCGACAATCTTCTGCTGTTTTAAGACTCAGTCTCACTGATCACTGCTACTGCTAACATCATAGCATCTCTTTAAGTGATAACGTAAGTCAATTGTGGACAACGCTAGTCGCCACCTGCTGGCTGCATACACTCAGTAAGTGCCAGCGCAGACAGCAGTGATTTTCATTTAGTGCATAATAAACCTTTTTTCTTTGTTTCAAAACATGAGATTGCAAATTTAAGGTACTCAAGAGCATGTTTACAGGCTAATAATAAAAATGAAAAATGCATAATATTTTTTTTAATAAACATTTTTTTCATTATGAACTGAGTCTTTGTTCCAGATCTTGTTCATGCTTCACTAAGGCCAATAAAAGTGTGACTATTATAAAGTGTTACTGATATTTTTAACTCTCTAAACTTTTTGCCTCCATGGAGATGTTACCGTTTTGGCTGAAATCAATAAACTTATCAATTTTGTATTTATTCAATCATTGCTCAAAAATGTCTTGCATTCTTACTATGAATAATTGACTCCTTAAAGGTTTGGAAACAAAAACATTCAAAATTCAGAATGGAGGCAAAAGTGAGGTGCAACATAATGTGATTTCACTGGAGAAACTGAGATTAACTTCAGAATATCACAAAATATGAAAAATGTAGATGCTTTTGGAAAATGGAAACCACTCAGACACATGTGAGTGGCCTCAGAGCTGCTTTAAACACATTTACTGTTGTATTTTACATTATTTGCTGTTATGTAATACGAGATAATGATAAACTCTTGGCATTTTTGATAAGGAAAAATCCAGATTTGTAGATTTTACTGGACAAATACTTACAGAAATGTTGAGCCCACAGTAGTTTTTCATTTTATCTACAGATATAATACACACTTTAAGATAAATTATACGTTTTGTGAAGCTCAAATACTATTATAACGCTAGAAAATAGTATATTGTCCTTCCTCCGTAATAGAAAAGCACACAATCTAGCATTTCTACGCTGAAAATTCTAGTTTATTGCCTTTTTCCCCACACAACGACACAAAAACATTAGTATTTAAATCTGATGTGAGCTAATTATTGAAAATATATTAGTCTGCCTCATTTTTCCTCCATTCCGGACATTTTATGACATTGCATTTTAAAGGGTCTATTAAATTTAGTCATAGCTATTGTGTTTTTCATACACACACATCAATTTCGTTACTCGTTTTCAGTAATAATTCAATGAGCTTTTTACTGTAACACTTGTAATTCAGCCGTTTCGCTTTCCGACAGATAAGAATCCGACATTTTCCGCGCGTGCCTCCTTCTGACGCACCCAGCCGTATCAGCGCTCTGAAATATGTACACATGAAGTCGTATAAAGGCATCTATCTGGCGTTTAGGACCCGTGGTGTTTAGAGAATCCGAGTGCAGCCGTAGTTCAGCAGACTTATGGATCTGCGCTCGCTTTGCCTCCGTAAACAGGTCTGCGTTTCGTCAGAGGGGAGTTTGTACGATGTAATAACAAAACGACGCGCTATATCGGTTGAAACGGTTTGAATTATGGATATTTATAATCGTAATTTTAACAGCGACAGATCTGTTGCGATGCGGAGGATGTAACGCTAACTGCTATGTTAGGTTTTTGAGTTAAAGAGTTAAACACAAAAGGCTTTAACGCTGCTTTGCAAAATTGCAGAATCCAGTGCTGAACCAGTAAACCAGAAAACCAGAATAGATCAGTGGTTCCCAACCTTTTTTGTCTCGAGTGCCCCATAAGCTTTATTTCACACACCTTAACTTGAGTTTCAGGCAAATAAATGGGTTTATTAGTCAAAATAGTCAATTATTACTATTATATTTTTGTTTTAATTGCATTTATGGTCTAAGATACTCCAAAAAGATGGTAAATTTACAACCAATGACACTTTTTATTCAATTAAAAATACATTTCTTCTTCGTTTTAAAGGACACATATTCTGCTACAGTGACTTTTTTGAGCTTTTATCATGTTCTAAGAATGTTCCGTCATGAAAAACATACCTGGAGTAGCATTCAGTTGCGTTCACGATGTTTTAGGAATGTTTTGAAATATCCTCTCCCCTTCGAGCGTCAAACACACTGCCTGCTGAACTCCCTTAATCTGAGACATATTTTCAGATCATCTGCAACACTTTTCTGAGAATATTCCATTGTTTTAAGTCTTTAAAACATCGCCGGACTCGTTCTGAGCATTTCTGCTGTCTAAGCACGATAACTGCTGCAGAAAATCTGCATCATAATGTCTTTTCAACGCTAACTTCACTAGAATGAATATTGCGCTGGCGCCATCTGCTGGCTGGATGGACTCAGTAAGTGTCATAAAAAAAAGTCATGAGATGCCAAAAAAAAGTCATGAGATGCCAAATTTAAGAATTGTGTCTCTGTGTTAACCCTGCCAGGAGTTGGCCACTGTCCTGTACCCCGCCTAAGGCCCAAAGTCACCGGGATAGGCGCCAGCAGTGTTCATTTCGTTGACAAAAACTATGACAAAAATGTTTCGTCAGCAAAGGTTTTTTTGCGGACGGAAACTAAAAAAAACAAAACTTCATAATGACTAAACCGATGACTAAATAGACTGACATCTTTGTCAACTAATAAAAGACGAGACGAGAACAACTTGTGGCGAAAACCAGTCAGAAGAAGGGCCAGATGAAGAGGAACAGGCGGGATGAGTCAACAAAACCAATCAGAGCGCGCCTTGTTGTTACGCAGCAGTGCCAAGAAGCTAACTGGACACGCATGGAGACGACAGAGTAAAAAGTGGTTCTGCAAATTGCGAAAAATGTTGGTGGCTGGAAGCGGAAGAAAGAGACGGGCTGTTCTGTGGTCCCATTTAGAGTTTGAGAACAAAGAAAAGAAGACGACGTGTGTACCAGGTGGAGCCTCTATAAAGGGAAAAAACGACCAATCTGAAACGCCATTTGCACCCTGATATTTATTCAAAGGTAAGTATAGTTTTATGTCTGATGCAGAAGGTCAAAATTATTACCTCATGAAAAAGAAATTCATTTTAGTCGACTAAATCTATTTTAATTTTGGTAGACTAAAATTGCATTACATTTTAGTCGACTAAAATCAGACTAAAACTAAAACAAATAAGATTACTTTTTTATTCATTCTATGACCTGTGTGACCTTATTAGTCACTATGAAATGACACTTACTGAGTGCATCCAACCAGCAGATGGCGCCAGCGCTATATATATCTAGTGAAGTTAGCGGATTTGCTGCAGCCATTATTGTGATTAGACGGCAGAAATGCTCAGAACGAGATTGCCGATGATTTAAGGATTAAAAACAGGAGAAAATTCTCTGATAAGTGACGTATGAATTCCCAAAATACGTGCGGAAATCCAGGAAGTTCAGCAGGACGCGTGTTTGACGCTCAGAGGGGGAGCATTTTCTAATAAACATTCCTCAAAACGGCAAGAATGCAACTGATGGAACATTGTTAGAACATGATTTAAAGCTCAAAAAAGTCACTGTAGCAGAATATGTGTCCTTTAATAAACTATTTATTCATTATAAAGTCTTTGTTCATGTTTTATTAAGGCTAACCAAGCTGTAGTTAATGTAAAGTGATACTGTTTTGGACTGGACTCATAACACAGACGCACTGTACAGGAAGAGTCAGAGTCGGCTCTACCTCCTGAGGAGACTCAGGTCTTTTGGAGTGTCAGGGCCGCTCCTGAGGACCTTCTACGACTCTGTGGTGGCATCAGCCGTCCTGTACGGTGTGGTCTGCTGGAGCAGCAGCATCACAGAGAGGGAGAGGAAGAAGCTGGACAAGGTCATCAAGAAGTCCAGCTCCGTCCTGGGCTGTACTCTGGACTCAGTGCGCAAGGTGGGGGACAGAATGGTCCTGGCTAAACTCACGTCTATGCTGGACCATGAGTCCCACCCCCTGCAGGACGCTCTGTCTGCCCTGGAGAGCAGCTTCAGTGAAAGACTGATTCACCCTCGCTGTGTGAAGGAGAGGTTTCGCAGGTCTTTCCTTCCTGCTGCTGTCAGACTTTACAATGAACACTGTTAGCCCTGAACATGTGTCAGTCACCCGCTATAATCATGTGCAATACTGTAACATGTGTCAGTCACCTGTTATAATCATGTGCAATATAATTTAACATACTATTAATAGACTCTTACCTCACCATAGTCACTTACTGTATATAACATACACTTAAGCCACTTTAGTTACCATTTTTACTGTAAATAAGAGTGTGCACTTTATACCTCATACTTTATATTGTATTTTTTATGACCATGTTTATTTATCCTATTTTTATTGCATGCACCTATTTCTTTCATTCCTGTCCTAAACTGTGTGTTGCAACAGTGGAATTTCCCCATTGTGGGACAAATAAAGGATCTCTTAGATAATCGTCAACCATTTTAGTCATTGAACTATCGTTATCTGGATTATACACAGGCTTCAAAGCATGCCATGTGCTCAGAAAAGAGTTTAATCACTCAGACAAATGACAAGAAAACATGATCATTTAGTATTTTTGATCAAATTCAATCAGATTTTCAGAGCAACAAGCGACCAAGCCTCTGAAAAACAGAAAAAGACAACCGACCCAAGATCCATGAAATATAAGACAAAAAAATAAGCAAGTAGTTCAACATCTGTATTTCAGTCATTTTAACACGAAACAGAAGTGAAAAAATGAGAAACATTTGCTCTTGAAATGTGAAACTTTCCGAAAAAAGAAGTCCAAAGTCAAAAACCTGTTTTGTCTGTAAATATACTTAATCAGGACGTCGTCTTAGTTTGATCTGCATCAAATTCAGTAAAACTCTTCTATTCACGAGCGCTTCTTGTTCTAAACAACTAATCGATTTAATCAGAGAATAATGAATGACCAAAATAATCGTCAGTTGCAGCTCTATTTGAGATGCAAAGTCTTATTTTCATTTCAACCAACTTTAACAATCAGCTTCTCCACAAGTTATTCTACAAGCCATTTCTATCTAACCACCACCACCTGCTGGACAAACACGGAACTACCTTTACCTCAACTCACTATAAAAAAGTTGGGAATAAAACATTCTAAATTGTGGAATAAAGGCAAAAGTGAAGTGGAACATAATGTGATTTCACTGGAGAAAGTGGGATGATCCTCAGAATGTCACAAAATATGAAAAATCAAGGTGGTTTTGTCAAATGAAAACCACACCAGAGCCACATTTTACCTTTGGATACTTTTGTTTCTGTAATAGTAACATACAGATAAAGGCATATCCAGATTTGTAGGTTTTATTGGACAAACATTCAAGGTTAGGGACAGGGTCATTGTAAATTGTAATGTAGCCCTTGTGCTAACCACAATTTTGTCGCTTTTAGTCACATCTTTGTCACTTTTTGTCGCATCTTTGTCACTTTTACTCGCATCTTTGTCATATTTAGTCGCATCCTTGTCACTTTTAGTTGCATCTTTGTCATTTTTAGCCGCAATTTTGTCACTTTTGGTCGCATTTTTGCCACATTCAGTTGTGTTTGTCATTCTTAAGCTCGTCTTTGTCACTTTTAGCCGCGTCTTTGTCATTTTTAGCAAACATTTTGTCTCTTTTAGTTGCATTTTTGCCACGTTCAATTGTGTTTGTCACATTTAGTTGCAGCTTTGTCATTTTTAGCCGCAATTTTGTCGCTTTTGCTTGCAATTTTGTTGCTTTTCAGTCGCATTTTTGTCATGTTCAATTGTGTCATTTGTGTCATTTGTATCATTTTTAAACGTGTCTTTGTAACTTTTAGTCACATCTTTGTCACCTTCAGTTGTGTTTGTCTTATTTAAACGCGTCTTTGTCCCTCTAGTCCCGTCATTTTTAGCCACAATTTTGTAGCTTTTGAGTTGCGTTTGTTGTAGGTGCGTTTTTGTTGCTTTTGAACGCATTTTTGTGATTTTGCTCGCACTTGTTTCAGAACAAACTACAGTCTTAACAGTTTTTATTAAAACCAAAGCAAGACCTGGAGTTGCATTTAGCTTAATTCTGGAAGAAATTAGTGCACGTCTGGTCTATAAGAGGTAAATAAAGTCACCTGCTCAGAGGCTTCAGAGGCTAAACAACAGGAGAAAAAGTGTGTTTGAACAGACAGCTGCATTAAAGACACAAACAGTGAATCATGATACGACGATTTCACAAAAATAGCAGATTGTCACAGGGACAATGTCACGATTCCATTTTTATCAGCATACCACCCAGACCTAAGGTCACGTCTCTAACAGGAACCAGAATCAGATGAATGACAATGTGATCACTTTGCACATCCATTCTGAAATTGTGACTATGTCGGATAACAGCTGACTCTTCTAAACATCTGTAAACAAAAACATTCTATATTCCAAATGAAGGCAAAAGTTAATGATTTGATTTCACTGGAGAAACTGGGATTAACCTCCAGAATATCACAAAATATGAAAAATCAAGGTGGTTTTGTCAAATGAAAACCACATATGAGTGACATCAGAGCTGCTTTAAAGACATTTATTATTGTATTTTACATTGTGTTTTAGGAAATTATGATCAACTCTTTGCATTTTTGATGAAGGAACCATCTGCCAACTGTACATTTCTGTATATAGTCTTAGTCTATCGTAGTCTATTTTATTCTCAATTTTATGCATGCCTTTTTATATATTTTTTATATTTTATCCTTTGCTTTATGTTGCACCTTACGCCGAAGCAAGTTCCTACATTTGTGAATTTCACTGACAATGGCAATAAACCGTTTCTGATTCTGATTCTCTGATTCTGATTCTGATTGCACATCCATTCTGAAATTGTGACTATGTCGCTTTTTAACCGCTCTATAGACCCTTTAAACATGTGTAAACAAAAACATTCTATATTCCAAATGAAGGCAAAACATTTCACTGGAGAAACTGGGATTAATCTCAGTGAAATCACATTATGTTGCGCTTCACTTTTGCCTCCATTCTGAATATAGAATGTCTTTGTTTACACTTTTTACACTTTTAATGGCTCTATAATATTCTGAACCATAAATGAGATTCTTTTGAAGCTAAAATACAATTTTAAGGCTGGAAAATTGTATTTTGTCCATGGTTTGTTACAGAAAATCAAACTTACTGACATTTCTACCCTGTAAATTCAAATGTTTTGTTTTTTTCCAACACAAACACTTCAAACCAGTAGAATTCAGATCTACTGTGAGAGAATCATTGAAAGATTTACAGTCAACTTCATTTTGCCTCCAGTTGCCTCCATTCCCGAATTCAGATGACATCACATTTTAAAGGGTCTATAGCCCTTTAATCTGAATTATTGCGCATTAGTGACGTTTAAATTCTTTCATGTTAGCCATAGCTCTTCACGCTAACATGCCTCTCCATAGATCCGCCTTGTCTCCACCGTGTTTAGAATTACGACCTCGTTTTTTTTTCCGCGTTAAGAGTCAAAGTGCAGGATTGTGCGCGGTCTCCCTGGGTTTTCTGGGTGGTCCGCGGCGCTGACCCCGTTGGAGAGCGGCGCCTCTGACACAGACCGACCTGTAGCGTCGAGGGGTCAAAGGTCGTCCGCGTCTCACGAAAGAACTGATGCAACGCCCCGTCTGTGGGAGCGAGGCTGATGTCAGTGTTACAGACTCAAGGTCGGCACACACTATGGGATTGTGGGGGATTGAACCGTTTGGAAACTTGAGGCGAAAAGAGCAGCAGACTTGAAGAGAAAAGATTTTAAAACTTATGATCCAAAGGACAAAATGTTTAAAACGATTAGGATATTGTACTTTGAGCGTAGATGAAAGTCAGACATGTGTTATTATTATTTAGTGAAATGTGGACGGCAGAAGATTCTCAGAAAAGTGACGTCTAAAATCAGAAAAAAACGTCATTGATTGAGGGAGTTCAGCAGGAAGGTTTTTGACATTTGGAGGGAGAGGATTTTCTTAGGAGCATTCAAACTAGCGTGAATGAAGCTAAATGAAACTCCAGGTATGTTTTTGATGAAGGAACGTCGTCAAAACAGGGTTAAAATCTCAAAAAATGATAAGGCTGGGAAAATAAGCCACACCCAAGAGGAGCCAAATCTGGAAAAATAAACCAGGACCACACCAGGGTGCCAAACACAAGGTCATAACAAAAAAGTCACTATCGCATAATGTGCACTGCAAAAAAACATTTCTAGATAAGTTTAAATTGAATTCAGGATTCATTCATTCATTTGTTCATTTTCTACCGCTTGTTCCTGTTAGGGGTCACGAGTGACTGGAGCCTGTCACAGGGGTTCCCCTTGTTTAGTTTAGTTTACTACCTGCTGTAAGTATTTGCGTGGTGACTGCTAGGACAATATTTGTGTGTGTGCTGTGCCCCCTATGCTCTATTCACTAGTGGACGGTGGTGGAACAGCCTTAATTGGGTGACACCCCTTGCTGCCCCTGAACAGTGCCACTGGCCAACACAGCCTCAGGTCCCGCTTAAAAGACTGGCAAGACAGGGGAGGAGCAGAGGAGCTGGGGGAAGCTCACGAGAGAACCGCGACAAGGAAGAGGAACCAGAAGCTGAGAAGCCGGCTGCGGAGGAGAGGTCTGGGGTCTGCTGATCATATGCTACGCCACAACAAACGGTGAGTACAGGAAGTGTCCTGATACTGCGCTGTCTGTGTGAGAGATAAGGTGTGTAGCCACTGCCTGAGGCCCGGCTTGTGTGACCCACAGCTCTGCCGTGCCACTCCACAGACGAGAGACGGAGGCCGAGAACAGACAGCACCCCCCCGAGCCGCCACCGACGAGGAGCCGAGACGAAGGGGACGTGATTTTGTTCAACGCAACTAAAATGATGAGTAAAGGGACGTTTCCCTGATCACCGTTGGATGCTGTGGAATTTTGAAGTGTGAGTGAGTGGTTTGAGCCCGGTCTGTGTCCCTAGATCCGGCCTGCATTGGGGTCTCGGAGGAGGAGAGCTCATCCCGCACCTGGATACTAGGGGACGCCTGAACACCCTGACCGCTAACACTAGGTTGTCGCCCTGGATTTAGTTGGCGCCTGCTGTAACTCTTTTTGGTCTTTGTGGTGACTCATACATTTTAAAGTCCACGGACCTGGATCTTTGAGCTTTTATCTGAATGTTTTTTAAGAACAATTTCTAACCTATATTTATTTCCAAATAAACAAAGTGTAAACTTTTCCAGCCTGTGTTTCTCTTTGGTTCATTTGGGTCATCAAAGAACTTGAGCTGCGACATCTATCCCACTGCCTTTGGGCCTTAGGCGGGGTACACCCTGGACAGTGGCCAACTCATCACAGGGCTGAATTCAGGATATTAATCTTAAAGTAGAACTAAGTAACATTTACCTTATTAAACGTCTTTGTAAGTGTGGTGGTTGTAAATGTATTTTGGGGCTGTTTGAAGCCCCCGCCGTCGCCCCCTGCTGTCTCTGCGCGGAAAACCAGCCTTGCAACTTTCCTGACGCCGACCTGAAGACAACTCTCCTGAGAAACCATGGCTCTCTTTTTTATATTTGGTGACATTAAATGTATTTATGTGATTAAACTTCCTTATTTGAAAAAAAGGAAGGGAAAAAAGAGAGAAAGACGAAAAAAAGCTTTTGCCATCATTTTACAGTGAGTGCGTTCACAAGAGACCTGCAGGGGGCGCTCTGTCGCTGAAGTTACTGAGTTCTGCTTTAATTTTACCCATTTTGAATAGTTCAGATGCATTTTCTTCTTGGACCCATAGTATTGTACTTGTTTAAAGGTGTTTTTGA